>VZRU01019413.1:125085-192734 GCA_013398155.1 Pedionomus torquatus | reverse complement strand
CCTGGTATTAAACAGCCACCGTAAAACAGAGTTCCCAGAAATCAGTCTGTAACACTGATTCCAGAGATGGGTAAGGAGTACTCCCCTTGAGCTGCCAAAGACCCAGCCAGCCTACCAGATGTGATGGTGGGATCTATGTTGCAGATCTGGAGGGCAAGGAGCTGTGGTTCACAACCAGGGTAAGGGGGTGGTAGTTCCTGAATTCACCTCAGGGGTTTGACATCGGCTCTTCCTGTGGCCTTAGGTAAATCAGTAGTTTCTTAGGAGATCACACACATCTTTCACCTTAACTAGAAGTTTCCATGGCAAGAAGCAGTTGCAGTCCCTCAGTTTTTCCGATTGTAAAATGTACTTAACTCCCTTAAAGTAGCGGTGAACCTTTGGAAAACGGTTCAAATGAGAAGCTACCAGGGTTGGGCATGTGGCATAACTATCAGATTTTATCAGAAATAGGTAAAACTATAATAATGTAGTCAAGGTCTCCCTTTTCATATGGGTGTAGAAGAGAAGGCACTCGAATATAGCTTGCATGTGTTTCCTGTCTCTATTCACAAAGAAGGACTATTAATCTCATTGTTTTGGTCAAAGTCTAGGTGTAGCTAACTGGTTTGGTTTCCAGAAGTGAAAACTTAAGGGCATCAGCTAAAAGCTGTTCAGAAAAGCTGATGCAGAATGGGCCCAGCATTGCTTTTTAGATGAGACTATGATTCTGTTGCAGACAAGTTTGTAAACAGTTTGAGAATTTGTTGTAGCTTGCTGCATAAGTGATAGTAGTTATTTTCAGGAAGACCAAAATAATTTTTCCTGTAGAATCTATTAGCACCTCTCCATAATTGCCCAGAGAGATTGCTTGTGAAAATAGAGGAGCCTTTTCCCGCGCCCCCCGCCCCCCTTATTTCTTCGCATACTAGGTTCTCATTCCACTGTCTTTAAAATAAAGGCAAACTCTAAGTCGCCTCTGCAGCAGATCTTGTTGCTCAAAAACTGAAATCAGTTTCTCTTTAGCTAGCAACCAATAATGACTTTTTTTGTTTGAGAACTATGTTTAGTCTCATACAATCAGTTTACTAGCTTCCCTCAGCATATAGTATTCTTTTTGGTAATGTATTGCATAAAAGCCAAAAATCCTTAGAATTAAGTCAAGGATTAATTTGTTATTCCTATAGCTGCCATATCATTCCATTAATCATGTTCAACAAACAAATACTTGTGGCAGAGGCTGCGGTAACATCTTATGGTCTATTCTGTATTTATGAGGGTTGGTAGGATATTAGGTGGTTTGTATACTAGTGATATAAAATGGAAGGCCAAGCAGGTGTATTCTAACTCAAAAGATTTATGTTGTTGGATCTGCATTATCTTTGCTATATAGAAATACCTCTGCTGTCACTCTGGTTCCAAGTGTGTGTTCCTCTGATAACATTTTCATGGTAGTTTTTTCCTCCTAGAGGGTAGCAATTGTCTCTCATTAATATAAGTTCTTTCCAAAATTGCAATTTTTGTTGTTGGCATTTATAGTTTGTAAAGTTGTGTCTTAGTACAGTTTAAGTAATCCTCAATTTTTGGCTTCAAGAGGCAAGTTGCCTTAAGTACTCCTGGCAGTAGAGTACTTTGAATACTTGAGATGACATGTACATCACCAGTATTTTACTTCTGATTTTAGAAGAACAATTACAGGTTTTTACTAACATGATTCAGTTTCACAGCAAATGGTCCCTTTCCTGTCAACTGTCTTGTTTTTAATCTTGAAAAACACAACTTGTATCCTCATGCAAACACGCTGTATCCAAGAAAAGCTTTCTGTTTTAGAGCAGTGGCCTGTGGAGGTTATTGTAAGCAGGCTGCAGTTATTCCGCAGATGTAAATTAATAAAATAAAAATCAGGAACTTAGTTACACATTGACCACTCAACAGAAATCTGTTGGCCCCAAAAGACTGAGAAGCACCGCATACGAGAGTTTGTATGCTGAATACAAATATGAATCACAATTTGTTTTGTGTGGCGTTTATCAGTTTGCTTGAAGTGTTGATGCTGTGGTCACAAATAGTGAAAGGTCATAAAAATATTCTTCCGGCTTGAGAGCACTGGTTTTGTTAGCAGGAAACGGAAGGCAGCCACTTCTCTGAGTAAGCTCAATACATACTTAGGTGTTGAGTTGAGCAACAAACTGCAAGAGCAACCTGCTAGTTGCATGATGAGATCAAGGAGTTTCATGGACTCTTTACAATACCTAGGAGTAATGGCATGATGACAAGATAGATAAGGTACACAGGCTATAACATAGATTTAAGTACTGTCCATTTAGCTATGCTGTTGTCAGAACAGATTTATATTTCCTGTCTCCTGTCAATATACTAAATTTTCTCTCTCAGTTTTGTGGAAGAATTAACAATATGCTACTATGTATCAAGTTTTGGGGTCACCCGGGTGGTTCTCAAACACCAAATCCAAACTGAACCACAGATGAGGGTGTGACAAAGCCACTCTCTGTCTTCAGGGCATTGGTCTGCAACAAAGGAGGCAGGAGGGTGTGAAGCTTCAGGCGTGACTGTGTGCAATATAGCTTCCGGGAAGACAGGGATAAACCTGACTGCTTTCTATTAAAAAATGTAATCAGGAGCCTCAGACACGAGAGGAATGAAAGCTAATGAAAAAAAAAAAAAAAGTCTTCCATCTTGAGAGCTCTTTTGCTAGTTTTCTTACAAGAGGTGTAAGTCAGCCTAATAAAGCTGCTTGGAAAATAGATGTATCAGTTGCACAAAAAGATATTTTTTAATTATTTTCAAGTTTTTGCTAAAAAAAAATGAGGCTTCTAACAACACCAGTATATTAGTTCTAGCTAGCCAGAATACACCAATTTCAGCCAGTATAAAATGTAGTGTCAGGGTTTCCTAAAAATGAGACTGATTTTGGCAAAAGTCTTGTCTTTAAAACACATATATGGAAGAAACTGCTTTTAGACTGCATCTCTTTTGCTTCAGTAACGTTCCTTGAAGTGTGCTTCTGAAGGAGCTACAGAGGTTAGATGTAACAGACCTTCCTTAATGAATAACTGTTCCTGCGTTCAGGCCAGTATTTGTGATCTTATTGTGTGAGACTGCAACCAACCAATTTTGTCTTTAGCTTTAGGTTAAAGGCTTCTTTTACAAACGTGTCTCCAGAAAACAATATTCAGAGGTAGTTTCAGAAATCTGTAAGAAATATCTGGCTTTCTGTAGTGTCAAAATAAAAGTGTAAAGAGAAAGGGCAAAAGAACAGCTGAAACCTGAAGGAAACAAAGCAGTAATAATGGAAATGAGAAAGCTACCAAGACAAGAATAGAAGGGAACAAAAATCCCTTAAGGGAGATGTGTGGAGGGAGGGAAAGACTAGAAGCAGGGAAAAGACAGTGATAATAAATGAATGAATGGAATAACAGAAGACAGAAATAGTAGAAAGACATTAGAAGCTGTATTCTGCACCCACCGCACCCCCCAAAAAAGAAAAGTTAGGAAAATGGTTGAAGTAAACAGGTAAATAAAATCAGATAATGTTTACCCTCTTTTTTTTGTAGTAACATTTGGCTGCTGCTGACAGTCCTTGAGAAGACTCATTATAATCTTCCATCTTCCTCAGGAAAAGCTGATTTATTTCTGCTAGTTCTGAGAATTATTTATAAAATTGGGGGGGGGGAGGAGAGAGAGATTACCATAAAATAGCATTTGCTCAATAAAGGAGAAAACAGTATCATCACTGTTTGACAGGAGAGAAAGCTATGGAGATTCATCTATGGCATCTGTCAAGGGGGTTGGTTGTTATCCATTCTTAACTCCGTTGCAGAAAGCAGTTCATGTCTTAGAATGACAAAGGGATGTTAAACAGTGACCCAGTTTCTTATGTAAGAGAAAACCCACTTTACACTGTTGACTAGTCCACCTGGGTCTGTTCACATGCTGTGTGTTCAAGAAAATGAGCATCCCTGCTGTCTTCGTATTGATGGAGGCATTACATTTAAGATTCGAACTTGTTTCCAGGTTAAAATAGATTATGAACTACATTTAAACTTCTGAAGTTTTAAAATGTTGATGTGTGTTCTCCAGCTAATGGAGAAATTTTTTTAATGACAGTTTGAATTTTAATTAGATAAGGAACTTTTTCTATTCAGGGATTTTATAAGTAACAACTTTCACTGCAAAGGAAATCTCCCAGGGCCTCTTTTTGTTAAATACAGTCTAGAAAACTGTTTCTATTTACAAATTTTAGTTTAATAGCAACCAAACAAAATTTGTTTTGGTAGAGCAAAATAATAGTTAAAAGTCACAGACTTCTGAATATTTAAGTTGTTTGTAGTGCAAAAAAATATTAGCTGATGTATTAAAATTTAGGTACGCTCCAGATATGCCTAATGGAATTTGTAAACTCTCTGAAACAAATGGCAGTGGTTCAAGGAGCCTCAAAGCTGCGCAGAGCGCCCGGAGATGTTTGTTCAGCCTAAGAGTGGTGCAGTTCTAGTTTACAGAGCTTTGAAGTTGTGCAGAAATCCTGGTGTTCTCATACAGTTCTTAAGCTGTAGTTCAAGTAGATCACAAAGTTGGCAGGTATACAGAAGAATTTGTCAAATCTATAAACTAGATAACTGCTGTTCATTTAACTCCACATAGAGGACAGAATTTATTGCAGGATGCTTTGCGATCTGCAAATAAATACAGCATACTTTAATTGTACAAGTATGCACTGGCAAGGCATGTGTCTTAGAAATATTTCTGACTTGAAGCACTTTCAGATATATCTTCTTCACAAATTCTGATAGGAAATGTTAGGGAATAAATGTCTGTGTGTTTCTGAAGCAGCTGGAATTCAAAATGTGCATAAATTGAGATGATGTAGATGCCTGTACAAAGTTGTGTTAAAATTTGCAGTTTAAAATAAACAAAGTGCTTTCATTTCATGTTTTCCATTCCTAGGTTAGACACAAACTTCTTAAAAAATTACATTTATGCATTTAAAAATCAGAGAAGATTAAAAAAAAATCACATTTTTGCAAAGGAAATATTTTAAGTGATCCTTTTTGAATGTTGGGTCCCTTTTTCCCTCAGCAATGGGAGCATCAAGGCACAAATCCTACAGTTGAAAGCCCTATCTTTATCACAACCTTCACCTTTCAGTGAGCAGAGGTAAAGTGTCTTTACCTCCAGAATACAACAGTCTCACCTGTCCTCCAACCCCAGATATAACAGAATACTGATCCTTCTCGTATACTATCTTTCATACAGTGGAGATCTAGAGTTGGAAGAGAACTTGGTCATACCGAGCACTTCACAAACTCTGTTCTACCCCTTTTGCCCTTAATTATGCCCAGACTGAAAACTAAAATTGCATTGTACTGTATTGATTAATTCTGTGACAGTGTTTTGTGGATGGAAGCTGAAAATTCTGCTAGCCTAGCAATTTAGTGTAAATATCAAACCCCATACAATATGACCTTATGCAAGGCTTTATGGTCTCCAGGGTGAGTGTAATGCTTTGCTGAGGAGGTCTGTGTGTTGCTGAGGGTGGCCTGCTCTCTGGCAGCCAGGAACTCCTCTTGGGACCATGTTTAGAAGTGTTTCCAGTCTTTAATGTTGGACATGACAGTCCAGTGACTTAAATTAATGGGACTATTTTAAAACTTCTAGCCTTAAATGCAACCTTACAAGTTCACGTCACTATTTACAGAACCAGTAGCACACCTTTCACTCTGTATCCTTGCTAAATTCATTCCTGTATCCCTTCTCTATGGAGAAATCCCGTGTGCTTGCAGTTGACAGCACCCAGTGCCCTGCAGGCATAACTTGAGTTCAGTACTGCCAAATAGCTACTTGTGCTACATGAAGGCTTTGGAATGATTTCCTTAAATCAAAATGCTGTTTTATCTTGACAGCAGGAACAAAGCATGGGAAGAGAAAAGGGTTTTAAAACTAAAGCAGGATTGTACACATCTTTCTTATCTAAATCTTCCCTGTCCACAGTGTTTAACTTACCCCTCCTGGGCCTCTGAGGAACTGACTGAAGTCAGTCTTGCAAGTCCAGTGTGCTTAGTAAGTAGCATCTTCACATCTCTGACAGCTTTCTCCAGCAATATTAAGTTATGCCCACTAGAAATCAGTGAATTGCTGGTCGTGTCAGAACCCTGTTGTATAAATACCTAAGACGCCCCCTGGCCTGAACTTCATTGGGCAGTTTGAGGAAGTGCGGCAGATGAATATGATCATCAGGAGGAGTGGCAGCACCAACGAACAGTTGTGATGTATTTCCCCACTTACCTTTCTGTCTTTTTTCCCCTCTCCAATAAGTAGCTGGTAGCCATTCTTCTTCTTCCTTCCTCTCCCATGTTTATATGCTGAACTGACTTTAGGATCAGGGTATTGTTCTATGGGGGAGAAAATAAAGGTCAAGCACAATGGAACACTTATCTGAGAACACGTGAATTGTAAAAATGTTTGGTATGATTAAATAAATGTAGAAATCCATTAATACTCTTTATTCAAATATATTTGTTCTCATCCTACAAAACTTGTTGGGCAGTCCTCTTTTCTTGTGTAGTTCAGGGAGAATATACAGACATGCTGGCTTCTGCCATGTGGAATAGGGGAAAAGCAGAGAAATGTTGGCGATAGAGGGAAAGAGATGGAATATGTGTGTAAGGGACTGATGACAGGAACCAAGCAGATTTGGAGGGGGGGTGGGGTGGTGCTAGTGTTATGATTTTGGTTTTTTAAACCTTCACAGTAAAAGTTCTATCAACCATTTACAGCAAGACAGTGCTTCAGTCCAATCAAAGATACTAATCAATACATCCATGTTGCAGCAGTGCCCAAAATACGGTGGGTGCTTTCCAGGCAAAAACCACGCTTCTCTATCTGATGTCACAATGTACTTATTTTCTTCAAGTTCTTTTCTGTTTTGCCTAAGAATCTTTCTCTTTGCACTCTTCCACATTGATCCTAGTCCTGTATGCTTTTTTATTTCTATAATATCTTCCTCCTCTCTACCTCCTTCAGTTATCTGTTCTATTCTATCTTTCCTCCCATCACCCACCCTCTCTTCCTCTGGTTCCGTCTTTGTTAATTAAATATCTGACAGCTTCTTCCATCATCCACCCTTTCCACTATTTTTGTTATAAAAAGAATTGAAAAACTGCTGCTCTACTTTGTAATTTCAAGAGCTCAAGTGATTTATTTTTTTTCCTTCGGTTAAATATCAGTTATTTACAACCAGTATAAAATCATGCTTCATTTTTGCCTAATGTTCTTGTGCAATAATTGGGACTATATTAAAGAATGTATCTTGTAGGAAAGAAATAATGCAGAACTGGGCACTATTCATGTAAATGCTATTTATACAGCCTTCTTGTACCCACACAAAGCCTACACTGAGTACCACCAAAGTAATTGGAATTCTGCTTTTCTAACTTAACTGTAGTAGAGCTTAAACTGTTCTCTTTCAACGAAGCCATGTGAAATGGTTCATTCTCCTATCTCCTCATCACTTCATGCATAGCAGTATTCTCTCTCCAATTTATACAGTTGGGGGAAAAATGGCAGACATTGGAGTGATTTTGATCATTAGAAGCATTGTTAAAATGCCTTTTATTCATAGGTATGATGCTATACTAACATGTAGCACCTGAAAGAGCTTGCCAAACGAGGAAAGAGCCATATCCTGTGGTAAAGAAAATGGTTTGATGAACTTGAGAACTTAATTTTTCTTAAAATTTGATGGATATTATATAATTTTTATATCAAAGAATAAACCAATTTAACATGGAGTTCATTATATTAGAACATCCTTTTGTAAAAGGAATAGTAAGCACAGTGTCATAAGCTATTAATATACGTACAGTAGGTTTTGTTCTATCTTGTAGCAGCATAAGGAAAAAGAAAAATTATGTTTTCAGAATTCTGTTTCAGAAACTCACTTTGTAGCCATTGATGATGGCTTTTAATGCTTTCTGATATTCCCAGAAAATGTTAGGAATGCCTCTTTGCAAGACTGCTACACATTATACTTCTAAGTGGACATTTAATGCTCTGAAGGCAAGAATGGTAGAGAGAAACAAAAGGCAACTCAGTACACTTCTTCAGAATGTGTCTTCATCCCAGAAATATTCGAAGTGCTTATTTATCTCTATGAAGGCCAGAACTTCTCCACTTAAGAGGAGGGTGAAGCCATCACAGTTTGTTGGGGTTTTTTTTGATTGTTGACAACAAGGTAGAATTTAAGACTTCTTATACACTCTCTGGAAGAGACTGGAAGAGTTCTCTTGTGAACATAAAATTTGAGTTTGGTGCATGTATCCAGTTCAAAACTGATGGCTGGAGAGAGAAATGCCCTAGATAATACAGCACTTTGTGTTAGCAAGGGGTGGCCTGTTTTACTTTTTCTTTTCTTTTTTTTTTTTTTCATTTAAATTGATATTAAATAGACTTTCTAATAAAGAGCAACAACTGTTGACTACTGGATTGTTTTTAGCCTACTTAGCTCTTCCAGTTCTGAACAGTTTTCTGTTGATCACGATAACAAGGTGTCACTCGGAAGCCAGCATGCTTAGCAACTATTTAAACTAAACTGCATTCTTTTCTGAAATCAGAAATGGTCATCAACAAAACAGCATTTTTGGCTGTACATAAAGAACTTGCTGGGTTTTTTGAAAGCTGGTTAATAGGCACTTTTTACAAAATGACTTTATATTTGGCAGGTTTTTTAAAACAGGCTTTTCTCCTTGACCCTTTTTGTGTCTTAAAAAATAGCCTTTTCTTTTTTTTTTTTTTTTTTTTTTTTTTCCCATTACGAGAAATTTATTTCTTACAATCAGAAACATGCTGAGGAGCCTGTTTGCAGATTAAATTCTGTGTGGGCAGACAGAGGTGTAACTGTGAGATCAAGGATTAGTTATCAGATTTGAAAACCCAGGAATTCTTGCAAGCCTCTTACTGTTTTCCTTCTTTTTTCTTCCCAAACTCATGTACCTCTTGCAAAAGCAACCATTGTAACAAAACAGGCCTTTTCTGATTTTGCTTACAATTTGGAATTAAAATATTTTTGTTTTATCACTAATTGTTGGCCTCTCAAAGAACAATCAGAATGGCTACTATGTTTATTGTATTATTGTATTATTATTATATTGTATAACAGTAAAGATGCTGTACTACTTAAGTTTTGATCATATAGGAAGTGTTGGACTTTGGTATTATTTTCTAGCACCTCCAGAGGGTCAGTGCAAGTTTGGAAACCAGAGTCTGCTTGCTTATACAAGCATATTACTTTGTATTCATGGAACTAATTTGTCCCCAGAACTCAGCATATAATTTGAATATTTTAATTCTAGAGATTTCTGCTGCTTCATCTAATGCAATCTAAGGGTAACGTAAAAACATCAGACAAGAAAGTCTGGGTGATTTGATATAAAAGATCTGCAGGCTCAACACAGAGCCTATAAAGAGGCAATAATTTAATGAAAATAAAACTGAGATATGACTTCTTTACATTGAATACAGAAAACTCTCAAATTACATGTTTAAGATTGCATTGTAGGTTTAAATGACGCTGTATAGCAGTGTTTTAAGTGACCTGGTTGCAGAGCATTTAAAAAAGGTAATCTGTTGAAACCAGCTTTACTGTTGAAGCCTCTGTGTAGTCAGATTATGGCCTTAGTTCCCCGTTGCCCTGTATTATGCATAAAGGGACTGCAAATTTGATTTAAGATGGTAATTTGGCCCAAATTGTAGCTTTTATATTTTGCCTGGACAGAAGTGACCACAGGATAATGGGTAATAAAGTGATGGGTAATAAAATGATGCCCACGGTGCCTTCATATTTGAGATGACTTGAAGAAGTCTCATTTTTAAATACACATCATGGTTTAGTAGAATGAATGGTTTTAAAATCTGCATTTAGTTTTTAGGCTGCAGTGACTCACAGCTGTGGAAGCCAGAAAAAGCTGCAGATGTTTGGTACACTGGAGAAATTGCGGCACAAGGGAATTAGGAGTTGTATTCTCAAAAGACTAATCATTTCACTGTATCATGATGTCAGACACAGATGAGGAAATCTGACTCCCATGCTTTAGTGTGTGTTGTAGGTTTAAATCTTTCTGTATAGAGAGAAAAGGTAGATGTGCTGGCCGTGGGTGACAAACAGACAGTTACTGATATGATAAGACCTCTGAGTTCTATCATTACAAAAATTCTCTTCAGAGGGATCTATAAACATCGATTCATTTAAATAGCCTTTTAAGTGAGAGAATGATGATAATATTAACTGCATGAAAAGTGAAGCAGGGAAAGAAAGCCAAGCTCAAATTTAACCCTCCTCAGTCTGTTTCTTTAAAAAACATGAAGGGAAGACCAAGATAGTAGATTGTTAAAAGGTGTCTTCCTCTTTACTCTCATTCTCATGCAAGATTTAAAGTTGACTTATTGCAGAAGGCTGCTATTGACCCAGATAAAGAAATAAGTGAAAACTTGATTTTTACCTTGAACTCTGAAACATGAAAGTAAACAACTAGCCTAACAAATGAAAGACATGTTTTGCAAAAGAGATTCTGGTTCAATATATGTGAAAACATTTGCTCCTAAGATGTGGTTTTCTAGTTTGACATTGTATCATTAAAGAGATATAGGGGTACAAAAGAGGTCATAATGACAGCTAGAATTAAAGCTAGCATTTTTAAAGGCCTGTGTTCAGACCACAACTCCGTATTCAACTCAAAATGTAAGTTTCTGGTATTTTTTATAGTTATTTCATTATATGCATATTGACTCCTAACAATTAATAGGAGGAAGGAATTAACAGGAAGTTCCTAACCATTTGTTTCAATAGGAAAGTAGAGAGTTAATATACTTCTGTAATTCTACTAGTAAACAGTTTGCAAAATCGCTTCAGTGGTACCTCTGTTTGTGTCACATACACTGTTACCTCACAAATTTTTAGATATTATTTTTAGATATTTGTTTTAACCAAAGTTCACATTTCTAGTGCTTGCCCTTTTTTTTTTTTTCCAGAGATAGACTTCATTAGTAATCTTTCCTGTTTTAAAATATTGCTACAGAAAGCAAGACTCATTCAAGCTCTTTTTTTTTTTTTTTTTCCTTTTGCAACTGAAGACCATGGTGGAAGGAAGTCTACCTTCTCTGTTCTTCAAAGTTGTGGTCAGATCCTTCTGGAGTAATGTAAAGGACTAAAAAATAAAGATAATTTTACATCATACTCAACAAGTTGCTTTTTACCAATAGCAGGACTTAACCTCCATGAAATATCTTACAATCATAGGCTGTCATCTTATTTGTGAGAATTTAAGCAGTTGCATTTATACAACAACGTATTATTGAAAGACATGAATCTTACAATAAAAAATTAACAGTATGTTAGCATGAGAAGAGAAATAATTTTATACGTACAAAGGGGTCATCTCTTACTTGTATTTGAGGATTTTTCGTCTTGAGCCCCAAACTACTACATGTTTTGTAGAACAAAAGGGTCCTTAACTGTTTGGAAAGAAAAGAGGAAGATTTGTTACATAAGAGTTAGATAGCAGGAATAGTCAGATCAGGATTTTTCCAATCTGTGCTCTGCTAATTTTTAGTACGACCAAGTGGTTACGTTTCTGTCACACAGAAGGGCTTTGACAGTACCTGTAAGAACTATGTTCTACTTAAAGGCACTGTAATAAGCTCTGTGGTAGAAACAGTTAAGGTGTTTTGAGGTGAAATTTGAATGGATTCATGGAATCGTAGAAGAAATGCAGAATTGTTATTTGGAAGGATTTTGAAGCAGGAGTGTTGCCAACACTAGAACCAGGTCAACTACGACTAGCTGGTACTGGAAGTCTCTTTAGTCTTTGTAATGTGCCTTCAGGTAGCTGCAGGCCACCCACCCCAGCCTCCTCTTTGCCAGTCAAAGAAGCTCCCAGCCTCCCCTTACATGTCGTGTTGTGGGCACATCATAGACACTCCCATTTTCAGTATCCTTCCTTCTGGGACACCCAGAACCAGAGAAAGAATTTTGGGACATACAAATCCTTGCAAAGCATCAAGCAGAGCTTTGATGTACTGGCCACACTCCTAATATAAGCAATACACAGTTTGCTTTATTTACCTTGAGAGCAAGCTGCTGCCTCATGATTTACTTGGCATCCACTGTAACCCCCGGGTCTTTTCAATAGTTTATTCTCAGCCTGCGTTGATGCTTGGGGTTATTCTGCCTGAGCTGCAGAACTTGGTGCTTATCCTTACTAAACTTCATAAAACTTCTGTTGATCCAGTCCCCAAATTTCTGAAATTTGGTCTATTACTATTTGGTCGTCCAGCTGTTTCCCCAAAGTTATTGTCTGCAAAAAGATTACAAATACATTATCTACCTTCAGGCTATAAGGCTGGTTTCAAACATAATCTGCATACTCAAGATCTGCAGTTTTACCAGTCCATGGAGGGCTGTGTTAGGCTCATGTTTAACTTCTTGATAGTAAAGCAATGATAAACAGTTAATATCTGTGACTCCAGGAAAAGTAAAAAAATACTAGGAGCATCAACTAACATTTGCAGTTGCTAGTGAACAGGAGCTACTGGCAATCCTTTATTGCAAGTGAATAGAGGATGGCAAACCTTAATTTGTACATGCCCAACAGGCTTAGTTCTGTAGAATCACAGTGATGAAATATGGATTCTCAGGTGTAGCCTAGATGGGATTTCAGCTTTTTCTGTGCTGCGTGACTTAGCTGATGAGAAATGCATTGAGATTGACTTGCAGGGGCAACTAATGGGAAACCATTGGGTCTAGACCTCCCAGTCATTCTTGCGACAGCCCTGCTGCTATAGCATGACATAGGTCCCACCTTGTCTATGTGTCCAGTTTCCTTTCCAGCTAAGCAGGGGACAGTGCATACCTTGAGCTTTTTCTTGACATGAGATGTGATGAGCCAGAATGCATACTTAGAAGCTCTCCCGAGTCCCCCAGTTTAGTTATAGCCACAATTAGTCTGTCATGGCCCATAACTGACTTAACTATAGAGACAAAAGCCCCTACCTAAATTACGTTTGTTTATCCAAACACATTGTGCTTTTACTATTATTTTTTAAATATCTTTTTGTCAGCTTCAGTAATAATTTTTTATCAATCTGAAGCAAAAGGAAGCTTTTCCTAGATGAATCCATACTAGCAGAGTTGTTTGGTAGCATCTGCTACTATTTTTATCCCGCTAGAGAGCACCTGTGGTGTAGACCTGAAATAGGACAATCACAATTTCTGCTCAACTAGATCAGAATAATTCCTTTTGACAGAGGCATTTAATACTTCTCTAGTGGGACATAACTGCACTGATATTCAAGGGATTATCACAGTGGATCCTACTCACAGGGAAGACAAACTTCAGTATCAAAAGGTGACAATGCACAGACATGCATTTCCTGGGATATTTTAGATTCTTCAGTGCTAGTAGATTTTGTTAGTTTTCTCCCTCTGGGCCTTCCTGTAATCTTTTGCTTGGAGGAGCCCAACTCTGATTACACATGGGAAGTGCTGATATAGAATAAGGTAGGGCTTAGTCTGGGAAGGCCCAATGTAGCTGAGATACAGAAGGAGCTATGCATGTCATTTACTGGATTTATAGGGGATTTGAAATTATGGAGAGTTACCAAACTACTACTCATTCTGCCTAGCTGCCTATTTTAATGGAATATGAGGAAGGAGAAAGACCGCTTTTTATTGTGCTTATAGCTGAAACATTAGCAATTGTCCTGATAAATATTGCTTTAAGGCTCAATTACTGACTGTATTCATAAATACTACCTCAATAACATTCCATATGAGGCTTTTGTGTGTTAATAAAATGAAGAGGAAGGATATTAAACCTGATAATATTTTTTTTTTTTAAATATTCTTATATGCAGCTTCTGGAAGTAAATGGAATGTGGCCAGCAACAAAGCTATACTGATCCATGCCTGCTGATACAGAAGCATCCTGGTCTTTTCCTCATGTCTTCAAAACCTCAGCATATCAACAGTAGTCAAAATTGGCAGCAGCTTTTGGCTTGTGCATAAGCTACACATATACGCTGTTCAATGTGTCTCTAAACTTTCCTCCTGTAACATATGACAACTTCTTTTCTCCACTTCCCCTTCCTTCTACTTTCAAATGACCAATTATAATAAAGAAAATAACATTCCAGAAAATACATAATTGGAAAACTTAATAGAAGGGATTCTTTCCTCAAGTGTGGCCCCTTTGTGGCTGGCATCTGTGGGAGTTGTTGACTCCTACATGTGCTGACCGAGAGGAATTTCCTTGGCACAAACACTATAAATATATGATATAGAGAGGACTGTGCTGTTCCTTGATGTTGGTACAAGTTGCCTAGTGGAGGATGGGCTTGGGCACATTGTTGGAGTTTTCCAGACTACTGACAGACTGATACAAAGATTCATAGTGTCTCTTGCCTGTCAAGTAGTCCATAAATAACTCCTCAGGGCATTTAGTTATGCTAAAGGCTGCAGCATCCTTGTTACATGCAAGAGCTAGTCAAGAAATCACCCCTCAGAAAGTCATACTGGGTTTTGACTTCTGCTCTCTGCGTCTTTGCCCTCTGAATTTCTCACTGCATCTTTCTGCCCTAATTGCAAAAGGACTGTCAGTTAATCACTAGCTTAGTCCTTCTAAGAGTCTGTCTGTATTAGGTAGTTTACAAACATTATAGAGCCGTGTGTAACAGTGTAAGTGCAGTTAACAGTGATACAATTCTCTGAGGCAATGATTAAAAGTGGCATAAAATAGATAATATGAATATCCTTACTTCAATGTAAGTTTCTCTGTAGATGCATGACTAGGGACAGACTGCCTTACACGTGCTCTGGGCTTTAGGTGCTGATTCTTAGTTTGGCATTCAGAAACCTGAGCAAGGAGTTTTGGCTCTCTAAATAAACAGTGCCTGGAGAGTTCAGAGTAGGATAAACTACTGAGCTCAGCAGGAAACCACCCATAATTAATATGCATATCATTTCCCAGTCAGCAAAATTTCTGCATTAAGCTCAGAATTATTTCTTAGAGGTGTATGTTTGAACCTGCATTCCTCCTTCTTTTCAAATGTGAATGGAGAAAGAGGCACAATGCTGTCACCTTCCTTGAGATAGGAACATGTTTATGCAGGAAAGAAAATAGTCTTTTCTCTGCCTGAAATTGAAGCTGTATTCTTAAAAAGACCAGAAAACCAGGCCTAATAATGGTATGTGTTCGTAGCGTATTGGTCAAAGCATGTTTTTTAAAAAGTGGAGGTGTTCAGTTCCAGCGCTTTTTCCTGTGAGTGTTCATTTGTTTTATGCAATGATTGCTTAATATCAAATATATCTCAACAGAAGACGTAGCTAGTGTTTCAGTCCTCACATGAAAAATATACAAATCTGATTTGAGTATGCTTCTGGAAATTTTTTTCCAAAATCCTTTCAGGTAGAGTAATAGCATTTGGTTTATTTTCATGTTTAGGCTAATGTGCAAAAGGCACTTTCACGTTTTTGTCATCTGCTTTCTGATGGGCACTAGTGCCTTTCTCCAAGACTTCCTATTGTTGCCTGTGTCTACCAGGCACATTTCAACAAGGGTCAAGGAGTGTCATTCCCTCAGAGATCCTGAGAAGAATAATACATTAATTTGGTTTTTAAGCTGCCTGAGAGGACTGGGAAAGTTCTGGATTTGGGCTAAAGCTGAATGTCTGGAACTTCAAAGGAAAAAAGGTTAAATTTATTTAGAATTTGGTGACAAGTGAATGGGGCCATGGGAAGTAGACTTCATAGAGTCATCTCTGTGTATAAACCTGATTTTTTTTTTTCTTCCTTGTGAGGGTCAGTGAAGATCTGTTAGGTCATCAGCGGGATAAATGTCTTTGAGAGTACTGAGGACATTCTTGACCTGGGGCCTGCTGTAATATTTGCAACTGTATCCAGTTATCACAGAACCCTGTATCCCTTGTGAGAAACACATCCCAGGGACTTCCTGCTCCTCTCCATCTATTAGCTCTGCCCTTCATTCTTGAGACCTGCAGATTGTATGCAGAGCCTGACTCCTCTCACTTTCTGTCAATATGACTCTTTACTTAGTCTGAGAGATGGTTATTAAGCAGTGAAAGCAAAGCAGTCCTCCACTTTGCCACACACTCACATCCTGCTTATGAGGAAAACAAATGACTTGCAGTGTAATGTAACAAGTGGCATTTTGCAGGAATCTTTTGTCTTTAAATAATATATTGCTTTGGGGGAAAAAAATAATTTTGGTTGCCTTTTTTATTGAGCTTCCTACAAATACACGTGTCTTGGGAGCATTTAACTTGCTTTTGGCATGTGGTCCACACACAGCCAATTGCAGAATGGGGGATTAATAGTTTAATTAAGAGTCATGAGATTTAAGACTTATAAAGTAACCTTTTCTTTCGGAGATTTTTTTCCCTTGATATGTACTGTCAGATTCTCTCTCTCCAAAAACATATTTTCAGTGGATACATACTGCATTCTCACTCATTCAGATGTTCATCATACTGGTTTGAAGCAATACTTGAGGCCTATAACATTTGGATTATTATTTGCCAGCTGTGCACATGCTGGAATGTGCTGCCTCAGAACATCAGTACCATGTTTACTGCAGTCACTGCTGTATAATTTTTACTAAATAAGGCTCTTAAATTCCATGCAGAGGTTAACAATCACTTAGAACTGTAACAGTCATGCAGAATAGTAGTGGGTTTTGTGGAAATCTTTCTTTAAAATAGGATTATATTAAGCATTTTGTTCACCATTTTAATTTTGCCATCTGATTTTGCAGTTTTATGTCAATCTTATGTGAAAAGTCAATTGAATCCTTTTCCCCTAGAGAGCATGGTCCTATCACTGCAGTGATTTATTGATGCTCTACATCCTATGCATTCTTAAGAGAGAACAAATAAATGCATTAATCGGGAAATATTAATCACTAGAGACATTAACCACAGATGTTTACTAATCTTAGTAACACCAGGTTTAAGGATTACTGTATAAACAGAGTACATTTTGGGCCTAAAAGCTTATAGATGAATTATACTGACAACAACTCACTCTTCAGGTTACAATATATGGGTACCACAATCTGCCTACAAAGTGCGTATTGTTGATTTGGGGCCATTTTAGTAATTTATGCTAAACTACTAAATGGAAAAACCAGTGGCATCAAGTCATATCACCAGCCAAGAAGCAGTGCTTTCCAGGATTGACTTAATTTCCTTTCTATCCTTGATTAACATTAGAGAATATTAAAAAGTCTATTTCTCTAAGATATGGAGATTGTTGCAGTTCTGTCAGCCCTTCTGTGGTTAAAGAAAATTTTTGAATTATAAGTTTTAACACGATTATGCTTTCAGGAGGAAAGGCACATAGTTATGTGATAGTCTTTCCCTCCCTTCCTTGCTTAGGACAAAAATGTTTTGCCAAGAGTAACTTTAGTAGGAGAATACAGGATAACAAATACTTACCACCATATGAGTTTTTAATTATAAGATATTTGTAAATAAAGGAGTTTAGTGTCATGTATTAGATTTGCAACTGATCTCTTTTTAACAAACTTTCATTGAAAACCAAACAATAGCACAGATGGCAGGTCACTTCTATGAATTTGTTTGCACACAGTCATCTAATTCAAAAAGTATATTTTTAGAACTGAAAACTTTCATGCAGAGTTTGTAATTATCATGCAGCTTGAATTAAAAGTAGTGGGTTTTTTTTTTTGTAATTTTGAGGCAAATGAAATTAAAACAAATTAAAAGCAGATTTTGAAAGTTCTCTGGAGAATAATGTAAACCACCAGTAAGACTTCAAATCTAAGGAATATGTATCCTTTGGGACATCATTATGAAATCCTACAGTCTGACAAGATGAAGAGGCTGCAACACTCAATCTTCTGCTGGGGGAAAACTGCTGGGAGAAAATGGGTTGCTAGGAGTGCTCTGACCAACCTTGAATTTAAAACTAGCTGCTTGAAGATCCAGGAAAGAAAACGACTTCCTAGCTTGGAAAAGTCTCCGTATTTTAAAAAAGTTTACATGCAAGTGAACTTTTTAGAAACTAGCCATCCATACACTATTAGGTGCGTATTTGACACACACACAAAGGTAAATAAAAAAAGCTGTCAAATGACTCTTGAACATTCATATTTAAAAAAGGATTTAAAAATTTTTAAAGGGCTTCCCATTCAAAAAGATGCTCAAGAGCCAGACTTCCTTTTAAAATTATATGCGTTTGCAGGCAGGTACAACAACTAGTATCCTACAACCACATGCAAAAAGACAGTATCAATATAAGGAACAGTTATAAACTAATAACATTTTAAGATTTCAGGTCAGAAGTACAAAAGCAGATTACATAAATTGTTATTTTTCACTGATAAATTAATTTATCCTGCCAAGATAACTTTAAAAATGTAGTGCTAAGTGAGTAATTATAGAACATGTGGAAACATCATTACGTTCTGTTATTTGGTCTTTTATAGCCTTTCCTTAAAGCTTCACAGCTTTTCCTACAGTAGTCACTATTTTTCTGCTGCTTAGGCCTATTTCATTTTCTGTAGTAGATTGCTCTTTATGTCCTAATCATATATGTTATGGCTTTGAAGACTGAAGTAGCTAGTTTTAATTAAGTCCACAGCCAAGAGTAGAAAGTGAATGTCAAGGCAAAAATCTTTCTATTTAAATCCTTTCCAACATTTCATTTGGTTGAGTTGCCTACAAATTAATTAAAGCAACAATAAAAATAGTCTATATTTTTACAGTTATATTCCCTTTAGTATCTTATTACATGTTAGGACCTCCAAGTGTTTATGCACATGCAGAAGGCTACTTACAAAAAAACTCCAGTAAGAATGAAAAAGTTACTCACAGATAAGTAATGACAGAATCAGAGCTTTCACTGTCTTCTGAGTGCTTATCCTGCAGACATTTAAGATATAAATTAATCCCATTAATTTATGGATTTTATACTCGATGCAGTTAAAATGCGTTGGGATAGGAATGAGGAGGGAGTGTTACTAAACCACATCTTATAAATGAAATAGCATTTTTATTTCACTGTGTATTTCTCATATTCCAGACAATTGGTCCTCTAGCTGAGAGTCTGGTGGAGGATTCAGTATTGTTTACCTGCCTCTTTTGACTCAATATTGTGTAGAAGTGGATCATCTAGATTACCGCTGCCAATCTTGCAGCATTGTGAATCCTCCCAGATAATCTGGCTATTACTATGATTATTTTAGTAGCTGTTCTGTGTTGAAGGCTATAGACCAGGCCAAGCAGTTCAGTGCAATGTGTTTATGATGTATACAACCTTATCAGATAGACTCATTGCACCACATGAAAAAATAAGTCATTAGGAACATCGGAGGTCACCTAATATAACTTCATGTGCCAAACTGGGCTAAATTTGAAGCTAGATCAAGTTGCTCAAGATGGTTTTTTTGTTTTTTTTTTTTTACTTGGGCATCGGGTTTTTGGCAAACTAATTTTAGTTTTCCAAGGCAAACTTGAATATAAATTACAATGTGCAAATTATTTTCTGCTATTAAATACACATATTTTAACACAGTGACCAGAGAATAAATCTATAATGGATTCTGGCACTAAAATATATATATATTCTTAATATATACTGAGCATAGTACCCATCTGTTGCTGAATCTCTCTCATTGCTCAGAGCAGTTCTTGAGTTTGTTACTCCTGTGAAGATTTTTATCACTGGACTTTTTTCTAACTTGCTGTCTATGATTCTATGACTTTAACTCTGTTTACCTACTTCCATTCCATTGGCCCTGACCAGGCTGAGCAGATTCTTACTATGTTTGCAGTTTTAGAACACTATGCAGCAGGTTTTCACTTTCACTTTGTATTTACTTAATAAGGAACTTAGAGCAGCAGTAGATTGAACAATCCTAAATGTTAGAAAAAATATATAAACGCAAGCAACAACCCAAAGCAAAACCTCAGCAGTTTACTTTCAAGGTTAGTTTCAAGTTTACATGCAAGTGAACTTGTTAGAACCTAGCCATCTGTACACTATTAGGTGCGTATTTGACACACACATACACAAAGGTAAATAAAAAAGCTGTCAAATGACTCTTGAACATTCAAGCGGCTCAAAGGCTCTTTGTGTGGTAATGTTGGCACAGCTCCTAAGTGACCAGATGGAATTTTATTAACACTCAACAGGACAAGGACTGAGATTTTGTTTCTTAACTTACTATATTTGAAATGCATGTAGAGAATGTGTCAGAAAGCTTGATATTTTTTCCTACTACGCAAAATTACACATATACCTCCCATAATGCAAAGATGTTGACTACTTTAGAAGTTTCATTTCTGTAAATTATGTAGGAATAGAGAGATGAGATGTATGGTAATGTAAATATCACAAATTTTTAATATGCAAAATTAGTGGTCATGTTGAAAGCAGGATTTAGAATCATGCTTTTTCATTAGCAGACTTGTAAAAATACATTCTTTAAGAGAAAACAAACAAATTTCTAAGCATTGAAATACCCTTGATTTCTGACATCAATAACCACTGACAGTAGTGATATCACATTTCCATTTAAGGACTCTGGTAAATACACAAATCCATGTGAATTTATACGAATCCTCCTTTTCTGGCATAATCATGGGTTTATTGCCAGTAAGAAATATCTAAAAACTGGAAGTCTTCATTGTCTCTGGTAAATTGCAGACACCTGAAGAAGCAAAGAAACAAAATCTGTAACACACTATGGACCTATTGTTTGCCTTGTGCCTTTTAAGTACTTTCTTTCCATATGCAAGGTTTTCAGGAAATTCAAAGCAGACAGAAATGTGCTGTGTTACAGACCAGCATTTCATAACATCTGACTTAACCTGAGAAGTCTACTTCATGAAGTGCACTTATGTGACATACAATTAGACTATAGCAGTATTATTGTTCTTTAGAGAACAAGTCATATGAGGAGAGGCTGAGGGAGCTGGGCACGTTTACTCTGGAGGAGGCTGAGGGGAGACCTTATTGCCCTATCTGAAAGGAGGTTGCAGAGAGGTGAGTGTTGGCCTCTTCTCCCAAGTGAAGAACACCAGGACCAGAGGAAATGGTCTGAAGCTGCATCAGGGGAGGTTTAGATTAGATATTAGGAAGAATTACTTCACTGAAAGAATGATCAGGCACTGGAACGGCCTGCCCAGCGAGGTGGTTGAGTCACCAACCCTGAAGGTATTTAAGAGATGTGTAAACATGTAGATGTGGCACTTCAGGGCGAGCTCTAACGCACAAGATTGTTGATTGTTTTTTGTTGGTTTGGGTTTGGGGTTTTTTTTTGGTTTTTTTGTTGGTTGGTTGGGTTGGGTTGATTTTGTGTGTATGGTTGGACTTGAGGATCTCAGAGCTCCCTTCCAACCATGAAGATTCTGTGAATCTGTGATTATGAGCCTGGGTATCTTATTCAGGCAAAATTTTCACTGATGCTGGTGAAAGATGAGCCTTTCAACAGAATCAGATTCCATATTCAGTAACTCGAACTGGTAGTGTAGTATAGTTATGACAGATACTACACTGTGGACTTATATTGTGTAATTTATATGTACGTCCTTGCATAGTGTAGTCTACAGACCAGAGCTTGTTGAAGTCAACGAGAGTTTTTCTCAGCTTCTTCTTCAGTATACTGTTGCCAGTCCTGGAACTTTGTATCCTCAGCCTTGGTTTGCCTGATTTTCATTTATTTATTTATTTTATTTATTTAATCTCCACTTTATGCCTTCATGTAGGAGAATATGATAGGCCCAGTATCATTACAAGAGGAAAAAGTAATTTTAACTTGTTTACTGAAAAAGCTAACAGGAGATTAACTTTATTATATAGATTAGGAACGTATACTTCAAATCTAAATCATTGTCCTGCACTATAGCATCTGCAAATGTCCGTTCAGACTAACTTCTGGCATTACATACATGTTGTTTTGTTGCTTAACAAGTAATTGTTTTGTACACAACTTGGAAAAAGTGTAGAAAACTGGCAGCTTCATTAAATTATGCAAGGAAAAAATATCTGTATTTGTTCTAATATTGTAATATACATATATATATTAAATCACTGTTCTAATATAGTAAGCAAAAATCATTTAAAGGAAAACTCAAAAACATTTTAGGAAAATGTTTTTCTCTTGTTTTTGTAATGTCTGGGTTAGCATTTGCCATCTGTAGTCAGTTAATTTGAATCATATTAGGATAGAGAGTTTTAAAGTAGGTATGGTCAGAAAAGGTTATATGCAGTAGCATAGGCAAAGATCATCCCAAAGAAAAAAGATTAATCTTTAAGTTAAGAGATTTAAGTGTGCTGTTTCTAGACTGCACTATTTTTTAGATTAATTTTCTTCTGTTTATTTTCATCACCTGTTCTCTCGCTGTTTTGACCTAATAAAGTGTCTCTTGCTTGCTGATTAAAAATGCTTCAGGCAGAAAGCATCTGGAGGGGCAGAGGAGCAAGGGGGAAAAAAGAGGGCAAAAGAACATAATTAAACAGCTAACAAATGAAAACAAAAGAGCCGGTAAAAAGATGCAAGCCCTGCTAGGTGCATGTGTGTGCATGCACACGTAAACCTTTCTCTGCTCCTGCTCTGTATGGTTGTCTATTTATATATAATGCATCATTTTAGGGAATTGCAGTGGTTATTATTAAAGTTACCCCTTCATTTACAAGATTCTGTTTCAGTCATTTACTGACTCTTCAGGAAGAGCTATATTCTATGCCAAGTGTTTACTTTACGCTGTCCATTTGCATTTGCTTGGTGGGTTTTTGTTTTAGGATTAGCAAGAAACAGGTTTGGACTACTGTCTGAAGTAACAGTGTTCATTTAAGAGACTATTTTGGTCCTGTTATTTTTCCCCACAGAATTTTTCCTTCTGTGCATAGGGTGGGCAGTAATCCAGGATAATTTGGTGACTGAGAACTTCTGTTGCCTCAAGGACCCTACCTCCTATGCTGCAATACTTTGAATCCATGTCATAAATTGAGGAGGGGTGAGCATGTCTAGGGAAGAATTGGTTTGACAGTTCATAGCTGAATATTTCCACAAAGAACTGAGTCCTTCTGTCCCCCAGTGACACACAGTTCCTGTAGGAAAATATTGTAGGCAATTTTTTAAAGCAAATACATCCCTGATAATCTCTTCTCATATCTCATGCTTTCTTAATACCTACCAGTGATGCGTTGTGGTCTGCTTTATAGAAATGCTGAAGATAACTCATATCTGCATCTGAAGACTGCAAAGGAATCCAGAATGTGCAGTAACTCTCTAACCTGAAAATCAGGAGCTGTCTCATGTTGGAAACCCCAAATTACCACACAAATACTTTTTACCATAAACTTCCCTTATTTCAGTTCTATTCAGTCACATAGTATATTGATACCATTTTACCTTATAAATACCCCGTGAAATGAAGCACATTAATACCTTTGAAATAGTATCGTATAATACGAACTGTATAATTGACATGAAAAAGGAAATATTCCTTCAGCACAGGATTTTTTTATAGTATCTGGCAAGAAATACTAAAACCACATGCTAAGAAGGAGGATAAGAGAAGACATTAAATAGCTGTTCTTTGTCAGAACATTTGTCCTGAAAGAGATAGCGATCCCTTGGAAAAAACAGCATTCATCATGTGTACATCTTGCCATACACTGTATTGTATGGCAAATATTTTACAGGGTCAAATATTGAATTGATTGAGCTTTCTGTGTTTTTAATACTGGATTATGCAACCTAGTATCACTAGCAATTTTTTGTTTTCAGTAGTATATGTATATACTATATGTCTTTGTGTGTGGAGATCTTATGACATGGAATACATACAACTTTTGCACAGATACGTATTTTACTTATTTGGGGGATTACATCAGTAAGAGTATTTGTTTAACCAACTTAAAGAAACTATGACAAGTATGTGTAAAACTGTGGGAAAAAAACCAAGGAAACTTGAGAATGCTGAATGATGAGCAAAACATTGAAAAAAACCCAAAACCCCAAAACCAAGATGGACTTAAAAAGTCATTATTTTTTAAAGGATAACCCTTGAGGTTGTTTTGTTTCTGTTTACTCTTGTAATATCTAGTTTTTATTTTCAAGTTTTTTTTTTTCTTCCAAATGTAAGGTCTAAAAAAAAAAAGTATATGGAAAAATGACACCTGATATTCTGATGTATTTGTGATTCACTAAGCGTAATGCCTTTGAGCAAATACGAGCTAACACATGATAATACCATGAGCTAGGAATTGCATCATTTTAACTGTTTTTGGGAGCTGCTGTGGTAGGCCACCAAACTAAACAATTCATTTCCACAGTTTTGACTAAAAAGTCAGAATTTGATTGACAGCAGAAAGAGTTGGTTGTCTTTTGTGAACTAAGTGCTGTCGCTCCATACAGTGGCCAGCTGGTTGGCTGTTTCATAAAGCCAGTTCATCGCAGCCTCTAGGAGCTTAAATGCTGGAAGAAACCTAATTACTTCTTGCTGGCCACTCTTGTCCTTCAGCAGAGATTGATAGGAATACCAGCAGTGCTGAAAGAAAGGATACCTGAAGCCTGAGCTTCCGCTCCTGAGCAGTCTTCACATGAGCTATCACATATTATCTTGCTGCACAACAGAACTATAGGAGGCAGGAGGAAGGAGTGTAACACTCATCACACCCAGCAAGAAGAGGTGAACAATGGTGCACTTACAGAATGTGCTTTCAAATCCTTTTTTGTGTGTTTCCCTTCCTTTTTCTAAACAACCTGTTCGGTGCATTTGTCTAGAGACAGCAGTGCCCCGACCTTAGTGCTTCTTTCTACTCAGCATGCTAGTAACACAGGTTTTGACAGAATCTGTCATCGTGAGAACATGTTATGTATTAAATAACTGTCTAACAAAACCACAACATTACGCAGAGCAAGAAAACCCTATATACAACACAATACACAGTTACTTGTCTCCTGCATTGGCTATATTCTCAGGATATAAAAAAGTTGAGCTTTAACAGGACTCTATATTTGAAGGTTTAGGTTGCAATATACATTTTATAATTTTATTTTGTTTTTGACGTACATCTGTACCTGAGCTGTTATTTTTATTGATGGTGTGATCTCTTCACCAGAGAGATGAATTGGTGCTTTTTTCATATAAATACAGTAGGCAGGTTAGGAAGATTGCTACTTCTGTGCTATATTACCTATACAGATTTCCTTGGAAGAGGTTTAGAGACTCCACATAACCTAAGTGGGCAGTCAAGAACTACACAAATTCCCAAGATGCTGAAGTCAGGCTTTTGACTGTCTTGCAGCTTTTCTTTGTGTATTATTGCTGGCAGTAGCTGAAGCATCAAAGGACATTTCTGTTTAGTAAAGATACAGGGCAGGTGCCCAGCCTTAGCCTTTTTCCCCATATGGTAACATTGCTGCAATTAACCTTGATTTTCCTCTATATTCAAAATTCTGATGCTGCTTTCCAGAAATGCAAGTACCCTGAACAGTAATTTGGAGAGAGAATTTGCTTAAAGACGGTCTTTAGAAAACTTTCTAAAAAATAAGGGAAAAGAATAAAATTATTCAGTAGGGTGACTTTGAAGACATTAACTGTGATATGCATGAATTTATGAAATTGATATATTTATAAAGACTCATGTGAACATGTGGGAATTAAACCAGAGGACACAGAAGAAAATTAAGTATTAGTTAGGGTAGAGACAATAAGACATTTTTCTTCCATTCAGCACCCAGACCATTTTTCTCTGAAGTTTGACTAATCTTGATGCAATACAGCGCTTAGGATAGAACAGGCATCTTACCTTTTTCATTATCAGTTTTGTACTGGAGTATCAAATAAAGCCTCTGAAGTGGATTCTGTTTTGATTGTAGATGATGTGGTGTGTTTCTTGCTCACTTAGGACCCAGTGAGAAGTTAAAAGGCTTTGTCTATTGGAAGTTCCCAATTAGTATTTTCCGTTATGTTCTGCCTGTCTTCTACATTTTCATAATATGGCTCAGTGAAGATCAGGCACCTGGAGAAAATAAACCATCTGAAAATAAAATGTGCAGTTGTCTTTCAATTCAATGTAATTCTTTACAAATTCTTAACCATCTTGTATATGTTTTTTTCTACTATGCCTAGTAACAGAGTACTAGAAACGATCTTTCCATAAACTGAGATCCATGTCTTCTTTAGTTGAAATAATTACTTTTTCTATCATTAGTTGATTTTTAAATTAAATTCAGGCAGTGCAGATTATTTGTATCAAACAATGTAGTTCATTTTATTTATGAAAAAAAAAAAATAGTTAATCCTTCTTTTGGGACCTGTTTTAAGTAAAACCTTTTAGGGCTTTTTGTAAATCCGTAAAAGTTTTGTTGATTTCACTGAATTTTGATCAGTTTCTTTGGACTTTAAGAATATTTCAGTTCTTAAGTGTTTAATTATGAAATATAAAAATACCTAAATCTGTAGCACATTTTCCTAGGGAAGGGACAAAAATCTTCCAAGATTTTGCAAAATCTTCTGAAATGTCATTCTTACAGTCTAGCCTTTGCAACTCAGGATTTAAGTAATAAAGGATCATTAGCATACAGAAGTCAGTTAGAACAGGGACAGATCAATATACCTTGTAATAGTGCAAATATGTTTGTAATCATATCTGTTGTTTATCTATGACTACAGTAAAAATAACATGTAAATTATTGTCAAAGATCTCCAGTTTCCCCTGAGGCAAAAAAACCCAACCAAACAAAAACAAACAACTCCAGAAAACGAGATAAAATCATTTTAGCTAATCTCTTTTTCTAGTTATCTTTAGGGCTAATCCTTTTAATTCTGCTTATGGGCATGTTATTGAGAAGGTTCAGAAGTAGTAAAAAAAAACCCCTAACCTAATTGCACTTTTAATTTTAAGCACTCTAATTGCTTAAAATTAACCAAAATTTTACAGTAAAGTAAAAAATTTGCATTGGCAAAAGATTCTAGGTGAACTGAACTGACTGATGCTGCTTTATTTAGGTTTCTTTGCTGATTTCAAATACAAACTAAGTAGTTGTTAGCATGTATAGACTGATCTGATAATTACCAAAAATAATTAGGAGGCATACTGCTCAGGTGGCAATGAGTCATAGCATGTCAGTATTTTCAGGTAATAAAAATGAAGAGATCAAGGTGTCAGAACAGATGCTGAAGCAAATAGATAAATGAAAGAGTAACAAGTCTCTAAGACCAGATGGTATGTATCTAAGATTCGGAAAGTGTTTAAGAATGAAGCAGCTGAACTGTTGACAAAAATAGGTACTCTCATTAAAATTAGTTACTATGCTAGAAAATTAGAGCAAATATACCTAAGTTAAAAACAGGTTGCGACAGGAACTGTCCAGTTAGTGATTGATCAGTATTTACATAGAACAATTAAAATCAGCTGAAAAAAAAAAAATTAACCCACCTCAATGAACATGGTAGGACAGAAACAAACAAGCAGGATTTCTGCTTGTTCCTGCCTGATTAAAATGTCTGGATTAATGGATTTAAATTTTAATCTGGTTTAGGGCCAGGATCAGCCTCAGGACTTGTTCAGCACCTGCATGCTGATAACAAGAATTACCTTACTGGCTGTGGAGAAGGTACAGAACTGAAAATGTTTTCCAGCTTGCTAGCTCCAAACAGGTGGTCCAGTAAAGTCCAAACACATCTGGAGAGATTTGTTTGGCCATCTTCTTTTCTTTATGAACCAGAGCACTGAGACACAATATGACAAGGCAAATGCCATACAGCTACCTGTAGCTGAAAGTCAGTACACACAATTGTCCTCTTTCTGACAGTGAATGACCAGTACCTGATGTCTTGGGAAAGCACTGGGCAGGCCAGGGACAGGAGGTGGGGCAGGTACAGGGGGTTATTCTCCCGACTTCCAGTAATCTGACTAGAACTTCCTAATTCAGAAGTTTTATGTGTAACATGGTATTAATAGCCATGCATAGACTTTAGTTTCCTCATAATTGTTTTCTAATTGAATAAATTAAGTGAATCTGCTCATAGTTCCAGGCTCTTAACAGTTCAATTACATGAGGCATGGGAAATATTTGTTCTCTTTGAGTTTGTTGCTCGATAATTTCATTCTGGTATTCTAGTTGTTGCACTAGGAGAAATGGCAAATAATAGCTCTCTTTTCATTACTTTAGTCCTATTCATAATTCCATAGATCTAAATAATATTTTATCCTCAGTCATCTTTTTATCAGAATGAAGAGTCCTTACCTATTTAATTTCTTAAGGAGCAGTTCTTCCTTACCTTTGCTTAGCCATATCTGTGCCTTTGCTAGTTCTGTACCATGTCACTGGCAGCATGAAGTGCCTAGAGTTGTATTCAGTATTAAAAATGTGGGTGCTCAGTAATAATTTTGCAGTGGCAAAATAGCTTTCTATTTCTCTCTCATTTCTGAATGAAGCTGTTGATCTCTGAATTGTCACAGACCATTTGGTCTGGTCTGTCCATACCAGATCTCCCTGGTTGCACATCCTCAGGCTGTTTAGATGACCTTCTACTGGGGATAGCCCCAGCCTTTCAGCACACATCTTGCATGGCAGCAGGGCAGAACCAGAACCCTGTAGCTCATGCTGCACCCATGTGCCCTGGATATGAGTCTCTCCACAGACTCAAGGGAATGGGGGTGCGTCAGACTGTCCATTCCACTGGTGGTGTAACTCACAGAAGGAACACCTCCAAGGAGACACTGCTGGGTTTTTGCTTGGAAAGGAAATGTACAAGAGTACCAGTGCAGTCAAAAGTGTCTTGTTCAAATGACACTAAGTGAAAAGAGACACCTGTAGATGAAACCAGCATGGCTACAGCACCCATACCTGTTTGTCAGCTTTCAGAGCTGTGTTTCTCTGTGCCTGGAGATCCTTCTCTGACATTACTGACTGAACAACACATCCAGAACAGAGTCTGTAATTCTCAGGTGGCCTATATTTCCACAGCATTCAGGCACAAGAGGGCCTGTTAAGGAAAAAGGGTAATTGCTTACCTTGATGGCCAGCACTTCTGTCCCCCAGCTCCAGCCTGCAGTGCTGTTGTGTAGCAGAGAAGCAAGATGGAGCACAGGTTCACGCAGGACATGCAGATCCATCTTCTATCTGTGCTGGACAATTGTTAATCCAGTCTGTGAGTATGTCAGCCATGATTCACCTCAGGGTTGTCCCAGTGTCCTGGCAACATGTAAAATACTGCATTTGTAAGGACCTGCCCTCAGCCAGGCTCATCTGTTTGTCATTCCTTAGAAGAGTAAAATGCTGTGGGAATCCATTGAGTCACATTGGACTTTCTTGGCTATTAGAGGAGCACTGTTATTTCTATTATTTTAGGAGAAAATAGCCAGCAAAGTTTCTCCTGGCATTACCTATCAAAAATTAATTCTTTACCACCAGCCTCTGACAGCATCTATCTGACACCTGATCAGATGCCAAGTTTCAAAATTTCCTGGCTGGGTAAGAACAGAGAGTCATTTCTAATGACAGATTCGGGTGGTTTGACAGAAACCACTGTACACTTGGGAGTACTTGAGGGCAGCTGCTACAAAGAAAGGAAGAGAGGGAGTATTTTTTGGCATTGATCTACACATGAGGACAAAGTTATTTTGTCCTCAGTAAAGTGTATATTTTGTATATTTTGCATGTCTAGGTAGATAAACTGTTGTATGTGACTAGGTATCTTAAGATATCTAAGGGGAAGCATTTTGGCTTTTCCTTACGTAGATTCAAGAAGGACCCATCCTATGCATTCCTGCCAGCTTATTCAATGTATTGGGAACTAACGGGGTCTGATCATTTTGTGCTTTCATTGGAGAAGGGGCATCTGGGGTTATTAAAGGCCAAAATCATGCTACAGATCTCAGCAGTTACTGGGCTTCCTGCTGCAAAAAGTAATTCAGGCCAAATATGCCTACTCTTCAGGCAGCCAGTTTCAGGATCAACAAACCCTACCCTGAACCGTCCCCACACACCTGTGAGAGGTGGGGCGATGATTTGCGAGGTAGGCATTATATACCACAAGAGCACCTCAGGCACCACTGAATATGGTTGTGTATGGAGTGCTCTGATGATGGCACAGGAGCTGTGTTAGAGTGGAAACACAGATGGTATCGGAAGGGAAGTGAAGAGCATAGGGGTAAGGATGGCTTGGGAGCTGGGTTATGTCTGATCTTTGTGTCAGTTCCTAGGTTCTCAAATAATATAAACTCAGAATATACTTTTAGTCAAAAACAACTGTGGGGAGTCAGCAGTGAGTTTTCCATATAGGTTAGTTTAGCTTCCTAAAACTTCAGTACAAAGTCCATATAAGAAATAAGTAATTTCTGAAGTCTAGTCCGTGTAGACATACACACTTAATTTTTAAAGACATTTATGCTATTATAACACAAGGAGACACATAAAATGGCATTCCTTCTGCTTAGTTTAATGTCTTGCTGTTTGCTGAAAGGTAGTGAAACAGACTCAAAAGGCTCTGAGTCTAATACAGCCACCATCCCTGTAATAGCAAAACTTCTTATCAGCCTGTTTCATTATGTCTCATTTCAATATCTATTGATTTTGAATTCCTTATCTGTTAAGTTGAATGTATAATGTAATAGTCCTTGTAATAACAACAGTGTACTAGGTGTCAATCCAAAGATACAGAAAATATGGATATGTTGAAACAAAGATTCTTATTTTTTAAGAAAGTATCTACACTGAAAAAAGTCACAAAACATGCTTCCCAGGCAAAAACTGTCCATCTAAATACTTAGCTAAAACATTCCAAAATTTTTTTTGAACATGTTTTAGAAGATGACTTTTTTGTGTACCTTGACTTTTTCTGTGGTTTTCTTGTCCGAAGGCTCTAAGGTACTTCAGTTTGGATGAAGATGCTCAAGGCAAAATTAGCAGGTTGGTTCTTGCCCACAGAAGCCGCAGCCTTATAGTATTAGCGACCTTATAACATTATTTGCAGCCTAGCTGGCATTCCCATGGTTCTGACCCTACACAAGGTTGATCAGCTACCAAATTTTTACAAGCTGAAAGAACAGTTCTTCTGTGTAAAACAAATTAGTGACTGAAAATAGGAATGAGTCATGGAAAAGCTCTCAGGAAAAAAGGGTATGATGAAATGAAATGGAATATTAAAGTATTCAATTATGTTAGTTTCTGACGATTTGTCAGAACCATAAAAATGCCTGCCCAAGAGATAGCAAAAGTTTGTGATAATAGCAATGTTGAGCCACCACAAGCAATGTGGGCTATTATAGTATTTAAACCACTGCAGTTGGAAATTAGACGCAGACCAATATGATTTGCAGTTGGGATTCAGATGCAGACCAATGTGATCATGCTGAAGCCAATTTATTATAAGATTTTAGCATTTAAATAGGAAATCTATTAACACTACCTCTCTGTTATAGACTGTTATTGGTTCACGTAAATCATGTGGTTAATCATGATTGGTTAAAACACAGCTGCAACACATCATGCTTTGCTACTGTTTACAAAGTTACCTTAAAATGATAAACTCAGCAGTTATGTTCAAAGGTACAACAGCAGTTCTATTCATGGCACAGGACTTCTTTTACAATGTTGAATCTCAGGACACAGTGCTATCTTTCTTTCCGTCTTCTTGGTCACATCTCTCTCAAATTCTGCTTGCAACATCAACATGTCCGTTGTTTTCTAAAAAGTTTCCCACAAACCATCTCATTTTTTTGCGTGTTTGTGCAGGAGCAGTTATCAAGGGAGAACCAAATGCAACAGTAGGTGGAATAGGCCAGACAGGCCTGACAGCTCTTGCCAGACTCCACTTCCTGATTTATCACTTTGTATCAGTAGGATATATGGGATTAAGGTCTGTGGGATTCAGGGCTTTTTGTCCAGATAAGAGAACTAATTCTTCTGAAAGCAATCCGATAAACCAGGTGTAAGTATGAGTGACACTGTGCTTGAGGTCATCAACAAAATAGCTGATACTTCTGTTAAACTTGATACCTCACAAACTCAGGACCTGATACCAAATTGCTGAGTAACTGTGCCATAGGGAACATGACTAACCTTATTTTTACCTTTACCATCCTGATCTTGCCCACTTAGATCTTCCCACTAATGTGAGCTTTCAAATGACACTGCATATTGAGAAAATCTACTTATTCGTGTTTCCCTGACACTCAGCCCCAAAGGCTCCTTATATTGTTTTTACCAGACAAGTTTTATCTCTGAGAATTTGATCAGACTATGCAGTAACAAGCCTACTGGAAACAGATTCTATAGAAAGAGAGGAAGAGACAGAAAGGTAAACAGGAGGTGATCACAAGAAAACAACAGGGTTTTTTTACATGGAAGAAAAGCATCTGCAGCTTCTTCCATAAATGACAGGTTCAGGGCAACTGGGAAACTGCACAAGTCAGGAAGCCTTTTGTGATTATATACTGAGAACCTGCTGGAACACTACAGAGCTTCTTCTGTGAATATCCCTGTCAGTGTCATCTCAAATTGTAAGGCTTTGTTGTTATCAGAACAGCAAAAGGAAAAAAAAATACAAAACATCTGAATCTATTTAAGATACATTTGCATATGCCTGAGATTCTCAGGTTTCAGAAGTAAATGTGTCTTTCAACATATTGACCCTGTTTAGAAAGGAGACCAGCTTTGACAGAAAGAGTCAAAGTGGGCAAATACAGTCTTTCCTGAATGGTGTTTTTCTCCTGTGTGCCTGAGGCCTTCTGACAACAACCAAGAGGTCTGTTGTTTCTACAGTATTCCTACTTATGTTTTCTTCTTTTGTACCGATGGAGAAGTAAGTTTCAAGCTGTAGTTGTAGAGTTGCAGGCTTATTAGAAAATAAAGGATTATAGTAATTTTTTTTTTTAGAAGCACACTTTATGCACATGGTTTCTAATTTAATTTCTACTATTATTTTAAAAGTATGTATAGTATCCAGTCATATCTAGTGAAATGGCAACTTGGCAAATATTGCAACATAGCTTTGTAAGGCATTTCAAAAGTGACATGGCATACATGCTGCCTACCTTGTCCGTTGATTCTTGACGTGTGTGTCTGAAGTCAAATATCCACGTCAGTGGGGTGCATAGGAAAATTTGAGTCATTTGTCCTAGGGAATAAAATATTTGGATAGTTGTATTTTAAAATTTTGCCAAAAATGCATCATTCTGCCTATCATATGTAACTGTATAGTATTACAATAGTGGGCTTTCCCCAGAAAACCTTAATAGAGCTCTGAGCAGAAAGAGGAGGTAGGAAAAGAGACTGGGGAGACTTTCTAACTCTATTGCAAGTTTTGATGTGGCACAGAGTGGAAGAAAGTGCAAGTATTTGAAGTAAAGTATTGATCTCTGACACAGTAAAATGAAATAATAGGTGGGAACTTGTGATTTATTTGGCACATGCAAGTAGAAGAGGCTATAAGAGAGAAATAAAATCTGAGTGTTCTCTCCAATAACAGTAGCCACTTTCCATAGTCTGCAAAAACTGCTGTGAAGGCAAATTTCTTACCTGTGCATTTTCTTCCCCAGACTGTGGGAACCCCTGTTTTTTATATATAGTTCTCTTACTATAAATTGTTGCTACAGTTTCAAAGCTGTCTGATACATGCAGGGAGATGAGATGCCTGTAGAATGGAAGAGAATTAGTGCTATATTAGCACGATGTTGCACTGTAATACTTGGTCAGGTCGTTGGGTACCCTGCACTTGTGTCTTTTAACACTGATATTTCCTGAATAATTTATTTAAGCAATGAGATTTTATAGTGCATGTTCAGCTCTACTGTTGGCTAAGTGTGATTCAATAAATGTGCCTCAGTAAGTCTGCTAGACAGTAACGTAAGTCAGTACAAGGAAAAAGGATAAATCTTTTTTTTTTTTTCTTGGTAGCTTGATCCAGGTAGTGTCAGTTCAGCATAGCAAGGAAGGGTGATAGAGGGGAGTGTCTGAGATCTCAAAGAACACAACCAAGTACTGCTGCCCTAAAGGCTTTAACAGAGTTGCCTGTACACCACTGGCTCTCTGCATCTGGGGGTAATGGGATTCCTAGCTATAATGTGTGTAGAGCATGTACATTACTGAATAGACAAACTAACTGCCTGATAAACGATTTCATTACAAGTTTCTTAACTAAATACTGAGTACATTAAAAATGAAGCATCTTACCTCTGTGTGGGATACTGGGCTACAAAAGCATATACTAATAAAAAATGGAGGTGGGACAAAAACCACAGCTTTTTCTGAGAAGCAGAGCAGCTCCAGGAAGAACGAGAGTCAGCCTTCTTCATGGGATGCCTGCTGTGTCTCCACTGGGCTGCCAATGCCTTAAAGACATATAAATGGAGCATAAACAGAAATTCTTGCCATGCCTTCCTTTCTTTTTACCATCCCATATGTGGGCAAGTGAAGAGGAGGCAAAGCACAGCAGCTGCCAGCTCGCCTGTGAAGGGGGCTTCCTACACTGTTGTGAAGCCTTAAGGCAGCACTGGCTGCCTTTCAGACCCAGAAGATGCCAGTGATGCATTGCAAAGGAGCTATACCTGCGGTTCTGTAGGGCTTGAGTCAAGGCTTTTTGATTAGTTACTGGAAAACAGGAGGCAGACATTATTTAATATTATTTGTTTTGAGTAACTCTTTCTGCTTAATGACAGAGTTGGCATGGAAACTGAATCAGCACTCATTTTTTAAAAGGATAGTCCATTCAGAGTGAGGTTAGTCATCAGTGGGCAAGCCAAAGACACACAGGCTGCTGCTTCTAACATTTATACCCTGCTCATGAGTAGACAGAATACTCAAAACGGTAGCAGTCATATTACCCCAACTTCTATGGGAATAAACATGCATCTGTTGAAAATTATGTTATGACGTTTGGCTGTGGTGTATTTTTTTATTTTTTTTTTAAAGAGCAAAGAGTTAATTAATTATCTAAAATCCACAACAGAACTTCCTTATTTCTAGAAGATGCCTTGTGTTTTTACAGATGAGTTGAATTTAAGGAGTTAACACAATCTATATAAGCAGGGGTGCTTGTAACATTGTGGTGGAAATTGGCATAATACTTAAAAGACTATAAGCTTAGCACTGGGGGTCTTTGAATGTATAGGCAAGATGGAAGCCTACACAGCATGCAGAAAATGGCATTTTCAATTACTTTCCCTTTATTGATGAAAAAATTCAAGATTTGCTAATTTCCATCATATTTTTTCCCCATAAACAAGGACAGAAGCAAAGAAATGGCTGCTGGTTTTCTGCACAACCGAGGCTGAGAAAATATTGATGGCTAAATTGCTGTTCAGTGGCATTTCATGAAGTGCCTGCTGGCATCCTATTCTCAGAGGCAGAATGATAAATGTCTATTTAAATTTAAAAAGTTTAATTCCATCTATAACCTTTGACTCCCAGCTTTTTGTATCCTCAAAATACAGACTGTACATGCCTTCTTCATTGACACATCGTTTACTTTACAGTAACTACATTCAAGACTATAATGCTGTTACCAAACTGATGAGGACACTGATTTCTCTTTTCTTGTGTTTACCAAGCAGATAATTTAAGTGACGCCCTGAAAAAGCTGAAGATAACGACGACTGACAGCACAGCAGATAGCTTGGAGGGATGCTTGGACTGTTTGCTTCAAGCTCTGGCACAAAACAGTAAGTTGTATGGACCTTTCAAATTTTAAATTGTAGAATGAGATCAATGAATTGAAGTGGAGGTAGGAAAATGTGGCAGAAAGACTGACTCAAGCAAGTAGGCTGCTGGACTGGCTGTTTTTTTAACCCATGTATCTGTAACATTCAGGTAGCAACAACAAAGGCAGTGACACGTAACTGTCTGGATGTTTGGAAAAGCTCTAGTCCAATCTTTTTTCCAGTATTAAGTAGCAAAATTACTTTTCCAATTGATCACTCAAGAAACAAAGAATAGGGATGTACAAATAAGCCTCATAGGTGCGGAAGGGATATGGAAGCTGTTTGCTTATTCTGGTTAAAAGAGCCTAGTTTCCTATTTGTAATGCATTTTCCCTCATTCTTCTGATCACGTATTCCTTATTTCCAGTAGTTTCAATTATCAGAAATAGGCTGGATGATCCAAATTTGACATGTGGTATGGTAATAAAAATAACTTAAGAATGGAACAAGATGTGTTTTTTACCAAAAGCTGTAGAATATGTATCCCCATTTGCAGTACATAGAAAGGTATGGTAAGTAAAGATGACAGCTTACAAGACTTTTCTGAGTTTAACTTTCCTAGCGCTTCAGATGGTGGCAGAAGAAAAATCTGTGTACAATTTCAGGTTGATAAACTTGTCAAGACAGATATAAGCCATAGTTAGAAATTCTTTATTTAAAAAAAAATGGTAGTCCTATGTTAATATCAATACTCTGAAAACTACATACTAGTATTAATAAGTCTTGTTTCTTTCCCATGATGGTATTCTATAAATCACAGTCTTTTGGCTTAGTTGATCTAACATACTTCATGAGGTTCTTCACAAAAAAACATAAACACCACCCATATCAAATCAAATATGGATTATCATAGAATCATCTAGTTTGGAAGGGACCTTTAAGATCATGTAGTCCAACCATCAACCTAACTTAGGTAATAAACCATCACTAAACCATGTCGCTAAGCACTATGTTTGCCTGACTTTTAAATACCTCTGGGGATGGTGCCTCAACCACTTCCCTAGGCAGCCCATTCCAATGATTAATAACCCTGTGTAAAAATTTCCCCTAATATCCAATCTGAACCTTTCCTGACACAACTTTAGGTCATTTCCTTTTGTCCTATTGCCTGTTACTTGGGAGAAGAGACCATCCCCCACCTCTCTACAACCTCATTTCAGGTAGAGAGTGATAAGGTCTCCCCTCAGCCTCCTTTTCTCCAGGCTGAATAAGCCCAGCTCCCTCATCCTCTCCTCATAAAACTTATCCCAGAGCCCTCACCATCTTGGTAGCTCTTTGGACACACTCCAGCACTTCAATGTCCTTCTTGTAGTGAGAGGCCCAGAACTGAACACAGTACTTGAGGTGAGACCTTACCAGTGCCAAGTACAGAGGCACCATCGCTTCCCTACTCCTACTGACCACGCTATTCCTGACACAAGCCAGGATGCCTTTGGCCTTTCTTGGCCACCTGGTCACACTGCTGGCTCATGTTATGTCGGCTGTCCACCATCACCCCCAGATCCTTTTCTGCCCAGCAGCTTTCCAGCCACTCTTCCCCAAAGAGGAACAGCCTCTGCATTTAATGATAGTGGGTTTTTAATTCTGATTATTTTGCAAGATGTCCATTGGGAAACAACAAAATATTTGTTTTTTAGATCAACCTATTTTTTAAGAGGCTGAATCATTTTTCTTATGGGTTTATTTATAAGGTATATAAAATCATTTAATCCAGCTTCCAACTAGAACTGGAACTTCCAAATTCTGGGTGGATTTGGCATTTCCAGTACTTTTAAGTCTAGTACTTAAATGATAAGTACTAAAAAGAAGATAGTATGGAAAGTGAAAAAGTTCTTAGTGTAAACAACAGAGTTTACCATTTTGCCTATGAAGGTCATATGTCTGTGTCACAGAGCAACTTTGGCAGATGCAAAATAATTTTGACTAATGTACAGCAAACTTAGCAATGCTTCTTGCAACCATCTGACTCTCTTCCATTTCAGTGTAGGCCTTTGCTCTTCCTTCCAAAATCTTGTCTAGTCTCATAGCTGCCAGATGAGATAAGAAGATAATTAGGATTTTGACCTCTCTCTTTTGGGTAGTTTTACAAAATTTACCTATAATCCCTACACCATTTACCATGTTCTTTCCATGTAAGTCAGTAACATGAATTTAATCCTGCTGAGGTACCATATGATGTACATCTCTACATATTTTTAATTTCCCAAGATTGAGGGGAACTAAAATAACTCTACTGAAAATTACATGGTTAGATGGGACATTTTTTTTCAACAGCTTGCTAGTGATGCAGGAGCCTGTATATCAAGTCCCTTTCAAGTGAATTAAACATTTTGATACCTAAGTTTTGCTGAGTCTCTTTGGACAACAAGCTTTAGTTCTCAAGAGGATTGTGAGAAAAAATCCTTGTAGAAGACAGGTGTCTGTTTTGGAGTAAATTTGTGAGAACAGGAGTACATTCAAAAGACTTCAGAGATTATGAGGTAAATTGCGTGTAATAGATGTATGCATTTTTACTCAACGAATAGATGTAGGATCAGCTTTCTAAACACTGCAGTCTCTGAGTTATTATTGGGCTACCAATATATCATTACTGTCCTCCCTTTGACTAAACAGCTAATGAATGCCCTTTCTCATAGTTCTCATCCATCCAGTTAACATCTTAATATGGATTTCGTTGATTTTTTTAGTTACAGTGTATATTATCATATAGATGACATATATATGATATTATGTAGATACGGGATACACACTACCTTTGTGTCTGTGTGTAAATTATCATAAAATAATTAGAAATCAGATTGTTTATATAAAACTGCCTGTTTATTGTAATACAGAAATAATAGAAATGAAATTTCTCAAATAATTACTCTGTTCTCCTTTAGTATATTCCCATGTGTATGATTATATTAATGAATTATGCATTCTGATTATAGTCCAGTAAATCATCACATTTGAGTAAAACTAGAAAAATAAGCCATGAAAGTAGTAGAGCTTATTTTAAGGGAATTTGATTGGACTATGAGTTCAATGGGAGTTCATGCTGGTATCATAAGTCACAGGACTTTGTTTTATTCACTTCATTAAGACTTGGAGATAAAAATACTATTTTATCTTATATAAATTATAGTATATTAGTACTACACTAATGCAACCCACTCCCATCTACTGCCAGCCAAAAATGGCAGTTAAACCCAGTGTTAATACAACACTGAGATTTTTAACAAAGGAAGTAATCACAACTTCAGTTTGGGCATATTGCATGTACATATGAATGTTTCAGAGACCATTATGCTGCTTTTAATTGATAACTGCATGCATGCATCATAGGGATGTGGTTACTGCAGAAACATGTTACATTCCTCAGTCTCTAACAGTACAGTGGCAATTATAGTTCCATTTACTTTGCATACCATCTTTTAAATTTTCATTATGTTAAAATATTACAAAGTACTTCCTTCCTATATTGTCTACAATATAAAAAGGGATGGCAAATTTATGATTAATATTGTAGCTTTTAATTTCATTTTAAGTTCTGCTGCTTTTTCTTTTTTTTTTCCACACTCCTTCTGACAGCTGATCTTTTGATGATCTCAGACAGGCTGTAGTGCCCTGGAACGTGATACCTCCTGTCTGGCTTTATGAGCTACTCAGCCATTTGTCACACTAATCAAATTAAGGTGTGTGCACTACACAAGAGTGAATCAAATAGTTTGCTGAATATGATAACTGCTGGTAAATATTTGGCAAGCCAAATTCAAATGGTTTTAGCTACTTATCTAGGGAGGCAGTTGTATAGCCCTTCACATCTGAGACCTGGGTCTGAAAATCCTTCACACATGGTTTCTTTATGAGACATTGTTTGGAGACATGTATTCCTATTTATGCTCATATTTTTGTTCTTTTCTGTCACCAGCGCTTCTGGCCGAGGCCAGTCATATGTGGACTAGCTTGAGGCACTAGATAAAACAGAGAACTTTAGGACAAGAAACAACAATGACAGAGGAATAAGAGATAAGCATGTATTAGAAATGCTTTAGAATAATAAGAACATACCTCATTTTGTTTAGACTTTCTTCAGCATTTCCCAGTCAACTGACATAGCTGGGGACTTCGCACCAGGCCTGCCGTAATGAAAGCATGCAATAACATTAGTCTAGAGTTCCAGCTAATGTGAGTTGGCACAGCTCTTTTCATCTCTGGGGATCCATCTCATTCATATAAGCTTAGATTCTGTCCACCATACTTCTGTATGGAAAATACAAATGCTTGATCTCTCCCCACCTGCCACCATTCATCATCTATAGATCGCTAAGCTTTCCATACCTTAATCTTTTAAAAGAAGACTGTGGTCCATGATCCATAAGCAATATTAGCAGCAGAGAATAGTCAGCCATGCACTGAATTAAATACTGGCTTCTACTGAACCAGGAGGTGAAATTCATGTAACATGTATTTACTTCCAAAAACTGTACATTAAGCAAATGATGCCATTTTCTGGTCTGTAGAATTTGTGTAGACATGGTTTGATATGTTACTGTCAAGAAAGAATTTTGCTAATGTAGAAGCAGACTTTTTACAGTGATACAGACTGCAGAATAAGCCTAATGAGAAAAGGCAAAATCCAAGACATTTCTCTGACAGAGAATATGATTTTGAGTTTCTGTAGGTTTGTTTTTTTCTTCAACTTTACAAAAAAAGGTTCTGAGATTAACTGTGCACTGCAAAATTAAATTCAATTCTGTGTTTAATATGTAAGAATTCCATACATTATAATTTGAGACTTTGTACAAGCAGGGGTCATTTTCTTCGCCCCTGAAATGAGTTAGAATAATAAACAGCTTATCTTGTAGCTGCTTTATAACAATGTGTGTAAAGAAGAAAACAATTGAAGTCTGCAGAAAAATCCAAAGGGGAAAACTGGAGGAAGGAGAGCTCTTGTAGGTGAATCTGGATTCATTTTTCTCAGAGCAGCACAATTGTGTCACCTCCCTGTACTCACTGCAGAAGGGTGAGCAAGTTCCCTCCCCCTGAGCTTTAGGCTGCCCTCTGACCAAGACACAAATGTCACATACTTGTCTGAGGCCCACAGCCATCTATCTCAAGGTCTCAGTCATAGTTCTGAAAGTTGAAAATCTGCTTTCCTATTTTTGCTAAGTTTCTGTCATATTTACCAACTTGGGAAATCCACGGTGTTCTGTGGTTTGGGTATTTTTTTAATTACAACTTAGAGGGGAACGTTCTCTGAAATCTCATTCTTTCCCTATGTGCAGGTGGTACTGAAAGTTACACTGAAGATGCAAGGGAGGTAAATTTGCTTTCCTGCAAATACTGTAGAAAAATGGTAGTATTTAACATGAGCTCCTGTAGCATCATTAGAGTTGGTATATTACTGAATTTTATTAATTTTTTGTATAATAAAAACCAGCTGTTTGTTTCAAACTCATTTCTTTCTATTTTGGAAGCAAAACATCTTGTGAAAAAAAAATCAAAATAATTATAAGTTTCAAGAGTTTGGTTGTGAAAAAAAAATCAAAACAATTATAGGTTTCAAGAGTTTGATTCTAAAAGCACAATGTTTCATGTTTAACTGCAATAATTCAAAGAACATGGTAGTTAGGACCAAACTAGTTACAAGTAGGGAAAGACCTGTGAGACAATGGATATATACATCCATTTATTCGCTCAGATATTTTCAATTTAAGCCTTAGTCAATGGCAGGCTAAACTAACAGAGAAAAATACTGTAGCTTAACATATGCTTTGCAACTTGGAATCTATTTTGTCAAAAAAAAAAAAATCAACTTGTCAAAAGACTGGGTAAAGTAGTTAGACACTGGAGAAAGGAATTTTGAAAGATGGTACACTTACATTTCTGGGAAAAAATAGGAAATACTATATGTTTTATCACAAACACAAAGAAAAACACTGAAATTTACTATTAGACTTTGGGAACCATAGGTTAATTGGATTGTATAGGGAAATACAACAGAAAACAATATTGATCAATATATACAGATGTATACCTGTTAAGAGTCATCTTATAAATACTGCGCCTATCAAAAAGTGCAGTTATTCTTAAATCTTCAAAAACAGGTCCACAAGAAAGGACTGTCTGACTAAAAGAAAACAAGTAGGAAATAGAGTTTTTCTTTTAACCATGGGCCTTCTGGGACATAATTATTGCAGTAACAACAACAACAAAATGTTATTGCGAGTCCAGGCATGCTGCGTTTCAGATACAAGAGGTTATAGGAGACATAACCCAATTTTGACAGATGAGAAATCCAAAAGTCTACTAAGAATGTTATTTTTGGCTCTGATATAGTCAATGTAAGAGACTGAAGAAGTCCGCTAATCCCAGCCTTCAGCCAGTACTAAAAAATGTCTGATGTAATTGAAGTGGAAAGGCTAGCACATGCATCTGAAACATTTTTTTTAACATATACTTTTGGGGAAGCTAAGTGCATGAGTTTACAAGTTTGTGTAAAAAAAAAATTAGCAAAATCACACTAATAAAGATAACCCACAGTGAGAGGGCAGAGCCCCAATTCTGAAAGGAGTTTAGAAATTTTGGAAATTTCTTACAGTTCAAAGAAGAGAGTTTAAAATATTGCACTTTACCCTGAAGATGTGGTTGGCTGTAACATGCCCTATTTTCTATTTTTTGAGCTATGCTGATACCTGGTAACTCAGGGAACCATCAAATGACATATGAACTGGACACATGACATACGACACTAGAACAGGTTGCCCAGAGAAGTTGTGGATGCCCCATCCCTGGAAGTATTTAAGGCCAGGCTGGATGGGGCTTTGAGCAACCTGCTCTAGTGGGAGGTGTCCCTGCCCATGGCAGGGGGGTTGGAACTCGATGATCTTCAAGGTCCCTTCCAACTCTAACCATTCTATGATTCTATGAAAATTTTAAATTCATGTTTGAAACTGGAAGTTTCAGCATTATTCTGAGGCTTCTTTGACGTGGCATTTTTCTCCCCATAATTAAGTCAGTTTCTTTATGCTATTTTGGTTTGATCCAAAACATATTTTGTCTATATACTGCTTTGATTTGGTTTGTTTTGAATATACTTACTGTACCATATCAGAGAAAATATCATTATGTTACAAACTTCCTGGGCAACTGCTAGCAAACCGTTGTCATCACTTCCTGTTGTTGCAGCTTTATGGTGTTCAGATCGTGAGCTCAGCCCTCCTACTTAAGTCTTCTCTTCAGGATTTTTCTTGAAAGTCACCAGTAGGGTTTTGGAACTGCATCATGCTTGATGGCATCACAGAGGAGGATGTGTTAGCATCTGGAGTTCTAAAGAAAATGTTGAATTTCTGCAGAGACTGCATATTTCTCACATTTCTTCATCAGTGATGAAATTTTCCATCCAATGCCCTGAATCTTCTGTAGGCACTTGCTTTCAAAGGCATCTAGTTTCCCATCTTTAATGTTTTTGGTGGGTTTCCAGTTCTCACAACCATATGTTAACACAGAGGTTATATTTGAGTTGGAAATTCTTCATTTTATTCTGTTCTTTATAGCTGCTGCTTCCATATCTTGTTGAAATTAGTTAGTACTCATGCTCTTACTAAACTTGATGTTCCTTTTTCTGACCTTCATTGGCCACAAAAGATGGAACAGTTCCACTAATGGAGCAGAAAAATAACAGAGAATGTAGAGATAACATTTTGTAATTGTTACGTTCAGGGCTCAACTAAAAAAAAATCTACTTCTGTGAAATTTTTAAATGTATTATTGTCCCTATTAATGCCTCTGATTTATGAACAAAATATGAGCGCTTTACCTATTTTTATCTATTTCCTTTTGGGACATTTTTGACAGTTCAGTGTGCATACTCTTATTTATTCATTTCAGAATCAGGTAAGCAGCTATCAGCTTAACTTTTAGCATATGAGAGTGCCATCTGATTCCAATGAAATCTTGTACCTCTTGTACACATATAATTAAACAATAGTAGTTTCATCTCTTGTTTCTATGATCCTCTCGCACATTAGTATGAAAGTAAAAGATGTATATAGTATATATACATATATATATATATATATATATTATAAGCACTACCTTAAATCACTTTCATTTTTTCCCATTGGCTAGGTGTTTTAAAATTACTCCTTCCCTTTCTGAAGCATGGAGAAAAATCTCCACTTTTCACAGCTTGCTCAATCTTGTCCTTAAATGTTACCAAACTAACCTTTTTCTGTTTTGAAGAGACTGAGTAGAATAAGAGTAAAATGAGGTGACAATCATTTCATGTGGATTGTGACCGAGTAACAATGTTTTCATGACCGTGAATGCTTGCACAGCATTATGGCTTAAAACAAAGTAAAAACCGTCTGTAGGCCCTATTCTGACCCTTGCACATAGGATTAACTTTTGGCTACTATTATTTCATATAAATAAAAAAAAGAGCACCCAGCATTCCCACAGATTGAATACACATAACTAATAAGTAAGCTGTAACAACACAAGCCAGTGCACAAGGACATCAAGGCAGCATAGCACAAGCAAGTGGGTAGATGATGGTACTAGTTGAATCAGTGGTTTATTAAGCCAACTGATAACTAGTGGAATTAGGTCCAATGACAAGTAGTATTTCCCTCTTTGATCTTTAGTATATCCCTTTCATGTTACCAGCAGTCTCTCTTCCAGGTGGATTTCTGATCCTCCTCAGGTCTACCTTCCATCTCTTGTATGTCACCTACCTGTGATATTAGAAGGAGAAGGAGGCCACCGGTGGACGTATACTCAGAAACAGCAGACACATGCCTGCATGTTAGTGCTGATAAGTAACTGTCCCAGCCTGAACATTCCAGCAAGCAGCAGACTTTATGGTGTATACCCATGAGAACGACATATATGCAGATAAAAGCTAAAATATCCTCCTCCAAAAAGACAAAACCAGACTTCTATTATTTTTGTAGCTTTTGGCAGTATAGCTGCATCATCAGTAAGGGTTTGCTGGTGAGAAGCTGTCAAGTCAAAACCCCACATCTTAGACCAGTGTACTCATACAGGCAAGAATTTGTAGTATGCTTCTGATGCGGACAATCTCTTGTAGCAGAGCCAGAGATTCAAAGTGAATTGGGCCAGCTCAGCCAATTAAGTGCAGTGTGTAAGTTTGCCTGGGAAGATTTCTATGCAAAAGCCTTTCTGAAAGGTGGGGATCCTGATAGATATTTTGTAAGAGGGCGTTTTGGCTCAAATACTGTGTTATGAAACATTCCTTCTTTTTGCTGAAGAAGGATGTTTGTTCCATTTTAGCTCACAAAGCTGTTCCTTTTTCATAGCTCTGTATATACATAATCCAGAAACGTTTATCGTAAGTGCTATATATAATATATTATTACAGTATACCTATTTAATTGGACCATAGTAAATCAAGGTGACTGCTTTTTATTGGACTGTCTCCCAGTAAACTGGCATACCCTAATGATACTGAATGGTAATCACTGCTGCTTAGTGAGATTATATTTTACATACATTCGTCTTAATTTCTTAATAGTGATGTATTTATCAGTGCCAGATAGTTAAATGATGTTTATCCAAGTGTTAAATTCCAACTACTATTCATTGAATACACAATGTGCCAAATAAAGATTAAATATTATATTTTTTTTCTTTGCAGAAGGCATCAGTGAATAGCAGTTTCAGATAATAGAATTGACAAATTTCTTTCTAGATTGCATTTTTGAGATGTAATACAGAAGCAAAGGAAAAAGCCTGCTTTTTACTAAAAATTATATTTAGACATCGTGTAATTCATGATTTCAGATCTGAAATTTCATTCTTAGTTTTGTCTCAGTCCCTTATGACCTACAAACATGATCGTTTTTAGATTAGCTTTTCCTTAAGCTACTTTGGCAGTGAAACTTTTTAAAAATGTCAGTAGCTAAAAAATTCCTTTGTATGTGGATGTACTCTTTAATAAGCACTAGGCAGAATTTTACAGCAGGCATTTGAGGTTGCTTGAAAGTACTCTTAAGAGATTGCTTAAAAGGAGTGTGAAACATTTCCTGCATATATAATACACAGCTTTCAAATCTGATTTGATTTTTAAATCAAATTGAATTTGCAGAAAGGATTTTACACCATGGGCCTAGTATTTCTGTTTTACAGAATGATAAACTAAAGCATGAGGATATTTAAGGCTTTACCCAGGGTCCTGTACAAAGTCCAATTAGTACAAGTAACAGAAAAGGTAGATTAAAATGTCCACACAGACTGAGTATAAAACAAGAAGATGCTAGTGGATGACATTTGTACTAAGATGCCAGACAATGAACTTGGCAGCTGAGGCACTAATATCAAGCTCTTTCAGCAACTGTGCTACCAAAGTGGTTACCTCTCATAAAGGGTGAGTCAGAAAGGGTGAGGGAGAAACTAACAACTCAGATAAATACACTGAACTGTGCGTCAGGGCTCTAAACTAGATTTAGGAACTCAAGGGTTCCAAGCTGCCTAACTTTAATGTTCTGCCTCATGCTGTGACATACGCATGGACGTATTACATGTATATTTATTTATTGAAGGCACAGCTGGCATGTATTTTTATTAAATTACTTCATTGGTACCTGCAACAAGCTATTCGAGGGGTGGGTCTCATCCTGAAATTCACTTACTCTTTGGATATAGCTTTTGTAGAATTTAATCAGTTGGAATCATGTAGCTAGTTGGTTGGTGAATCTGTCTCTCCATCTGTCCTTCCTCCCTTGTTAGAGCTGAGATTTTAATTAGAAACATCTGTGCGCTATCTCTGTTTCTTCATTGAAAATAGGAATTAAAGCTGCCCTGTTGCTGCTGGCAGAGACAGAACAGAGTAAACACCATGATGGAAACATTCGCACAGCTAAGGGAGAATCATTCCTCCCTGCCTCCTAGGGGTCTAGTTTGAAGGATAGGTGAGCAAAGAGATTGTATTTGTGGGGATTTCCCCATGTGAGGAGGAGCATGCCAAAATAAAGTTACATTTATACATTTATTTCTATGTATCAGTTATTATTGGAGGATTTTTATTTCTGTAAAAACAACTCGATAATTGGAACAGTCTTTTTGGCTAAGGTATGTTGAGCAATAGCCTCCTTATCAGTGCTACATTTTTTGTGGCATGAGAACACATCATTGTTTCATTGAGGTTCATTATAGCCCACTTTTGGCTCTCCTGTAGTTGGATTAAAATCTGCATTTTGTGGTTTGGAAAATACAGGAGGCGGCTATGGAGAGAGTGGCAATGCTTCTTGAGGGAAGCCACGTATGGAGCAAGCATCAGTACTTGTGCTTGGTCGTGTGAAGCTATTTTACTGTGGTGGTTAGGAAGATGTGCCAGTTTGAATGATACCTCTTGCTGTCTTCATTCTGCTCCCTTCTGCTTTCTGAAAGAGCAGATGGAAGGTTCCTTTCATGATATACATGGCTCATCATTATTTATTCATGTGTTCAACTTTCTCTTTCTGATGAGAGTACGTGTAGGAGGGACATTATAAAGCCAAGGTAATTTTCTGCAATAGTTTCAGAAGGTTTATAAAACCTTGTTTCAGCTAGAAATACACACATTTTTCAAAACAGTACATTGCAAATGCAGCTCGCTTAATAAAGAGGATGCTCATGAAGCTGCTCATTTACATTGTGGTATGTCTCATTTCTCATGTAAAGCTCCAGAACATGGGAATTAGTTGCTGTGCTAGACTTAACTACTGTTGGATTACATCTAATAGTGTAAGTTAAACTCATTGTTCATAGAGAACGGGAACCGTGAACCTATACTTTTCTTCTGCTAGCAAGGGCAATGTAATAGCACTTCTGACAGAGATGCCTTGGCTTTGTCTTCCCTTCCTGCTCCCAGCCTTGTCTTTCACTTGGAGGTGGACAAAATGATGCAAAGAGGCGAAGGAAATGAAACAGAGACAAGTGAAATTTCACAGGTAATAGACCTGAGACGGAGGGAAGAGTGTAGAATTTAATTTGAGGCACTCACTGGATTTCTGCTACTTAATTAAGCAGCCTGATAGCCCCAGTTCTCAGCTCTTCAGCTCTGATGTATGACATTAAAGAATTTCCTGCCCACACCCTTTATTATTGTGACTCTAGGCACTGCAAAAACCATGAAAAGCGAGGATATCGATATTTTAATCACCCAGCTATGACATTAATGAGATTTTGGCACTGTGTGATCTAACATACTCTTTGTCTTGATATCTAGTGATATAAAACATCTAAAGCTGTAGGTTTAACCTTAGAATTTTTTTTCCCCAATTATGCTGCCGTGGCACATCACTGTATTATATTGTGTGCAAAAGGGCTGTTTTTAAAACGTTTTTACAGTCCTACAGTTTCTTTGCTTTAAGATAGGGGGCAGTGGCTCTATGGGTGGGTTTGTGCATTCAGACTGAAAATCAAGCTTTAAAAGAAAGCATTTGAAATCTGGACATCACATATAGCAGAAGGATTTTGAGGTATGGCACTAACATCAGGCTGCCTAGATTATTAGGTTTCCTTAGGAGATAAATTAAACAGATTTGAAAGGGGATGCAATTCTGCTAAAAGAGTTAAAAGGATGAGCATAAGCCAAATTCTTATTGCGTGTGATTAACGTTGGCTATAATTCCTTTTTTCTCCATTATAGAAAGTGTAGGAGGAGATTATGTTGCGGAGATTTTGCCTATATATTCTTGCTCTTAGAGAAACATTTGGTTTTACTTGCTCCAACTACAGTTGACAATACATGGAAATAGCAATTCAAAAGACAACAACCGAAATAAGTTTTCTAAATAATTTAGCCTCTAATAATTTACTAGGAAGCCCAGAATGAAAAAAGCAGCAGATTAATATACTTAAGAATCTTTACCTCTTTCGTGCGTATACATGCAGACAGGAAGCTGAGCAGGCCTTCTCCAGCCTCTGAAGAGAACAAATAAAGGCAAGAATTAATGGTTACCTATGCTAAAGCCATTAGCAGTTTCTAATTCTCAGCAAAGTCTAAACTATTTTCTCCTAGGCCCGGGCAGTGGTATGGGTACCTTCCGGAACAATGGTGTGTGATCTTCCAGTCTTAGGCTCTGCAGAAGGAAAACCAAATCATGGTTTTTACAGTCACAGTTAAAATACTTCTACATAAATGTGACCTTTCATTGTCATCTCCAAAAGAATAACACCACACACACTTTTCCCTTCATTTCTGTTCCTATGTCCCTTTGTCTTTTATGCTTTTATACAGGACTTGTGTTACATGAAGCTGAGCAAAGAGAGACGTGCGTGGACCTTAATGGGCAGGCAGTCTGAATCCATGCTTCCTAAAGCCCCTGCCCTAACCATCGTGCCACTCTAGTTGCAAGTTGAAAAAACAAAGGAGAAGAAAAGCTTGGCTTGATTTATGGCAGTTATTTGATTTTTCAATGCTGCCTGCAACTGCAGCCCTTTTAGTACCACAGTTGCACCTTCAGTACATCCTGAAGAATAGGGTCGAGAACTGTGTACATATATGTGACTGTGCACATATATATATGTGCACAGTCACACCCAAGACTCTTCGCTCATGTTTTGCAAGTAGACATGATGTAATTGTCACATTTGGGCACTTCTTAGAAACAATCAGAGTGCTTGTAGACCTACAGCTGTGCTGAAATAATCTTCAAAGGCTCCAAATTGGTATTTTCTTCTACATCTATGTATTTTGACACTTACTACCTATACTGAGTGTACAGTTAACTCCTTAGACAAGTGATGGGTGGCGGAAGATCTTTGGTTGGACTTGCCAGTTTCCACAGAGCAACCCTGTGCATCATTTGCCTGTTAAGCCCTCCTCCTCAAAAAGAATATAGAAAATACTGAGAAAAATTGCTAGATTTAGCAAGGCAGTTTTAGTTTACATGTAAGACATCTTGTTCCAATTAAAATACCCTTCCTTGTATCTGCGTTTCAAAAGCCCACCAATAAGATCAATTCTCTGTAAATAAAATGTCTGCCAATTATATATATTAATAAATAAATTTGTATATTTTAGCAGATTCTTTTTTTTTCTGCAGAAACAAACCAGGACAATTTACAGTAATGTACATGGGGATGTTACAGTGATTTTATTGGCACATTCCCTTACAATGCCTTATAAGATGGACATATTACAAGCTACCTGCAAGGATTTAATGTCATATTGTCATATTTCTACTTTGACACTGAATTAATTTGGATATTACACTGAGTGTAAATTGTAAATGCTGTGCAGAGGAAGAGCAGGCCCTAGGTAGACTTGGAGCAGACAAGTTGAAGTGCCTCTTAGTGCTTTTTGCACCCAAGGCAATTACTGGCACAAAACCTCAGAGAGATCTCTGGGCTACATGGTTAGTAGCTATCCTGCCTGATGCCAGAGTAAAATGCTCTTCCCTCACACAATTATCCTTGAGCACTCACTCAGGGTAGAGTGGAAGTAGGCTTGTCCCTGCCAAGTGATAGGAGAGGTACTCTCGCTGCTGATCAAATTAATCAGTCTTCCCTCTTTCGTGACTAGCAAAAATTTGATATTGGTACTCAGCCTGGGTAACAAAAAACAGTGGGATGTTGGTTTGAAGGGGAGAGTATATGCACAGCCATGCCTCCTGAACTGCTTAAGACTAAGAAAGAAGTCAACAGTCTGTTTTCACCTATATGGTCCAAGCTAGTCAATTTCCCAGTTTCTGACAGATCTGTCAAGCCCTGTGTTTTTATTGGTGCTTACTTGCTTACCTTAACAAAATAAATCAGTGCTTATCTGCTACACACAACTGGCCTGGAGAAGCATATAATTTTATTTTTTAACTTCTCGTGTGATATATTTTTTCCTATTGATGTAATTTATGCTCTGCACAGTAATGAGCCCATCCAACTACAGTTCATAAAAATAAGACTGGATACTATATATCTCAACAGCATGGCAGGAGAAAATGCATTAATGTCTGCTGCTTAGTATTACAGGTTCACAGATATACCTACACTTTCAATTTTGAATTCTGCACTTTCGATTTTAACGTAAGGGAGAAGGATGATCTTCTCTTTAATAGACAGCTAAGATATCTGGACCATTCTTTAATCCTGACATGATTTTCTTAGAGTTCAGACTCATCTTTTATCTGTATATATCTATGGGAGAATATATCTACTAAGTATATGCTATATATCAGAACTTATAAAAGCTTCCAAATAAGTGCTGAGCTCCTTTACATTATATCTCCTGAGAGTTTCTCGCTGTGTTTCAAAAATTGCAATTATCTAGGTTGCAAACAGAAACTCAATAAGAATTGAAAAAAATCAATAAGAATTAGCTCTTATATTATGCATGATATGTTGAAATTAATCAATTTTCATTTTATACCTAATCCATTCATAATCAGATGCCATCACTGACATATTGTAGATGAGTAGTCCTAGCCAAAGACCAACATCCTAAGCTGGAACTGAATACAGAAATAGAGGCATAAGTGCAATCCAGACTCATGGTTCTCTCCTTTTAGTCCATTTCCTGTCACCTAGACATCACTGGCCCCCAGCCACTGAAGCACATGCCTACTGTATGTGAGTCACAAATCCCACCTGAGTCACCTCTGCCAGGCTTGTGCTGGCTTCTGTTCAGGGTCAGCTCAGGTGGGTTTCTCCAGCACTCAGAGCCAGCAGGGATTGTCCTGGAGCTGTAACAAGTCAAAAATCAATTGTAGCCCTGATAATGGGGAGAGGGAGAAGGAGGAGGAGAGAGGTGATGAGCCCAGTGACACGTCATTACCAATTCACAGGTGAAGCCCAGCCAAAGAGCGGTTGCAAACTGCTGCTCTAGAAGACTAGCTAGTTGTGTTGCACAAAATACATTTACTTTTTTTTAGGGGGAAAAAGAGAACATTGTCTTGGGAAAACTACTGGATTAGTTTAAGGGTCCTCCTTTGCTGTTCCAGAGCATATAATATCCCTCCCTTTTCTGCCAGCTGTGAAAGATACTATGTAAAACTGAAATCCATTGATTACTACTACTGCTGCCCAGCATGACTGTCTTGATAGCTCTTACACCTGAGCGAGAGTGCTTCTAAGAAACTGCAGAAAGTGGTGCTCAGACCCCTGTCTTCTCAGCTCCGAAACATCTACATCTGTTTCTCACCATTACTGGCAAACTCTAGAATTTTTTTTAATTTTTTAATTTAACTTCCACTTACTGTAAAGCTTTTATATTAAGTGATGTGAGGGGTTTGTGTATATTGTGGTCTTTAAAAACATCCTTGTGAGACTGTTGCTGAACAATAGACTTGCATTCAGATAGATTTATTTTGCTTTGCAAAAGTCATCAACTAGAGTTTCTCACAGCTGTCTTTGGAGAATGCTAGTAGCTTCCATTATGAATGGCTTAATGAGTCATGCTGAAGTGATAGCTGCCATCTAATCATGTTGTATCTCACATTAAAATTTGTCTCAAATATGCCCTTATTTGAAAACATTAGCAAAATATGTTTTAGCGTCTAGTACCTAGGCAGAAAGAGAAAAAGTTTTGTCATGAATCTTTGATCTCTGCTACAAGAAACTCAGTGTTATTTTTCTCGTCCCCTTCTAGTGAGACTGTACTGGAGCTACTGTAGCTTAGCAGAGTAACACAGGAGATGTCCAAGCTGAGTGTAAGAGGAGTCTAGACCACAATCTGCTTAGCTCTCCTTCTTGTCCAGATTCTGACTCCTACACTGCATTAAGTTCTGCCCTCAGCTGTAAGGACTTCCCCTCATCATTCCTTGCACATGTCCAATAATTCATCACTTCAGAGACCATTCCTTTACTTTTACATAGTATCTTAGGGTGCTGCATATCACTCCATGACTTTTAGCCTTTCTGCCAGTCTCTCTGGTAGATTCCCTATGAATGCATGAGTACGTATCTGTATTTACTTATATAACATAGAGTCACCTTATAAGATCAATAGATTAGGAATGGCAAAGTATTAAATTCTATGAGTGTATCACATAAAGTAAATACAATCACTGGAATAGCAGTTAGCTTCTTATATGGGAAAATAAGTATTTTAAGAATTACATTTTAGAAGACCTAACTTTCTGCTTTTCTTTCTTTTCTTCCCCAAAGCAAGCTGATGCATAAGTCATTTTTCTGTGATGTGTTTTTCAGATGTGGAGACAAGTGAAAAAATCCAGAAAAGTGGAGTTCTTCAGGTGTTCGCGGGTCTGTTGACGCCACAATCTTCCTGCACAGCAAAAGTAGCTAACATCATAGCAGAAGTAGCCAGAAATGGTGAGGTATTCTACAAGAACTTTTCTGCTGGAACATCTTCAGTTTGTCACCTCACTTGTCAGTATGTTTTACTTCATTTATGTTTTCATTTTGTAGATTAGACACCTTCCATATCCCCCCTTTCACTCTTTTTTTTGTTTATTTTCTCAAATTTTGTTTCTCTACTTTTTAATACAATCAAGCCAGCATTTGGCTGATGAAATTATTTTAGTCCTTACTTTCATGCTATTTCCTTTTTGAGACAAGTGATTTATTGAGCAGAAGTAACATGCCGATGGCTTTATAAAATGCACATAGGAAAAAAAAGATGTGTGCTATTTGTGAATCCAGTTACACAGCACATGTAGTTACAACAGTAGTGTGTGAACAGGTGAGTAAGGGATAGTAGATTGTTTCTTTGGTCTGAGATTTGTGAGGCCTTTGATAGCACACCAAAAACAGTTACTCCTACCTATATATATATATATATATAGTGCATATATGTATTAGACTAAGAGCCCAGGATCTCAAATTAGAATCAAATTAGGGGTCTGTTTTGGTACATATTACATACATACCGTCATATAAATAGGAGATAATCTAAAATACTTTTTTTCATTAGAAAGGATTGTTTTAAAGATCACCCAATACTGTGCATACCTTGAGATCAAAAAAAATGCCCTCATGTCTGCAGGTAGATGCTACTGGCAGACTCTGTGACAAGGGTAGAAGAGGCTAGTGGCTGGCTTTTCTCACTCCTTTCACAAATTAAAGAGCCACAGATTACCTTTTGCACTTTCCTTTCCTGGAGACCAGGCAGAGAAAAGTAGGATGCCTCTTAACTCTGCTGTCCACGTGCAGGCCTGGCAGCCACATCTCTCTCCCTCTGTAAAGTCTCATGCTGATACCTGTTCAGAGAAGGGGCTTCATTACTGCTGACTGTTTCCACATTCCCTTTACAACTTTTCCTTGGAATGACAATACTGCAGCTTTCTACTGATAGCCCTGTGTGACCTCCTCCACCCAATTCACTGATTTTGAGACAATGCTATATATGCATATTTGAAAACAACATTAACAAGAAAAGAAGATATACGTGTTTAGTTTTAAAGTTTAAAATTATTTAGATAAATAACCAGTAAAAAACGTAAACATAGAAATTTAAACTTAGAAATGTTTCAGAATTATAGAGATTTATGCAACTATTATCACATGCTTTTTCTGTACTAAATAAATTCATAAGTACATTTAGAATATTGCAATCCATTGTGTATCCTCACAGTCCTTTTCATTTCTGACTCAGAAGGGGGAAAATTAGGAAGAAAAACAATGTTCGCAATAGCTTAACTGATTACTGTGCATTGTTTCCTGCAAGATTCTCTTACAGAGCATTTAGCCAGTATCTATGAAATCTGAATTAATACATGAAATCTTTGAATAGCTTCTAATGCATCTTTATCCCTACCAGCTTTTAAATTGCTGTTATGAGTATACTCTTCAAAAAGATGGCATTTTACCTGGTTCGTCATACCAAATAGCTTTTATCTTTATCTTGGAGTTGTTAGCAGGTTCAACTGGGACCTCTGGCAGCCGAGGTTAAAGTGTAGGTATTCATAAATCATTTAAAGTGCCCAGTGCTTTCAAGACTTAGATGAGCTGAGTGTTTCTCTTTGGACCCTAACTCTTTTGAAATAGTTCCTTAAGCAGGATAGAAGGGAACACCTCATTTGAATTCTGTTGTTTTCTTTGTCCTCTTGCATAAGAATAAGTGTTTCGTGCTTACATTGCACCTTTTTTCAATAAGCTTCAGGGCACTTTGAGAAATTTGTATTATCAACATTCCACAGATAGTAGGCATTGAATCCAGGCAATTGAACCACTTTCCCTATTGTCATCCTGTGCAGCACTGGCAGAGCTGGGAGTTGTGCCTCTGACTGAAACAGGGCTGTACTGATAAAAGAGCATCTTTTTTCTTCCATGGGTCTTTATTTCCTTTCCCGTTCCCCTCATCTGGTCCTACACACACACACATCAAATCCCGGTATTTGCCTCACTGGTTTTGTTATGTTTCATCTCCTTTTTGCCTCTGTGCTTTTGCTCTATTTCACCTCTCCAGGTCACATGACTCTTCCTCTGCCCAACATGAGCTCATGTTAATTTGTCCCACTTAAAATATCCAAACACACAAAACTGTCTTCAGTCAATTTTTTTCTCTCCAGCTACAGCCATTTCCTTTCCAAATGTGAGCATACTGAAGGCTCAGATGCACTTGCTACATGGAAATTTATCTTCCTTCTTTAGACCTTTTAAATCCTCTTCTGAGGTCTTTAGTGTCCTCTTTGGTGGGTGTAAGAATGCGTACAACATCTTCATGATCTGTAATAAATACTTCAACACAATTACATTTCTCTTTTGAAATCTTGTCCTCCTTTGGTTTATGTTACTCTGTCCACAGTGGTTTTCCTCCTAACTTCTTAAGCCATTCTTGACTGTTTCCTTCAAAGGATCTGCTTCATTTCCCCATCAGTTTAGTGGTAATCTTCTAAATGACTCTCCTCTTGATTACCATATCACATTTGTTGTTACCACGTTTTTGTTTCTGTCTCACAGATCTACTTTGCTATGTATAGCACCATTTATTTTACTTCTTATCCTTATGTGACCTTGATAAATACAACTTTGCTCAGCATATTTCCTAATTATTTTGTTGCTGAATGAAAGACTGAAAGCTTCTGCTCACTCCAAATGAGGGGAGGGTGAAAGAAGGGTTTTTCTTTTCACCACATGATCAAGAACCTAAATATACAACAGAACAGACTGAGACCTCTCAGTCTTTCAGGAGAAAATGAGGTCTGTTTCTTGTCACAGACTAGGAGAAAAAAGGAAATAAATCTGGCTTTGATGATGTAGAGAATGTGGTAAATTAGTGGTTGTAAAAGAAAGGGGTGCAGAAAGAAGCTGCTGAGGAACAGACGAGTTTTTATATGCAATTAAGAGAGGAAGAGGCTGAAGTGACAGAGAAGACTGAGGGAGGAACATAATACGGTTAGTAAATATTGAGATGAAGGTGAAAGTGGGTGATAAAGAAACCAATAAGAAGTTACATGGATGTGGCAAGACCAATTTTAAAGAACAGATCTACCTGATATTTGTTCTGTTTGTTACAATGGATACCATCACCATTTATCACAGTATACCATCTGTCTACAGTTTTTAAAAGTTACAGTATGTTAGGAAGATGGGATCATTGTGCTGACTACTATCATCTGTTGGACCTGGAGTTATGCAAGTGTATAGATATTGCTGATTCTACTTCATCGACTTGTTGATATGTCAAAGCTTATCATTTTGTGAGGTTTGCTTAGCTCTATGACAATTACTTCTTTAGCTAAAATAACACTGCAAAGTTACCTAAAAAAGACAAGATTTTGTAGCTACAGGAACATCAAAGGACATTGTAATAGGTGCAACAGAGGGAGTATTTAAGAAGGTGTATTTGTAGTGTAAGCATTGGATAAAATCTTTGGGTTATTGGTGTGAGAAGTTCTGTTGATCCAGAATGAGAAAAACTTTCTCATTCTTTTTATGGGGATTGTACACCATGGTTCATTCTGTCTCACAAGTGACTAACAGAAGTAAAAAGATTTTGGAAGATCCAACATAGTCTAGGATCAGGAAGAGACATAATTTGCCATTTGCAACAAATCAAAAACATATTGTAATTTTGCTAATTACAATGTTACATCTCTGAAGGGTGCTCTGTAGTAAACTATTAAGTAACACTACTGGTGTTTCAGGTGGTTGCTTCTGTAAACAAACCTTGTAAAATGTGCAGCACAGTGCCTGCATAACTGCAGTTCCTTCTGGAGAGCAGTCCTTTATCTCTCTGACACCAGGATAATTCTCTATGACTTGCACAGATGTGAAGCAATACTTTGGTTCTCTTTGACTGGAGAACATAGAAGGAAAGGACAGAAGAGCAGAAAGCTTCACAGTGGATGGGTCCTCTAGCGTTCCTCCCATGGTGGGCACCAATTAGTTTCCACTGTGGGAAGGTGGAGGCCTTTGGGCTCACATAATCTCTGCTGTAGTTCTCATTCTTTCCCATTCTTTTGCTTTCCTTACCTTCTAAGTATTGAGCCTGTTACTTAGCTTTAATTCCTTTTTTTTTTTTTTTTCAATTTAAGATAAAAAAAAAAGGCAAAAGCTTTTCAGAAGTTCTAATTAAGGGAATAGAGAGTGCTGTTTATTTTGGAGTATAAATACTAGCTTTAAGTCATCTTTTGTGTTATTTAGTAATTTTAATTTATATTGAATTTGTTGGGGTGGAGAAAAAGATTGTGAATTCACTGTTCTTTTCAGCACTTCTTTACGATGCTAAAACCATGCTCAGCCTGAGCTATGTTAAATTAGTTTCCATGGAAGTCAATTAAATACTCTTAATTCCTACTAAATTAACAAATAATGGAAAGAATGTAAGCCCAAATCCTGTCTTACGTTTATTTAGAGAAATTTATATGAGATTTTTCATTGTTTGTCTATTCATAAGTTTATTCTCTCAAAAGGCCCAGTTGCAATGCCAAGGTAACTGGAATGGTTGAAACCGAGAAGCTTGCTTTAACAGGCTTTGCATTATTTGCAGAATTTATGCGGAACCCATGTGTGGATGCTGGTTTGATCCCTCCCTTGGTGCAGCTGTTAAACTGCAAAGACCAGGAAATACTACTTCAAACAGGACGTGCCCTGGGCAATATATGCTACGATAGCCGTGAGTGTTGAAATATGCCATATTTTGTAGATGCTGTTGCAGGAAGGAGGGGAATGTTTTGGTGTTCTGTAAATTGTGTACTGGCGGGTCATTTTCCTCTTTTCTTGTTTTTTACCAGGCAACTCTTCTTATTATACAAGACAATAGAATGTCACACTTGCATTATGCTTTTGTGACAGACAGATTTAAAAAAATATTTTAATATTGTGATACAACTGGATATAAGAATAGAAAAGAACTTGTGATCCTGGGTGTGGTTTGGGGTTTTTTTTATACATAATAAGCTACGTTTTCAAAGAGCAGGTGCTACAACATACTCTGAGGCCTGAATAGTTACTTTTCTTCAAACAGAACGTCTCAGAAGGGAACAGAGTCAGAAGAGAATATTCATGTTCTGCCAGTCTCAAAGCTGTGCAGAGCTATGTACATGGCTGAAACGATGACTGAGCTATGTTGCTGATTCTTAGAATTCTTATGTGGCCAATCAGTTGCTCCAAGATTACGTATTAGTATTTTTGGTAGTCAGGAGTTATAGGGAGGGATTGGGTATGGTTTTTAGGATTTGGGGTACAATTAATTTTGCACTGCCAAACAATTGAGTTTTGAAATGCAATTGTCTATATATCATGTGCTGATTACCTGCACGGACATGTTATTTCAAAATCAAACCAGTGGCTGCAATGTTTTGAAAGTGCAGCCTCACTACCCCTTACTTTAAATATTTTGATAAAAACCAACACATGATAAATATGGTGCAGAAGCAGAGACACTAGAAACATCTTCCAATGTACATGAAGAAATTAGAAGCCTATGGATGTCTGCAGATGGGAAATGAAATGAAACTATATGTGTACTTTGTTATCTTGAGATTGAGTGCCTTATTTCATATGGCAAGAAATTTTCTTTGTGTAGCATTTAGTAAGAATTCTTGTTCTGAATACCGTATGATGAAAAAAGGCAATTATTAGTAGCTTTTCTCCTTGCTACTGTTTTTTTATCCTAGTTTGGAAATTTATATTTTGTGTTGTTTTAAATTACCTTGCCTTTGATCTCAGGGAAGTGAATCAGATTTTCCATGCTGGCTTTTCGACAACTACTACTTGTGGATGTTAATGCATTAATTCTTTCATTTAGGATTTTCTTTAAGGTGACCAATGAACTGAACAGCTGCTTTCCCATGGAAACTTGAAGTAGAAGCTTTTGAGCTTTCTGTAACATCATTTATTTACTATATTTTATTTCAGGGTCATACGTGATATAAAGCTCATTACCAGGTGGCACTGGTTTATTTCATAGAAGTAAAATTTACATAACTATTCATGTTATTCTTCTTCAATCCACTTTTTTTTTTCCCATGAAATATAATCAAAACAAGCAAAACTGTTTTTATGGTGTCATGTGTTGGGGAGTACTGCTGGCTTTTACAATGCAGGGTTTATCCGGTACAAAAAAGCTGTATTACACAGCTTGCCTTGCATTCCTGTGGAGCAAAGCTGGCACTGATAAAATCTACAGTAGGCAGTGATGTGTTCTGTATGCCATGAGTTGCTTTGCTCCTGGGGGAGGATAGTCACGGCCTTCCCTGCGTATTTGAATAAGATCAATGAATAAAGTGTAAGAAAATGTCACAAAAATCAAGATTAATATCTTGGATTTGGGTGGAAGAGGCTATTTACAGTGCTTATTTATCACATCCATCCTATTTGACTTTTTCTCAGTTATCTTAATGTGTAATGATTATGTAGGTATGTACCCTATCCTAAGTTCTTATTTAGTACAAATACTCTCAATATGCTATATTTCACTGTAGAATTTAATATATTTTCATTTATTGCGATTATTTTTTCAGTAACAGGGAGCTTTAAAGTGTAACAGGGACATGATGTGGAGGCCAATAGTTCTAATAAAAGGTGTTGTTATGTACTTATAGTCCTTTTCTTTTCAATTGAGACAAAAGCAGAAATTACTCTTCTGACAGCTGGGGCTTATAGGAACTTGAAATACATCCCTAACTAAATTTTACCATATATGTATTTTTTCACTTCTACTACCCATGTAATTATAACATGCAGTAATGAGGAAGGGCTTTAAGTCCTAAATCAATGTTAGGCTGAAATTATGAAATCAAGATCATATTGAATGGCTCATAGCAACATTTCTATTTATTGAAAATCCCAGTTATCCTGTAATTCATCCCAGCAAGCATGCATCATTTTTTTATTGACATTTTGTGCGAAAAGGATTGCCTGATTTTTTTTTCTTGATTAAACGAAAATAGCAGCTTTTTTTCAGAGTTTACAGATCACAAAGTTGATGTAAGACCATTTCCACATAAGGTCAAGAGGGGCTACTCCTGGAACACAGCTGCTGTGGAAAGGTAATTTGCTAAGTCCCAGTGCTGTATGAGGTTTTGTACCTTCCACAAGGTAAAAGGAGAATTACACACTTGCTGGTCAGGGACCTTACCGAACAGATTCATCTCCTCACAGAAAATATTAAATGAAAACCTGTAAACTTACCTACAGAATTTCTTCTCTACTGAGGTACACGTGCATAGAGTTATTTTCTGGGTGCTCATCAGTGTTAGCCCACTAAAATAATACTGAATTACCTGTTTGAGCACAAAAGAAAATACAGAGAATTAAATACATTCCATAAACAGTTAAAGAGTAAGAATAGGTCAAATTTATCCTAAGCATCCTTTTGAAAGCATTTATGTTGTGAAGAGGTCTGCTGTGAACATCAAGAATACAGGCAAATGTAATTGCAAAGCAGAGTAGAAGGAAACTTTATTAGTACTGATGCAGCTTCTAGTCTCCCAGTCTTTCTCTTGTGTGCAGAGATGAAAGAAACAATTGAGGCAGACAAAAAGATTTTAAATCAGAAGCAATGACTTTGACTAATCACAGTATGCAGACTGTTCCAGGCTGTCCTACAATTTAAGAATGAATTTGTTACTGCATGTTCCTGTACAGCCTGCAACTGTTCTACATGCTTTATCTAGTAACTGCCACATCCACCTCAGCCCCCAAATTTTTATCAAAGAAGAAAGTGCAAAGCAAAGCAATGGAGATGTGACCTCTCCTCCTCTCCCTCCTGCATTCTCCCTCACTGTATCTACAGTTAGTCCCAAGTACCCAGACAGTGGATTCCTCAGCCTCACTCAGGGACAGAATTTTGCCTGAACTATATTACTAGATGCAAAGCTCATAGCCCACAGATTCCTTTTAACCACCAGTTATGTTTTTTCACTTATAATCAAACAAAATTCTTGGGCATTTCCCAGTCAGAGCGTAAGACCTTCTAGCTGCTTCACCACTGTTTATGAACCAAACTATAGCTACTTTTCTACTGTCTTTCTCCCCAGTGCTTTCTTTAGCAAGTGTGTTCATTTAGGACTGTTGCAGATGTATAGATGTTACAGACTATTAGGGCACACCTCCATAATGCTTCTAAGTTTCCCTTGCCCTTTGGTTTCACCTGCAACATGAAGATCTAATCTCCATTGTTCTGGAAAGGTTATGTTTAACAATGTGGTTCTTGCTACAAAAAGTATCATCTAAAGTCAGAGCGGAATGGTGTATACAAAGCCTAAAAATTATTTGCTAACATCAACTCTGTCAGTTGGGCTATTAAATTGAAGAGCAGCATTATCCAAATTGCAGCTTGTGATCATTTCATGAGCAAGCTAATGGCTAGTACACCCCTCAGCTCTCTCTTCTGGCTTCTTTCCCAATACATTGGGAAGATTCTGGTGACTCGAATCATGTGGAAGGTTGAATGCTTGGGGAACAGGAAGACTGAGACCACAGTTAGATTTGCCTTCTTGCCTGGTCGATGTGAAAATGTCAGGAGAAAGACAAAAAACTGTCTGTGGCCACGACTCTGTCTTGCTTTTACACTTCATACACCAATGTAGTTTGTAAGATGAAAGATCAGGCCAACCAGATAAATTTTAGTCAAGAATTTTAGTGCAAGATGATACTATATTAAAATAGCAGTATTTTCTTAGCAGATAATGGCCCCATGACATTTTTTGTCATTAAGTTTGTGATGCACATACTATCCTAATCTTGATGAACTTTCTACAGGTAGTTTATTATATACTTCAGTTTTTAATTGATTGTGGTTTTACGTTGAGCATGCTATAGAAGCTACCATAATTGCACTATAAAAGTGATAATTATAAGAGGAAGTGAAAGACTAGGATATTTAGAATATGATTCAGTAGCCATACAGACTGGAGGAAGTCATTTTGATTGACTTCAGTTGAGATTAGACTCTTACTCATTAGAAAATAATTCCTTCTCACAGCTTAGAGCATCCATGTATTCTGAAAGCTGTCAAAGGGAAAGAAGGTCTCCATAAGGCTCCAGGGAGACCTTCTAGGAGCCTTCCAGTATCTGAAGGGAACCTACAGGAGAACAGGAGAGGGACTCTTTGTCAGGAAGTATAGTGACAGGACAAGGGGTAATGGCTTTAAACTGGAAGAGGGGAGATTTAGATTGGATATTAGGAAGAAATTCTTTCCTGTGAGGGTGGTGAGGCACTGAAACAGGTGTTTCAACTCAATGATCTTTAAGGTCCGTTCCAACTCTAACTATTCTATGATTCTATGATATGTTTTGTAAGGGAAATGAAAAATTTCCCATTCTGCAATTCCACAGTATTCATATTAATGGTAGTGCTTAGAGAACTCCTTGAGGAATCTCAAAGCTATTGCCTTTTGCACCTATCCACAACCTTGTTTCCTCATGAAAGGCTGGGTACCATACCTCGTGATATAAGGAACTATATTGAATTGGAAAGAAAATGAAAACGCCAACTCATTCTGTAAAGACTCTCCCCTGACAGCTGCTTATCTACCTTTTTCTGCAGAAAATTTACTGAATCCTTTTCTCATTTCCCAAGCTGTGCATTTCTTTGTTATCTACCCAGTCTTACTTGTATTGACAGCAAGACTCCTTGCTGAATTTCAGCAGTGTGGCCTTTCACATAGACCCCGGTCTGTCTTGATCCCAGTCTTAACACCAGACCATAAACGTTATACCACTTCCTGTTAAAAAGATCTTACAGAGGCTATAAATTCTGTATACTCAGCTGCCCATCCTGTACTTGCAGGGATCTGCTAATAAAAGCTAAGTACAAAAATAAGAAATTACTCTTAATTGTACAGTTTCATACGTCTTCTCTCAGGAGATGAAGTTAATTTCAGGATCTAAAGCAGAAAAACAGATGCTTAAGAATTAAACAAACTGGAAAGAAGTCAAATTCACTTTCTTTAAAAAAATTACACAACCTTTTTTCAGTACCATATGGAAAACAAGCAGAATCCTAGAACACAACTGGTGTTGGTGATGTCAGACTACTGGCTAATCATTTTTATGAAGGTCTCCCTGATTCATGCAGCCAGGCAGCATCATACCAGAGTCTTTCACTTTTCATTGTAATAGATCCTACCAAATGCAAATGCCACCTACTAAACTCTTTTGCAAGTAATAAAATGAAATTGAGACCAGAGGCTTTAACTTGTTCTTTGAAAACTATTTAGAACAGCTTACAGAGAATTAAAATCATGGTATTTAATTGCACAGTAGTAAGTGATCTTTAGATCTGTCCTCTCCAAGACATGTCAGAGTCGTAGAAAACTAAAGTGTTTTTAAGTTTCAAGTCCTTGATGATGACCTACTTTTTCCTAGCTTCTGCAACACAAATATTGTATCAGCTAGAAACTAAGCATACCATATGCATGCCAACACATACTTTCACAGTAATATTTAGCACTTATCAGCAATTAATTATGAATGTTCTTAGGGAGCTATTAAACAATATTATTCTAATTTACTTACTTTACAGCTGGCCTTAATGGAATCAGAAGGCCAAGGAAATCTTCCTAGAGTGTCAGAAAGAGCAATTTGAGAGATGATGGGATATTTTATTTTGTGATATGAAGAACATGAATTCTCATTCTCAGGCTATTACTTGTTTTAAAATTTACATTCTAAATTTTAACTCTACTGAAACAAGTGGCAAAATTCTCATTACTTAAGCCAAAATTTAACAGAAGCCTACATAGGGAAAAAAAAAATTAAAAAAAAAAAAAAACACAAAACCAAATTGCCATAGTTTTGCAACTTTTTCCTTCTTTAAGACTAAGGTATGAGGCCTGATTTTCTGTTTATTTTAAAGGGCATAGGTGTTATAGGCCCTGCTTATTTTCTGCAGTGCAAATATTTTTCCTCTTCATGTTTTTTTCAGGAAGATTATTTGAATAAACAAAACAAAACAAAAGATCAAAATTCAAAAAAAAAGCAGACTTTTTCTGAGTTGTTACTTCCTCCCCCTCTAGCATTTAATTCATAGTCTGTAAAGTTTGTGTAATGCTCGTATTCCAACAAGCTCAGGGACACTTACTTAATTTACAGCCAAAATAGAAGCCACGGGCAACAAAGAAATTAAATTAAAAAAAAAAAAGGACAGATGGAAGGTGTTTCCAGGGTCTTAAAGAAGGCCACAAACAGACTTAGAGAGAAATCTTGCATTATTCACTACATCTTGCTGCCACCCTAAAAGCAAGTTAAGGATTCAGACTTTGAAAAACAGGAGAAAGAATCTTGCTGAGTATTGCTTATATACAATTGGGAAGTAAGCATTGGGGTTTTTTTTTAAGCTTGGAGCCATTGTTCTTCTGCTTTTAACTTTTTATTTTAAAACAGTCCAGTTATATAATCATAGCTTCTTAAATAATAATGTATAACATAATTTTGTTTTACTCTCAGATCCACTTCTGCAAATTATCAAAGCACCCTGTGCACCATGCATATATTGCACAGGCCAAGCCTTTTAGTTGTTTACACAATAGCTTCACAAGCATCTGATTTTAAACAGCATCTCATACAGTACAATTAACATACAACATGCAGACTACCTAATTCAGTTACATTTGTTGTGCTCATATCTAAGGAATACTGTGCAACTCTCAGAAACAGAAATGGGACATTGTTGGCAAAGAACTGTATTAGTGAAATCTATCCCTTAATGCAGTGAAATGCTGAAATGTCTCAGCCAGGACTGTTTAGTTAGGAGGTTTGTACACATAATCACGAGCCAGTATCTACCAGAGGAACCTGCAGCCTAAGTATTTGATTGAAGACGGTGAGGAAAGAGTTAGATAAAACTACAGATAGTGGCAAAACAGCATTAGCAATAACAAAGCAGTGTTCCTGTCATGTGAGGTGTCAGTACATATGAACAAAGTTGGCCTTTGAGCACCCTTGGTCCTGAGACTGCAGTGTGTTTTGTTAGTTGTCCAGTCAGCAGAATGGCCTGAGGCGTCAGGGTGGATGCCTTGGACACCTTATCTACAACAGTATTCAGGTTTTGCTGAGAAAAGAGCCACCTACCTGACACAGTTTATCAATGACATCTTGGCACCACCTGGCCTCTTGAGTGCAGGCTGTTCTGCATGGCTAGTTGCTCTCTGGTCAAATGAGCGGGCTGTCTTCTGCTGAGGATATAAAAGATTTCTTAAAACAAAACACCTTGCTGGTCGTTCTCACGCTGTATCCTACAACCTTTCAGATACAAGAATCTTCTACAGGTGGCTTCTCTGTGCAGGCTGCACACCAACAAGCAACAGCCTGCATGCTGCAGTTTGGAGTTGCTTTAGAAGGCCAGGTCCTTTCACTCCACCTAGGCTTCATGATTTGGAGTAAGGATAGCACTGACCCCAAACCCAAGACTCATCCCAGCTTTTCCTAGATTCCAGGGATATTTGTTACTTTCTCTATTTTCTGAATAATTTTTCTTTCTTTCCAGGGCCTATTAGTATCCTCAAATTCACTTTATAGAATGGTTAGATTTGGAAGGGACCCACAAGATCATTGAGTTCCAATCCCCCTGCCATGGGCAGGGACACCTCCCACTAGACCATGTTGCTCAAAGCCCCATCCAGCCTGGCCTTAAACACCTCAAGGGATGGGGCATCCACAGTTTCTCTGGGCAACCTGTTCCAGTGTCTCACCACCCTCACAGGAAAGAATTTCTTCCTCGTATCAAATCTAAATCTCCCCTCTTCTAGTTTAAAACCATTACCCCTTTTCCTGTCACTACACTTTCTGACAAAGAGTCCCTCTCCAGCTCTCCTGTAGGCTCCTTTCAGATAGCGGGGGGTGGGGGGGTGTTTGGTTTCATGTTTTTTCGATTCTTGGGCTTTTCCCCAACCAATTCCACATGCCCCTGGGTTACACACTTTCTAACCTGCTCCTCTGGCTGTTTTGATGGAGAACCACAGCTCCTTCTAGCTTCTTCAGTAAAAAAAAAGTAAAACTCTTGCCAAGCTCCTTTCAGCAGCACCCAGCAAAATGCCCTTGTTCTGCACTGCACTGGGACCACACCATACTCAGTTCACACCCTTGTTCTTTGAGATTTTGAAGCTGAGATATAACATTGTGCTCAAGGCTTGGGAGTAAAAATTCTAAATTAATGGCTGCGTGCAGGTTTAGTCTTAATAACATGAGATGCTATAAATGCCTAGTTACCAGTATAGAAAAACTGCTTGATGTTTTACTGTGTAATTGGATTCCATGATTTATTTCATGCTGTATGAAATAATAATTATAGGCTGGCTTAAGCTCTGACTTATGCTCTCATAAACCTAGAGTAATTTGTTTAACTGTAATTTGTTTAACTAAGGAATTGTGTAGAGTTAAAAAAATCAACTGAAGAATCTGCTGTAGGCATGTTGCATATGAAAAGGAAGGCAGAGAGAAGTGCTGTGTTCAGCTTTGAGGGCCTTTAACTGACTTTTGTGTATCTAAATACTGCTTGGTTTCTTCATTTTCGAATACAATTCAGTAGTGGAAATTACTACAGTTTAAAACAAAAATCTCCTTGGAATCCAGAACAAATCACCTGCCAATACTAGGACTTGTAGTATTTTATGTCTTGTCACTGATAAAAACATTTCTGCTGTTATATTGAAATCTCAGGTGCATTAGCAGGATTTGACTCGAACTATTAAAAAGTCTTGAACAGTAAACTCATTGCTCATCTGTCTTAAAATCAGAAACACATGATTTTTCTCACATGTATCTAACATATATCATGAGAAATATGAAAAATAAGCAGACTTTATTGGAATTAATTGTGGAGTTGAATCTGGTTTGCATTTGACTGCTGCCTCGGCATAACATTAAGGAGATTGGGATACTGGCACGTTTACCCATCCCTTCAAATGTTCTATCAAATCCTGACTCTGTAGACAAAAGAAATCCCATGATATTAATGAGAGAGATTATATCTTGCTTGCATTGATATACATTGAACATGTTATAAGGTGTCTACCAACATTAACCGTGGATCTCCATTAGGATACAACATTTTAAAATTGTATTTGTTACAATAAACCAGCTGTGTAAGAAGGCCAGTACACTACTGCATCACTTGTCAGTAGCAAGCAAATACATTGTCACCAGTTTTATCCAAAAAGATCAATGCTACATATTTTCAGTCCTTGAAGGCACTATACTAAAAGACTCTGTTCTGTTAGCATTTCTAGTTTACTGTTTACATACTTACTGTTTTAGCATAATTTCTAAAAGAATAACTTGTGAGACAATATCCTCAATTCAGCTGGACTCAGGGGTAAGAGCAGTTGCCAGCAATTTAAGATGAACTGGCCACAAGACTGTTCAGTATCTCTCTGAAACAAGCATGACTACTTCAAGTTTATTTTTTCTTCACGAAGCAAAAATTTTAAGGCTATATCAATAAGTAAATTAAACAAAACTACTTCTTGTAATCAGAGTCTTATAACTCCCGAATTAAAAAGTAGAGGAAAATAAAAATAGAACATGTAAGAAACAACTCTTTCCCCCTCCCACCTTGGGT
>VZRU01019413.1:113334-125020 GCA_013398155.1 Pedionomus torquatus | reverse complement strand
TACTGGTCTAACCTAAACAGTATTTTGGCCAAAAAGAATGCAGGATTAGAGCCAAATGCAATAGAGATAAAGCACTTAAAGTACATTGGCAGTACAGCATTTAAATGATTTGATCCTTACACCCAATCACAGCATAAAAGAATTTTAAAAGAAATACTATATTTTTTCAGTGCTACCAAAAGCTGCTGCTTTGGCACCTTAGTTTTTGCAAATCAGAGACCTTGATCATCCCAGTCATCCTTTTCCTCACTGGCTCATACCATTTATATTAGTGCAACTATTGTTGGTGTACCAAAAAACTTCTGCAGAAAGAAGAATTTAGGTTTCCTGTTGCAAGACAACACCAGAACATTTCAAAGTACAAATGTTAATTTTGAAGCCCAAAGATCAATCTTAACAAAAGCTGTTAAATAGTTTTCTAGCTGATTATCTGATTTATTTTTTTTTTTTTTTTGAAGCCTACATGTATAATAAATATTGCAACGACATGGTAACTTGTGATTTCTGGTGCTTTTTACAGTTATATCTAGTTTATGGGCTGCAAACCCACATAGGACCCCTACTGAGAAATATGGTTGCATATGACATTGTATTGTGAAACACAAAGTTCACATTTCAGAATCATATAGTAACAAAGGCTTAGCAGAGACCTGTTTGGAAAACAGTGGCACTGTGGTCATCGTGATGTAAAGGTTTAATAGGGAAAGGTAATACCATTCATACCTTACCTTTTTTGTGAGAAGAAAAATGGACAAGCTCTCAAACAAAAGTTCAGTACATCACTATACAGAACATAATTTTCTATGCTTTTACTTGGTCATTATTTAACTAGCTATAATGTCATCATCACTAGAATTGTAGACAGCTGCCTATTTTTTACCAGCCCATAGATATACTCACTTAAATCTACTCACTCATCTTTGCAGGACCAGGACCATTTCTAAAGTACAAATGTCTTCTAAAACATAGTTTCAATATTAGAGATGACAAATTTGGAACAATGGAGGAACCAGACCGTTGCCTGATGTAACTATATTTCCATAAATAATCTTACAGTGGTGACAAAAATCAAAGTACTGCTGCATATATTTTAAAAATAATTCATTGGCTGTACATAGCTTATGCTTTACATTGTTTTTATACTTTAAGCTGTTGCTTTAATTCTTTTTTCCTGTTAACAATTTATTAGTTAGTTATTTGTTTAGGGGAACTGGGGATGAAAACTCAAGGGACAATTGTGCAAACACATCTTGAGACAAGCAAATTGAAACTACTCCAAGTGTTGCATTTTGAAGACCTACCAATACACACTAAAAAAATTTTAGTCTTTGACTTAGGCATCCATTTGAGTAGACCTGGCTGAGCCACAGGGAAACTTGACAAGACTCTGTGCATAGGGGGAATGTGAGCAGTGACAGTAATCTGATAATCCACATTGAAACCCAGTTTTGCATAAAATTTCTGTGAACAACTCAGGATAGAAACAAAAGGCTGTACTAGTTCTTAGAGATGGTTACATTGCATTGGGCTAAAAAACATTGTGGAACTAATAGCTCATTCTGTAATAAATCTTCCTGTACATTTTGTAGGAAAAAAAAATAATCCCTCCAGTCTCTTGGGTTGTTATCATTTTAACATCTTTAAGCAGTATTATTTAAAAAAAAATAATCTATACAACAGCATTGCCCTTTGTGAGCTCCAGTGAAGCATTTTTAAGCAGAAATGCGAATGCTTTCATTAAACTGTTCAGTGACGGGTCTCTTAGGAATAGCAAATGTTTATTTAAAAAGGTCACAGTAGAAATTTCAACACAGCTTCTGGGAGGCTGGAAGCATGTTAAGTGTGGGATTTCATAGAGCTGCTGAACCACAAGGCAGTAGTTGGATTGAGAACACAACACGGCAACATGCTGTGGTGTTGTTTTGACTGTAAATGATTTGGTGTTCAGTGAGTATTCTTGTGTGCAAAATCTGTTTCTTAGTGACGGAGCAGAGAGAAGCAAGTCAGTAATAAGTACACAGAACATTCTGAGTCAGAAATATGCGTTTTGTTTGGGCATGCTATGTGGTGTCATAGCCTTAGCTTGGAGTGGGTAGTCAGAATTTTCCTCCTACATCTGGTACAGGATTCTTTCTGGTCCTACACTAATGAGCTGAGTTAATCCTCTCAGGCATAAGAAGTCAGCACCAGGAGATCCTAATTATAGCAGTAGCCCAGATCTGTTCTTCGCCCAGCTGCCCAGGGCAGAGAAGCAGGGTGAGCTCTTATCACAGGGAAAGAGGTGGAGCAACAAAGTCAATTAAGGCATCTGTTTTACTAATGTACCGGCTTATGTAGTCATGTCAAAGTCTAGCACATGTAGCCTGCTGCCTGCTAGGGAGAGATCCTGAAGTTCATTTTACCCTAACTTTTTGAGTATACTATAGAGATCAAGAGACATTCCCTGGAATGGATTTGTTTCTGAATCTTTGTGCCTTGCTTTTGCTGTCTGTACAGCAGAAGTTGGTTATCTGTCTACATAACAAAAATATTGTGTGCATAAGAATTTTGTCACATATTTGACTTGAGAAACTGTAAAAATACAGCAGGTTTTGATATATAACTTTGACAAACCAGAGAGAATGGAAATAAAAGGGTATATGAGTTAACTTTTCATTTGTTGTAAGTATACTATCGAACATTTATTTTCAGTGGAGTTGTACCAGACTCCCTCTGGGTAAGAAAGTTTTCTTGTAACTGTTTTTCAGGTTTTTAAACCTTGCTTCCAAACCCTCTCCCATCTCTATCTTTATATTATTTTTTGCTTACATATTTTATATGCAGTTCCATGTGGAGACATGGGAATAGGCTTGAAATATGATTCTTATCTCAAACTTAATTTTATCATGGTTTTAGTTTGTTGATTTCAATTGCATTATAGTAGTTTGAGGACCACATTCAGTCCATTTGATCCAGAATCAGTGATTCACTTTCACTTGGCGTATCTGTTTTGACTCAGAAAACAGGTGAGCAAAATACAAAATCATGCACTTGCATAACTTTTGTAATAAAAAAATAAAAGAGGATACATAAAACACTATGGTGGAATATTCCTGCCAAGTTTGGGGGGGTTTTTTTGCTGATAGTTTGGTAAACATAAGCACTGAATCTCAACAACTGACTATATTGTTTCTCTATATTTTGGTGTAGGACATACTTCATTTCAGCGTTATGTCTGTATTTGTCACTGCATCAAAGATGTGAGAAATTTATTTCTTTTGTATTTCTCTTCTTTTTTTATAGTCCTTCCTTTACAGAGAATCTTATCTTGAATTTGTTTGACTGCAAACGGATTACAGTTTCTCCATTTCCAAAAAATGGAATATACATACCTGCAGTGAAACACAGTCCCCTGGTGTCCTGATCATATCCAAGGTGGAGACTGTCACGGCAGTGACATTTGTCCTCTGTTGCACTTTTCTCAGTCATTCTGCAAAACACTTACTACTTTGGTAATCAATTTAATAGTGAAGATCCACCAAGAATTCCCCTCCCTTCTTTAGCTCCACTCAGCAAATTATACGAAGTGCCACTCCTATATATATTAATGACTAAACATATATATATGTATATAGTAGGTGTATATACAATACTTATAATTCTTTTTTTATAGATATAGCATGTAAGGGGTATATATACCTCAGATAGTATTAACAAGAAATTGAAGATTTAGAAACTTCTTTTTGCAGAGCTCTGTAATACTTTATAGCAGAAGATGATCACATAAATACAGGCAACCTTGTTTTTCATACTGAATATGCTGCAGAGTGAGAAAAACTTAGTAGCTAGACCTCCACATATGATGGGGAGAGAGAGGAGTGACGACAGAGGGGTGAATAACAAAGGAAAGAAGATATTTGCTGTGAGGCCATTAAGAAATTAAGGAGAGGGGTTTTTTATCTTATTTTGCAAACCTTTTTGCTTTAGTGATTTTTTTGCCCCAAGGTTTTGTTTTCATGCAGATTTTCCAGCTGATTCCAGCGGTAACTCACTTGGAAATCTCTCTTTTTGGAAGCTGTGGAATTCAGGTTATTGCTGTTGACTGTTGCCGATTACCTGCTGGGAAAGGAAGAGATATTGTCGATTACTGTAACGGAAGGCCAATTTTTCCTTTATTTCTACACTGATACATCAAATCTGATTTGTTATACAGAAAGAGTTCCATAAAAAGATTATGGTGTGTTATATATGAAGCCTCAAAACATTATAGATATCTGCATCTTATAGATGCAAAGCAAATTTTTCTTTTAGCCATACAAAAAGATTCAGAGTGATATTCAATTTCAGGTATAGAAGTACAAAGAACATGGTGTGTGGCAGAGTGACTGCACAGAGTTTGTAACTGGGAACAACCAGTAGATCTGTCTGCTTTGTCCATTTTATTCCCCATTTTGTTTTTAAGTAACCTAAGCAATTTATTTTCTCTATTTCAATTTCTCAACCTGTTTAACAGCAAGAGTAATTTACCTGGTCCACAAGGATATATGAACTAGGCTTTGTAACATGCTCAGAACTTGCCTCTGGCAAAACTCAATGTATCTTCAGAGTATTATTTATCAGCTCCAGCAGCTCTTCCTCAAACACTGAACTTCTTTACAAAGGTATTAGTGCCAGGTGGTTAATCACTTTTGTTGTAGGTACTTTCACTTTCCTAGCTCTGCCACACTAAAAGCTGGTGCTCAAGCAGCTCTCTAGATGAATTTGACAACACTGGATGAAATACTTCACTCTGTTTAAAAACTCCATTTTGTATGACTACTGTTATGTTTGGGACTCTATGGTGGGTTTTGGTTTCATTTTTTTTTAATGTAACTCTTTGTTTTACAGATGAGGGCAGGAATGCAGTTGACCGTGCAGGTGGTGCACATATTGTAGTAGACCATATAAGGTCACTGTGCAGTAAAACAGATCCAGCCAGTGAGAAGCTCTTGACTGTCTTTTGTGGCATGCTGATGAACTATAGCAATGAGAATGGTAAACAACACCAAAAATTTGCTTTATGTCTACCAGGAGAACAACCCCATCAAAAAAAGAAAAAAGATGACAGTTAAAATCAACTGTAGGTTTACATTGTGGATACTAACAATAAGTTATTCTGGAAAGATCAACTACCTCAATTCACATATACAATTTTCAGTAAGGTTACATTCCCCAAAATATTAGGTATCTTCCTGATGCAACTCTATGTAGCATCGTCTGGAATTTACTTCTTTGTCTAAAAGTAATACATGGAGATATATCATGCACCTTAGGAAAAAAATAGATTTACAGAACTAGAAGTCTTTTCTTTTTCATTTAGTATTAAACAACACCATAAGAGTAATTTGTTGTCTTGATGATTTGGAGGTATATATACCAAACGGTTTTCCTGAATCATTTTTCTCCTTGCAAAATGTATATAAAACCACATTACTTTCTTCTAAGATAAGTGGGTAATGATTTATGTGTATGTTCTACACTCTTCTGTGTCTGCAAATTATAAGTTTATGTTCTCAATCCTATTAAATGGAGATGTTTAGGGGCTGGGACAAAGACAAAAGATGGAATCTTAAATAAGAAATACTTGACCACTGAGGGTAAGAAAATAGTGTTCCACAAATGTACACTTCTGCACGCAAGTGTGCCAAAGCATATTTCACAGCATTCACACATGTCCAAATTCTTCAAAATTTCAATTTCGAGGAAAATTGGGATAAATAAGGAAAGCTAAATAGAGGCTGTTCTCCTGACTTGTAATGGCACAGATTGCAAATGTAGTTAGCTAATCACGTTATTTCTTCAATCATGCCCATTTCCTGAATTGTAGTGTTTTATCTTAGGAAGAAACAGCTTCTTTATTAGCTGCTCATCATTTCCTTAGAGCTATCACTTGCTGTAACTCACTTTCCAAACCTGTGTCCCTGAAACTCTTCTACTTTCCAGGATGGTCCATAGGCTTAATTTTTATTTTTAATTTTTACATTTAATGTATAAAATTTTAATCTGCTTTATCATACCTATCATAGTGGCCTTTTGTGTTTTCTGTGCCATTTGTCTTGAACTCTCACCCTAAATGTTACTTACCCACCTCCAAATATCACTATTGTTTGTCTCATCTCTTTCCCTTGTTCTTGCATTCTCTTTTTTTCTCCTCTTTTCCTAGTATTCTCTAAGAATAATTGTTTGCTTCTTCCTTCTTCTCCATATAGCAACCTTCTAGTTCCTTTGTTTTGTATATTTTTCAGGAACTGTTTTGCTTGATGTCTTCATGAATGTCACATTTTATTGCATTTTATATCGTTAACTCTGTATTTTCTTTACTTGTTAAAATGTTTGGAGCAAATAGATATGCTCACTGCCAGAATCCTCTGGATTAATTAAGCTAATGAGTATCCAGTATGTTTGGTAGCTCAAGACAGACCAGTCCAAAAGCACCATGTAGAGATACTGTATCAGTTTTGCTTCAGTGACCAAGCTCCCAGCAGGTCTTCCCTAGGAAAACTAATTATGAGATAAATCTTTCAAACAAGCAGGTTCAGTTTAACAGTTTAACTGTTACAAACACTGAATAAATGATTCATTCCTTCTAGTAAGATAGCTGATTCTGATACAATCAATAAAGCAGTTGTGTAGTTCAGTGGCAACTAGGAGGATTCACTAGCTGCTCTCTACTCTGCTAAATGACACCTTTCATCTCACATGAACTAACAAAACTGATGCAGTATTCACAGGAACCACTGAAGCAGTGTCAGAAGTGAAAAATGCAGGAGTATTCCCAGCTCCTGGGTCTGGCTGTACACCACCATTCTGTCCTACCATCACTTCAAGGAGTAAAGTGCTGGGGGCTTACCAAACCCTCACCTTATCCCACATACTTGATGGTCTCCATGAGGAAGGGTCTTTTGGTAGGGGCCCAGCACCCATGGGTATGCTGCGTAAAACTTGTGCCCTTATGAGTTTGCCCACTGACTGGGACAACCACTGAATTATACCCCAAATAATCTACCAAATCAATATTTTAAAAAATAAGTAAAAGAATTAAATTTTTAGAAGAAGAAACTAAATATACCTGCAGAATGTGCTTGAAGAGACAGGTGGTTGGCCCATAGTTGTGAACTACTCTAAAAATATCACCTGTGGATCATTGTCAATTTTCACAACAGTCAATGTCAGATATGAGCCAAAGACAACCACTTACTTCCACACATAGCATTAGGTGGATAGTATTCTGAGTAAATGCAATTCTTTGCTGATCTATTGTAAAATGTGAAAACTCAGATTCTCTTGACAGTTAATTGCATCCACAGATTAGCAGATACCGCTTTCAGGATTTACTTGCGAAAGGCTCGATCCCCTGTTACTTACAGAGAAGAAAAACGTTGTATTATTGGTTTTGTTGAAGGATGAGGAGTATGGGACTGCAGCCTAGAGTCCCAGATTGCTTTGTCAGTAGTTATGGCAACAAATGGAACAAAAATAATGGAAAAAATATTGGAAATGTTAGAAGGAAGTGTTTCAGTCTTCTAAATAGCACTTCTCTTGTTTCTGTAATCTTTTCCTGCTTAGTGTGCTATGTTACAAAAATTACAGGTGGGGACTTTGAAGATTTCTTTACAGCTTTTAATGACTTGCATTCTTTTAAGTTGCACTATTGATCCAGATAAAGATGATTATAGCACATTTGGTTCTTAGCTGCATCTAATTATCTGTGAACATCCTAATATTTTCTAATCCTTAGTATTTTATGAACAAAGAGTATATAAATTGTTTTATTTGATTCTAAGCAGTCATCATTCCCAGTCAACTAATTGCCCTCTTTTTCCAATAGCTACTAGTTTATTTTTAATAGCTATTGACTACCTTATTTTTTTAATGAGAGACTCATTCTTGAGTACTTCAAGTTTTTGAATTCACATTATCACAATGAGTTTTACAAAAATGGCAACTGAAGAGCAGCTACGAGAAATATTTCCTTTTCCTAAACAGAGCAAATTATTGGAGCATTCTTGTATCTAATCCTGATTCTGGACACTCAGCTTGCAATTGTAACTCCATTTGTAACACTGTTGCCTAAGCTTTAAAACTAAGATTCCCTTTGCAAGGTCCTTGTGCCATCTGCTTCTGTTCAGGAATTATTTTTGCCTGCTGTCTCTCAATTCTGCATTTGCCTCCTTGGTATCCTATCATTTCATTAGTCACTACAATGTTAACAGAACAAACACAGCTTTGACATCTCTTGCAGTTCATTTAANCAGATGGGGGGGGGGGAAAAAAAAAAAAAAAAAAAAAAAAAGTTGTCAATTTTTAATTGCATTGCTAGAAATCAGAGGGTTTTTCTGATGGGACACAGTCCTTTGCCTTTAGACCAGATTATCTTGACCCTCTGTAGTAATTTAACTACCCAAATTCAATCAAAACCAAATAGCTCACACATACTTTCCCCCTGTTAGGTTCTTAAAATGCAAAGTTACAAGTATGGCTAGGAATGAAACAAATGTGTCACTCATGTTTGGGAATGTTTGTGGTCATAGCTTAATCCCAAAAGAAGCACAACTTGGGGAAAAAAACAAACAAACAAACAAACAAAACCCCCCAACTATAATTTTTCTTTGTCAAGATCTGCAAACTTTATTTGCAGTACAGAGCACCCATTCTTAAAGCTGCTGTTTTGACACCTTTCAGTAATTCAGTATGCTGATGTGCTTCTCCCATTCTGAAGACCGTTATCATTACATATATAGTGTGTGTGTAGCTATGAATCTGCTGAAGAGCAAGAGGCGAAGCAGGCTTGGATAAAGAGTGAAAAACTAATAACTAACCTAATAAAACTAATAATCATATACAAATGCTCACATAAAAGAGTTAGTGACATGAGTAGTTATTTTGCAGATCTCATAATCCTGTGAGTGAAGACTATTTGCAAAGTAATGAGATCGGTCTATAAGGCAGCTAATTTTCTCATGAGATTTCTAAAACAAACCGTTAAAGCATTTTAAAAGAAATGCAGAATTGCTGTGAGTGCTAGGCCAATTAGCTTGTTAGTCAAATTGGAGATCAGAAGCTAACTGAATACAGTGTGCATATGCAAAATTGTACATATGTTTATATATGGGTGTATCTATGAAGATAAAAATAATTAAGTTTATCAATTGCTTCTTCATCTCATTTCATATCAAACTTCAGTCTGTCAAGGTTGTCTTTCCTTCAGTGCCTTTGTAAAATGTAACATTCTGACGTTAAAGCAAACAACTGCTAAGCCTTTCTTATTCTCACAAAACTCTTAAGCGACTGGAATGAATGTTGGGGCCTGATTTGTACTGTTTACCATCTGCAGAAGCTAGGTAAATACACAAGAAAGAAAAGAGAGATTTATGGCACCATTATTGTGGCCTAACAACACTATTGCAGTAATGCTTCCTTCTAAGACTTACCTTTGTTAATTTTCATGCTTGCTGTGGTTTTTGTTTCATTTACATCAGAGCTAAAATGTCTAGCATGCTTTCAAGACCTAAATATACAAATGCAAAGTAACCTAAAGCATGTAAAAGCAGATAAAAAGTATGTTTCCTAAGATAGTGAGATAATCAATAAAATCACTTATATGATGATTTAACATAAATGTGGGGATTGCAAGCAGGTTTTTCTAAGGTATGAAATCATGCCACCAATTTGTACAAAACAAATTTTCCTTTAGCATTATAATCATGGTTACCAGTGAAACATGAAATGACTAGTTGTTTTCTGAAATTCTGTCCAAAACCATAGCCTAAATCAGCATTTTAAACTCAAATGCCCCCAATAAAGTTCTCAATTTGGGATATTCTCCCCAGATCTTACTCTTTGGAGTTTCCATGTGTGTCACCGAAGGACATGGAGCCATTGAAATTCAAGTTTTAGGTAGGTGATTCTTTGTGCTGGCGCATGTATTGATTGCCTTTTATCTACCTGTATATGCATCTGTACAGCATCACTGTCAGTGCTTTTCACCCCAAGAGATCACAGAGGTGTCTTACTAGTGCAACATGTGATGGCAGCGTAAAATCTGAGAAAATTTCTTTTGTGGCTTTAAGTCATAAATTCAGAAGAGGCATCCAGTTTTTCATGCTTCCTGCTCACTGTGCATAAAGTTCTGCTTAGGAAGCAGATAGAAATGCTGTTTCATCCTGAGACACGATGTTGCCTGGCTTTGTGGCTCACTTTAGTCCTGTCAGGCAACGGCTTGTAGGATAGATGCATGTGTCCCCTGAATTTGCCTCCTGCTCTAGTAGGACCTCAACACCTCCTGCGAAGAAAGGCTGATACACAGTTAGTCCATGTTGCCTAGTCTACAGTCTTTTGTAGGGGAGCCTGAGAATTGCTGTCAGTCCTTCAGCTAAGTCTCAGCCACTTAGATGTTTTTAATTTCTCTGAACTAAAAAGTGCTGTAAGTCTCCAAACAAATGAGAAGCCTAGTATTTTTCTCTTAAACTTCTCCTTAATAGGAGGACTTTGCCCTTATTATTTACTAGAGAAAGAGTCTCCTATTGGTGCTAAGGCAAATGTAAATGACAAATTCAGAATTTATATGGCAAGCTCAGGCTTATGTATAAACATAGCAAAAAAGCTGCTGGAAGCCTTTTATATTCAAAGGTTTTGCCTCCTATGCAGCTTTGTGGCTCAAAAGATTGTCCTGTCTTTGGCAGAGGAGAAAATTTATCCTTTTGCTTTCTGTGGTAAGGCATCAATGTTTACCTTGTTGATAATTATCTTAAATCCATTCATACAGCTGTAGACCATTCCTGTGCTCAGGTGCTGTCCTTCTACTCCAGGGAAATGTGACTGGTACAAAATCAAGTATAACACTTAATATTTGACCCAGTACAACTGTTTTTCTTGGTATATTTTCTTTTGCCTTTTTTCCTACATGGGAATTCTGGAGGCCCTTTAATCAGTGCACTCCGTGCTCTCTTGAACAACAATATATCCTTCTATTTGGCTCTTAAGATTCCTGTTACCTTTCAAAGATGGATATGGTTTCCCTTTTCCTACTCATCTCCTCCTCTGCACTTTTTATATATTTTGTATTAAGAAAGAGACAGCAGAAAAAAAACCCTGCTCAGAGTAGTTTATTTTTCTGATGTTAGAATGCTTTGCCAAATGAAGCCCTTAGAGATTAATTGTGTTTTTGTCCATTACAGTTGGATAAAGTGATTTTAGAGTCGCGAAAGGCATAGGCTAGTAACAAAACAATTTCTTTCCACATAATTTTCTATGGCATTTGTGGTTTGTGTCTTTGTTCTCCTGCGCTCCATGGCTACCATTTTTCCTTCAGAATATTTAAGTGTCTGCAGGGGACAATCACAAACCAAGGACAAAAACAGATTATTTACCAGTAACTTGAGTTCTCCTACACAATCATTTTCTCCACAGAACCATTCTAGCTCCCCCATCCCTGATTTTCCTATTCAGAGTTAGATTTTTGCAGTCAGTTTGGAATAAAGTAGGAGGGTATGGTAGTGACTCACACATCTGCCGGAGGTAAAATGGCATTCAATGCATGCGCTAGTGCAATTTGTACTTACCTGAAATTTGACAACTTCAGCAGCAGCTCTTTGATGTCTGACATAGTGTTATCACAAATTTCACTAAAGACCATGAATCTGTGGAAGAGGTAACACACACCACCCTC
>VZRU01019413.1:86935-113328 GCA_013398155.1 Pedionomus torquatus | reverse complement strand
AGAGAGAGAGAAAGGAAATTCAGTTACTGGTAAGTAATACAGTTTTATTAAAGTTGTCAAGCCATAAGGATTCCTGCTTATCCCCAATAACCTGTAATAACTGTGCCATTTACTTAGTGTACCAAATTGATAATTATTATGAAAGTATTTTACAGTGAACATAAATGAACTAAACATTCCAGAATCTTTTCATAATTTTTATTATATGAAAATGTCAAACACCCTTGGCAGAATCCTGAAGGCGAAGAGTTTTCTGAGAGCATGAGATGACACTAAATTTGCTAGACAGTTGTAATGTGTTTTTATCTCCCAGTAAAAATCTGCAAATTCTATTACTCTGATTCAACAGATATAAAAACTCCAACTGATTTCAGTTGCTCAGAATAAGTTCCTTAAGAAAAAATAAACAACTCCCTGGTAGGTCTTCACCCAAAGCTAAGTGAAGTAATAACTATTCTGTTGAATTCACTGGGCTTTGGATCCTTGTCTTTTAAATCTCTAATATTTAAACATAGTTAAAGTGCTTAGAAACAAAGGAAAAAAATGCACTTAGGAAAATTACTAAACAACATCTGGTATGTTCATGTCTGCTTCATTCTATTCAACTGTGAAACAATGTTTTTCTTCTTTGCTATGTTATAGGTAAAATGTGTAAGAGAAAATACCGTTATAAATAATCCTTTAAAACAATCATGTTTCTGCCTAACCATCAAAGCATCTTTCTATTTGCAGACATCTAGGAGCAATAACTTTCTTACTTGTAAATACTATAAGCTTTCATCCTATGCAAGAAATTATCAGAATGGCTTCTAAGGACTTTTCTTAAACCTTCCATTTTTTGTCTTTATTAAACTTTCTTTTTTCTCAAGCTCCTCATAATCTACATTGTGACTTCCTGTGTTTATAAAACTTTTCATGTTTATTTCAGTGCCAGTTTATATTCATTCTAATTTTAATTTTCCAGTTTTGATCTTTAAGAGAAAACAGTATATAGGAACATGCTCCAGATAATTATTTCACTGACACAGTTTTATTTGATTTCAGATAGTTAGTCTCATTGAGCTCAGAATGAAACCCAACACGTATTAGGAACTTGATAACCAAAAAATTAGCAGTAGTTGTGTAATTCAGTATAACCTATGACCATATCAGGAGGGAATACTTCTGGGAATATGTCCCATTGCCAGGGGCAGGAGAAATTATGAGTCCATATCTCAAGTCTGGACCAGATCCTAGTGTAGAAGAGTAGAGGAGACAGGCATTTTAATGCTGATTTTAATGCTGCTTAGCCTAGAAGTTGCTTTCTGTGAAAAATGCTTTTTTGCATAAAGAATAGTACTACAAACAGAAATGCTAACTCACTGTTGCACTTTCTTTTTATGTAGATACCCTGCAGTCACAGCTTATCAATATGGGTGTTATTCCTACATTAGTGAAATTGTTGGGTATTCATTGCCAAAATGCAGCTCTGACAGAGATGTGCCTTGTTGCATTTGGCAATTTAGCAGAACTTGGTAAGTCGCAATATTATTCTCAAATTTACATCTAGTTTTTGCAAAGTTAAATCTTAAGACTAACAAAAGCCTTGCATTAATGCTTGTTCCATTCCTTTTGGTACATTTAAAATGTAAAGCAAGCAATTTCTGCTTACTGTTTTTAAAATCTATAGTTGTGTGGTTTTTTGGTTTTTTTTTTTCCTTCAGAAACTGAAATTTATTTGGGTACTTAGTACAACCTTATGTTTTATGTTATCGTTCTTCGGTGCAACTAAGCCTATTTTCAATCATCTAAACAGTGTTTCCTGAGTGCTGCTACTTACTGTGAATTATTTATTAGTAATATAAATAACATGTCCTAGTATAGCTCCACAAAGTTACATTGGGATTAAATTTGGCTCATGGAAATAACTGAATGAAACTGAGACAGTCACAGCTCATAACTCTGCCTATAAAATATTATAGAATATAAAGAATATAAAATATTCTTTTAGGTGTAGAGTTTTAACATGTTCTAGACTAAATACTTGCATATATAAATCATAAGCACTACTAAGCTGTAGATGTTATTTTTAGCAAGTTTTGTAATAACTTCATTTAAATTGAAGTTTGTGATCCTGCTTTGATCCATTGTATTTGTACATGAATTAGTTTTCAATGGAATCCCACCAAGTATGAACCAACAGGTTGTTAGGACCCATGGTTAACATTCCTGTTCTTTTGCTAACCTGTTCAGTGAAATTTTGGTCTTAGGAGGTTTTTTGCACTGGAGTACAATAATATAGCAGTTATGATATCATTCTGTATTTCTAAGAAGATTCAGCAGTTCAAAATATGAAAAATATATCTGTGAGTTTGTGCTATTTGGTGGTCTGAAGTTATTCACAACAGTCCAGAGTTCGTAGATTTCAAGGCTAGAGAGAGTATCATGTTATCTAGTGCAGTCTAATCACATATGTAATACCTTTGCTTATAGCAGACAAGTCCACTTCACAAAACAACAACAGAATGAGCCATCAAAACAGCACTAAAGAAATTAATAGATCAGAGATCTTCTGATGGGCATTACATATTGTGTCTGCATGACAGGAAGTATGAGTCAAATAGCAGAAATTCTAGTGCAAAAATGCAACTAAAACCATAAGGATATTAAATATAATAAATGGTGTCTGCGCTGAGGACATTTCCTCTCCCTCCTTGGAAATACCTGGCTTTGTCCACTTGAGTAATAAGAACCATAGGAAAGAAGCTGAACAGTAGCTGCTTCCCTTCCTGTTTCCTTAAGCTGAAAAGATGCTCAAATTGGCACAAAATTAATTTAGCTTGCAATACTTTAGTCTCCCCTAAGCAATAGCTTAGTCAATCACATTGTAACACTAATATTTTATTTTTGCCTGGTAAATTGGGTATTTCATTGTCAGATTGTCATTTTTCATCACTTAAAGATAACTGTATTCCATAGATCCCATGAGAAGCATTATACAAAACTCTTACTCTGTTCCAAAGCAGATCAAAAAGCCAATACAGAGTGTGATGGTTCTGCTTTTAAAAATACTGGAAATGTCAAAAATCCACTTAGAATATGCTATGCAGCCATGCATATTGAGAGAAAACAATAATGAGATGTACACAAAAGGGTCTTGGTCTACAGTTCATGCTTTTGTCCAGTCCTTAGGGTCAATTCTACATTAAAAAAATCCCTAACCACCTATTAGAGCAGTAGTAAAGGTGCTGGAAGGTTTTCTAGCTACAGATGGCCCTCAGGAGGTGGCAACTAGGGAAAGCAGAGCACCAGCCCTACCACCTGCATCCCCTGTAATACTGCCAGTGAGGAGGGCTAAGATGGAGGCAATAGAGTAAGAGATGCTTTTGTTAAATCTACATTTGAAGAACCGTTATCTGCTGGCTAACCTCCTGGTAACAAGCTAGCACATCTGTAAAGCTGCTTTATATTATCTGTGCAGTATGAAATGGCCCTGCAACAGCCATGCACAGATTTCAAGGAAACGTCACCATCTCAAAGCCATATAAATACTGAAGCATTCAGTACGACTCTTCACCTCTGTCATAGGAAATGCAATATGTAATCTGTTAGTCTTCCTGTTGTGCTGAGGGGAATCCAAGATTTAATATATATTTTTGTAATGTTACTGTTTCTATAGCTACCTTTACATTCTGTTGGGCAGAAACTGCCCCTACAGCCTTGATTATGTATTTATATATTTTTAACAGCCTTAATCATAATTAATTCAGATCAGTACATTTGTCTTAAAGTGCTAGACATTTTTTCTTTTCATTTAGTGACAAGCATGAGTCTGTTGTTCTTGTCTGTGAAGAACACTATTAGTCATCTCACAGAATAAACCTGGTAATAACAAGGAAAAAAAAATAGTCCTACCTTTTGATGTGGTTTGTTTACTTGATACTGAATTTTCACTTCTGCCTTGCAGAGTCAAGTAAAGAGCAGTTTGCCTACACAAACATTGCTGAAGAGCTTGTGAAACTGTTCAAGAAGCAAATAGAGCATGATAAAAAAGAGATGATTTTTGAAGTTTTGGCTCCCCTGGCAGAAAATGGTGAGAATAAGACTTTTTTTGCTTACACTATTTCTTTTAATTCTGTTATATGTACTTCGGTATATCAGTGTCTGTTTCAGGATTAAATGCAGCGTAACTGGCTGCCTCATTCAGAAGCTCTTATGATTGATCCTTGTGATGACAGTGTCACATGAATAGGTCTTAATTGTCTGAACACATGACAGGAGCCAACAAATGGCTGATGTCAATTCCACTTCTGATTCACTCTGTATACTATTATGTTATATTTTATTTCCCTGTACCTGCACTGGCAATATCAAAAGCTGGTTTTTAGAGGGCTGTACAGCATTTGTCTGCAAAACACTGGCTCAAGAGTTCATAGTCTGTTACTGCACGAGGACATCAGTCATTATGTCATTTACTGGGATCACAGAACCACTGACAGTTACCTTTACTACTAACATATTTTTGCAAGGGGATGTTAATTGCAGAGCTAAGAGCAGAATGCTCTCCCCCTACTGTTCATGGAGAGAGAGCATAAATGTAATTTGAGTGTTTGGTACTATATATCATGGTAGCGCCAAGCAGCCCCAGAAATCTTGAGTTTCATTCACTGCTCAAGCCAGTGTGGGAAGTGATGTGTGACCAATCACCCTTCCAGGATGTTCATCCCAAATGAATTCTTGGTGGTTTCTATAATCTACAGTCTGCCCTTAAGGGAAATGAAGAAATTACTTCGTAAGTGGAACTGGAGTGAAGTGGGAAGCGGTTCTGAGTATGGAAGACATCACAGTATTTGATGACTCTATAACCTTGTTTTAATCACCTCAGCATTAAAGCATGTTTGAATGGAATAATAGTTTACTACCTATCTAATGATTTAGGTTTTATCCTACTCTGTTTGTACACACTCTCTGTGTCTGTTTTATACAGTGTAAATCAAGATAGATTTTTACCTCAATTTAAAAAGTTATTTTGCCTTTTATTGTAAGCGGTATGTAAAAACAGGATTCATTTTTTCAGTTCTAAAAATATACATTTTGCGAAAATATATTCATTTCATAGAATCACAGAATGGTTAGAGCTGGAAGGGACCTTAAAGTTCATTGAGTTCCAACCCCACTGCCATGGGCAGGGACACCTCCCACTAGACCACGTTGCTCAAAGCTCCATCCAGCCTGGCCTTACACACCTCCATGTGGATGGGGCATCCACAACTTCTCTGGGCAACCTGTTCCAGTGCCTCACCACCCTCACAGGAAAGAATTTCTTCCTAATATCCAATCTAAATCTCCCCTCTTCTAGTTTAAAACTGTTACCCCTAGTCCTATCACTACACTTCCCTCTCCTGCTCTCCTGTAGGCTCCCTTCAGATACTGGAAGGCTGCTAGAAGGTCTCCCTGGAGCCCCAGCTCCCTCAGCCTGTCCTCGTAGGAGAGGTGTTCCATCCCTCTAATCATCTTCGTTGCCCTCCGCTGGACCTGTTCCAACAGTTCTATGTCCTTTCTAAGCTGAGGACTCCAGAGCTGGACACAGTACTCCAGGTGGGGTGTCAGAGTAGAGGGGCAGAATTACCTCCCATGACCTGCTGGTCACACTACTTTTGATGCAGCCCAGGACACGGTTGGCTTTCCGGGCTGCCAGCATGCACTGCTGGCTCATGTTGAGCTTCTCATCCACAAGCACTCCCAAGTCCTTTTCAGGGCTGCTCTCCAGCCATTCTCTGCCCAACCTGTATTTGTGCCTGGAAGTGCCATGTCCCAGGTACAAACAGCATACTACACAATAACACAATTTACTACACAATAACTAACAAGTTGCTCTAGGACAGTTCAATCCTTGGAGACTGACACAGAATTAGGTAAGTTTTTGTGAGTTTGACATATTTCAGTTCAAATGCCTCATTTTTCTTATGTTTTATAGTTGCAATATAATTTTGTAAGTTTACTGCTGCTGAGCATAATTTAGGTGCTTGCATGTAGTCAGCTGAACTCTACCACTATGGATTCGAGACATACTTAAAAGAGTTCACTCTGCTGGTACTGTTTAGGTGCTTTTATAATTGTAGATAATCAGCAATAGGTCAGCAGGCAAAAACATCTAAATGAAGCATTTGCAGAGTCTGGATTTTGGCCATTGGGGGCTTTTGAGAGTTTTCTATTTGTTTGTTAATGACACCGGTGCAGCAATTTATATTTCAAATCACAGCACACTTGCAACCTGGTGTTCTGTAACTAGGGGAACTCTGTATTTTTCAAAAGTACCTATTTTTAAAAAATCCAATCTGGATATGTTGCTTTCCCTAACAAAGTTTGTGAGAAGGTCAGCTGCTCTTAGAGGAACAATCAATTTCACAGTCAAAAAGTCTAGTGACAACAGCATACTGGAAGTCAGTCACATCCTTCACCAGAGATAAAACACTTCTCACCCAACTGTTACTTGTAAACTATACAAAAAATATATTTCCAAAGCTTTGGCCTTTACAAATATTTTAACTCAGGTTAAACTCCGTACTGTTAAAACACCATTTCATGCAGAAAGCTAAGGGAAATCCACATATCTGCAGAGATTTGTAACTGCTTTCTAAAATAGCATGCAAAAAGTATCAGAGTCACTTTGACATAACATGAAAACATAACGCAGTATCAGATGACCTGCCATTCCTGCTTAACACAACGGGAGTTTTGGCATGTAAAGAAGATTCCCAGCTCCAAGTTTACAGGGAAAAAATCTGTTAAAGATTGTGTTGTAGATACAACAGAAAAACCACCTGAAAAACATGTTTATCACCTTCTTTGTTGAGCCTTATGGTCAATAACTAAGAAATTAGTATACCTCATCATTTTGCAGTTTTTCTTCAATCACAACAAATTTTGCTCCAAACCCAGCCTTTTAGATTTGGCGGCTACTCCTGCAGCCCTTTTCAATGATTGGCAGAAATCTTGGCCCAGCTAAAAGAAATGGATGATTACTTGCTCTGAGATTTCATCTAAAAGTTCTCTATTTTACACTTGCATGTCTTAGTGAAGTCATCTTCTCTTCTGTACATGAAATTGAAGAAAAAAAAATCCCAAGTTTGTTCTGCAGCACAATTGAAAGTGTATGGAAATCCCAAACACGGCACAGTCCTTGTGGGTCCTCTGCATGATGATGGAGATGCCAAAAGTTTGCTGTGCAGAAATACCCTGGTTTTTGAGAAACAAAGAGCAGCTCCATACAGCTTCAGCATTTAGTTGTGCTCTAAAGGCAGTCCAGGGCTGGGAAAGCTCCTGGCAGATGAATACTAACTAACAGAAATTAAAATAAAAAGTTGCTGTTTTATCTACACAAGCTGTCGGTGAAACCATTAATGTCAGCACTTCTTTTCAGAATTGGTCCTGCGTGTACGTAACAAAAGATGCATTTAAAACCATGATTCTGATTCCTATTATCCATGCTATTCTTCAGATGTCATTAAACTGCAACTGGTTGAAGCAGGCTTGGTGGAGTGCTTACTTGAGATCGTCCAGAAGACTGTGGACAGTGACAAAGAGGATGATGTTGCAGAGCTTAAAACAGCTTCTGATCTTATGGTTTTATTATTGCTTGGAGGTAAGTGTCACTCACTACATTCTGCAAAACAACAGCAGATGTCCGTAACGCTGTTTGGCTGCTGAATTTTTTATTGATTTTCTAAATAACATAGAGGACCTGCTACCTGCCAGCTAACATTTACAGGGTCAGATTTTGTCTCTCATCACATTTGTCATAGTGAATTCAGGAGAGCTTCACAGATACAAAGAGAAATTTCCCTAACGCCTCTTTGTTTTGCTGTCTATGCTTTTTACCCTAGATGAATCCATGCAAAAGTTGTTTGAAGGAGGAAAAGGCAGTGTGTTCCAAAGGGTACTTTCATGGATTCCTTCCAATAGCCATCAGCTACAGCTTGCAGGAGCATTGGCTATTGCAAATTTTGCCAGAAATGGTAAGAATATGCCACAATAGCTTATGTTGATATATCTGTGCCCTTCTATCAAGCTCTGTCTGTACAGCTACAAACAAAACCTATGTTTCACGGTAAAGCTGCTGTTGAACTGTGCAGCAACACCAGTAATTTTATACTTTATAGTCCTGAAAAGCATTAAGCCGACTTTAAAAATAATGTTTCACATTGTTAGAGAAGTATAGGGGATTTCTGCCTGCTTCAGTGTTTCTTATGTCACTCTTCTAAATTTGTTATGAGCCCTGCAACTCCCACTGGGGATGGTGGTCAATTTCTTAACAATAAAATGTAGAAAGAAACAAGAAATAACTTTTCTATTCTCAAAAAGTTATTCTAAATCTTAGTAACAATCTTCCATTCACAAGTGAATTGTCTCATCTTGTACAGATGGAAACTGCATCCATATGGTGGATAATGGCATAGTTCAAAAGCTGATGGATCTGCTAGACAGACATGTGGAAGACGGAAATGTAACTGTGCAGCACGCTGCACTGAGCGCTCTCAGAAACCTGGCTATTCCTGGTAAGCCTCACTTTGCATTGCTAATTATCTGAAGGTGAAATTGTGTTCTCCCACCACAACCCCCCAGGGGATGAGGGTGGGAGAACTGACTGACAGTTCTAGAGGCAGGTCAGACTGCTGCTTTTCATTCAGGCCCATCATGGCTTTTATGTCTCTTGCACAGCAGTTGTGACCAGCAGTTTTAAATACATCACAGGCCTGTTGACCATCCTTTGCTACTTTGATCCTTTAGTACCATCCCCCCACCAAGGAAAGGGCAGCTTTGTAATAATCAGGGAGCGGATGAGGCCTTAGATATGATTTCTCAATCCTTTCTGTCCAGATCANCAGCTGAGAGTCCCCAACAGAGAGCAGTGCCCACTTGGTGGAGGCACTGCATCTCACTGTGCTTCCTCAAGCTTTAACAATTCCCAAATTAGAGCTGGAGATAGGCTGGCTAGTCTAAGAGTCTATCGCAATGAGTTACTGTTTGTATACAATGAACTGAATGTTACTTTTGTCATTTTTAATCAGTTAATTTGTATGACTTTTGATTAACTGAGCATAACAGGCAGAGCACATGCACATAAAAACAAAACAAGTTTGTAATACTTCTGTATGCTTTCTTGTGCCAAGCCAAAAGTAAGTCTTTCATCCATTTAACCTTACTTTACTATTTTCAGACTTGACAAATAATAGCTTTCTAAAATTTATCGTGCATACACATAGCTAAACCTGTGCAGCTTTAGTGGTTTGCCATTTGCTTACCTTTCTCAGGTGAGTAATTCTATTTAAGTTTCCCTCAGTCTGCAAGCTTCCCCATAGCCTGCATTCAAGGACGTCTGCCAGAGACCCCTATGTGAGTTTTAATGTATATTGTTATAGAAAGATGAGCAAGTAATAACTGGCTTCAGCGATGAACTGCTTTCTAAACACTACTTTGAATATGAAATGAGTACTTTTTTCTAAGTACAATATTGGACCAAGTTTGCACCTTACATTTATTTCAGAGAGCTTCATGAAAGTGGAAAACATAGACTAGTGGAGGGGATGAAAGAGGGGTTAGAGGGGGCAATGCAAGGACTACAGTCTCTAGACGTGGCAGGCCACAATGTTGCTTGTAAAAAGTGTTGGAGCTGGGTAGGAGGTTCCTGTACTACTTAGATGCTTTAGTTCCTTCATCTATGTGAAATAGAAGAGTGTTGGAAATCAGAGAAGTTTCCTCTTATTTCAGGGTGCAAGTACCAGCCTGGGCTTCTGCTTGATGCGTTTTATGGAATATGCCTTTCCTACACCATGGGGCAAAAGTCTAGCCTTCAGTCTATGTTCAGACTGAACACTGGAAATCAGATGTGCACACTAGGAAAAGCACTTAATTTCACACCTGCATCTTAGCAACCGTGGCGTTTGCCCACAATGCATTATTGTCAGCGCACACTCATGTTCATTAAACGTATGTTCACAAGCTATTTTTCAAACTGTCTGAAAACTTGGTTGAAGACTGTCTTGGAAATAAACTGCATCTTCCTGAAACATTCTTGAGATCATTCCTGTTCTTTATTCATGCAGTTGTAAATAAGGCAAAGATGCTATCAGCTGGTGTTGCAGAAGCTGTATTGAAATTTCTCAGATCGGAGATGCCCCCTGTTCAGTTCAAGCTGCTGGGAACATTAAGAATGTTAATAGATGCACAAGGTAAAAATAAACTGTTCTCTATGTTAAGTGATTCTGTTTGGCTCAGTCTGTGATGTGCTGCCAAGGCTCTTACAAGAGGAAAGCAGAGGGGTTTTTAAAATTTTATTCCTGAAGTCTTGGAATAAATCTAATACATATGCAAAGGGAGAGGAATGTGGGTTGCTTTTTTTTTTTCCAGAACTCCTAAATTGACTACCAGGGACCCTCAGAATAGGTGTCAAATGCTTATTTACTTTTGTACTTCAGAACTCGTCTACACTATCACATTACAAGTATGTATTGAGGTGTGTTTTAAGCTACCACTCCTGTTTTGCTGTTCACTTACTGCATTTGCTGGCTGTACCTAGCTCCTTGGAACAGACTAACACACTTCTTAATTGATAAACTGTAATTTCAAAATGAACAGGCACTTTTTATTTTAACAGCTTGTTCCAGGACGAGGATTTATAAAATCAGAAGTCTGCAAAGCTCCAAGTAGTTAATGACATAAATTAGCCAAGTATTTATTTATGATCCAGTCTTGCAGGTTTTTTTCCAAAAGATCCATTCTAATTCTTGCAAAGCTATCAGGTGTGAAATAGAAATAATTGAAGAAATTTACATAACTTAGAACCTGTGAAGCCTAATCTAACTGACCACAATGCTCCCTTCTGGTTTTTAATTTTTGAACTAGCTCACCTGGGAATGTGACATTGCCTGTATTTTTCTTACTGTTAAACAATGCACAAGCAACATTAACTGGGCTGATAAGTTGTTTTCAGAAACTGGATTATGAATGTCTTTCTGTATTTTGTTTTCATTTTGACTGGCTTTACTTGCTTCCGTGCAAACTAGACTTTTTCCCACTGTTAGTGCAAGGTAGTGAAGATCTACTTGAACTCCTACTTAGTAACTGTCAGCTTATTTTTCTAGCACTTGCTTTTAAAGGTGACAATTTTTTTTGTTGTGTTATTGGCTCTGGCATATTGTAGCAGAAGCAGCTGAACAGCTGGGCAAAAATGTAAAACTGGTGGAACGATTGGTGGAGTGGTGTGAAGCCAAGGATCACGCAGGTGTGATGGGAGAGTCCAACAGACTACTTTCTGCCCTTATACGACACAGCAAATCAAAAGTAAGTTAATGGTGAAAAAGGGCTGCTTTTAAGAACTAAGAGTTACCTCTGCACTTGGTATCAGTACCCAGACTCTCTGGTATGTATTCCTCCTAGAGAGCCAGGCTGATTAGTTCATGCATTACATCTCCTCTGCCTCTGGACATAATTGACAGGTTTAAATGTTCACGGGAACTATGCAGGTAAAAAAATCCACCATGTGAAACAAAGCAAAACCATTTCAGAGTGGCAAAACATGTGAAGGAACATGGTTAGGATTCACATGCCTAAACATTGACTCATTTTTATTTGTATTGTATCCTGTAGAAATTCAGCATGCTATATTTTCTATGTTTTATGATGCTATATATGAAGAATCATTGCACTTGTTATGAACTTGCTATATTTTTATATAAAAATGAGAAACAGAAATTGTCTGTTCCCCTACTCTTCATATAGCATATTTCAGAGTTTTAGGACTCTAAGAAATCACTAGAAATGAAAACTTATTCCAAATTCTGAGTTTTAAGATTCTAATGAATCATTAGAAATAATAATTTATTCTGAGTTGTAACAGAAGCTTGCTTGTACATGGCAAAATGTATCACATTAAGAGAAACTGTGGGACAGATGAGTTCTGTCCCTCCCATCACTTTTGCATCAACCAAATACCTTTACATAAGCAGCCCAAGTCCACAGTCCTTACTCAGGAGAATATCAGGCAAAACAGAGCCCTAGAAGGAACGAAGCATCTCACCTGGAAACAAACTATTTCAGGCTCAGATTCCATTTAATGCATTCACTGATATGAATACAGGCTGCATAACCAAGTCTAAATAGCATGTGCTTTGGACAACTCGGACTTTAACAGAGACCTCTCCATCCATGCATGGCACTGGCAAAGTGAAAAACATACTCTGGACCTAATCTACCCTGAGCCTCTCCAAAAACTAATCAACAGAATTTACAGAAATTTAAATCTTTTCTGATTTCAGGTATTACTGCCTTTTTCTGATTCCTATTCTTCATTTTCTGTTCAACCTCTAAAACTGATGAGGTTTCATTTTTGCTGAGTTCTTATCTTTTCTACACCCCACATACACAGTCCACAAACCGCCTGTGCAGATGGCATATGCCACCACAGATGTGAGTTTTTATCAAGACTCTCTACGTGAAAACAGAATTCAATCCTAAATACATAAGTGTTTTTGATGACATCAACTAGATATTAACACAAGAGTTAACAGAATTATCCCAGAGGAACTTTTGTGTGGCTTAGGTGCTCATAGAGGAAACACGACTGGAAAACAGCTCAGAGGGTGGGTTTTTCAATGCTTTTACTGCCCTCTAGGTTTGAATACGAGTACAACTGGATGGTTCTTTAGAGCACCTTAGATTTGAATATGCTTTTTAATTTGAAAGGATTTACAAAAGTGACAGTACTTTAGAAAACTTATGTCTCATTCTAAAATACGGAGTAGGTACTTCTGAGTTAAGCCACACTAGCACCAAACCTCATCTCTTCTATCTGTTTGGTACTGCCTGATGTTTACCATCAAAAAAATTATTTTGATGAATGTGCTGATTTATTCCCAAGGGTTATGTAGCTGGAGTTCCACACCAATTCAAATAGCAATTAGCAGTTCCCAGATTATTCCACAAAGTCTCAAAATTACTTCGGAGTTCCAGGAGAAAAAAAAAAAAAAAATCACAAATGATAAAACACGAATGCAAGCATGGAAAAATATAAAAATACTTACATACCTGCATGCATCATGACATTCAGGAAAAACAGGTTTTTAAGCTTGAAATTCTTCAATCATTAGGCTCTGACTTGTGCCACTATCATCATGAATATGATAAGCTAAAAACATAACAGTTTTTAAGGATTATGATCATATCATGTGTGTTTCCTTGCATAAAGAATGTCACAGTGTAGCCTTTGCAAGCACTGGAACATAAATCATGTTAAGCGCATGTATCGGTTAATAAGCTTTTGACTCATGGCTTGAGTTGGAAAGGCATCTGTGCTTTAAGTGGAAATTCAAGACACAGGTTAAAAAAATTAAATATAATTCTATAAAGAAATAAATACTATTTTTAAAGTTTGTGCGACCACAGAGCAAATAAAAAGTAATAAAAAACTAGCTACAGAATCATCAAGGTTGGAAAGGACCTCTGAGATCAGAGTCCAACCATACACACACAACCCCTACAATCTCAGCTACTAGAGCGTGCCCTGAAGTGCCACATCCACATGTTTCTTAAATACTTCCAGAGATGACTCAACCTCCCTCGGCAGGCTGTTCTAGTACCTGACCATTCTTTCAGTAAAGTAATTCTTTCTAATATCTAATCTGAACCTCCACTGCTGCAACTTCAAACCATTTCCTCTGGTCCTGTCCTTATTCACTTGGGAGAAAAGGCCACCACCCACTTCTCTACAACCTCCGTTCAGGTAGCTGTGGAGAACAAGGTCTCCCCTCAGCCTCCTCTTCTCCAAACTAAACAGGCCCAGTTCCCTCAGCCTCTCCTCATGGGACTTGTTCTCTAGATTCCTCACCAGCTTGGTGGCTCTTCTCTGGACACGCTCCAGCACTTCAGTGTCCTTCTTGTAGTGAGGGGCCCAGAGCTGAACACAGCACTCAAGGTGAGGCCTCACCAGTGCCGATTACAGAGGCACCATCACTTCCTTGCTCCTGCTGGCCACGCTGTTCCTGATGCAAGCCAGGATGCTATTGGCTTTCTTGGCCACCTGGGCACACTGCTGGCTCATGTTAAACTGGCTGTCCACCAGTACCCCAAGGTCCTTTTTGGGACATGTAATGATAATGTTTTAGCCATTATAAAATGAGTTTGCAACTAATTAGCAAGTAATCAAAGACCTGCAAAACACCAGAAATCTGCATTCATCCTTTTTACGTATGGAAGTTGAATCAAATTTTGGAGTTGAAAATAGAATCACAGTTGCATATTTTTACACTGCTTTAAAGCCATTTAAGTCAGCATTTTCATTTCAAGTACATAATTTCCGTTACATAGTAAAGTGTATTATTTATGATCTCACCTCTGTGAATATTTTGAAGAAACTTTGAAAATTCACAGAGAAGCAGCTTAACTTTTATTAAAAAAATATTCCTGTGCCTCTCTATCCCAAATATACGGCTTGTTGGGCACATTTGATGAGCTGCTCTGTATACCACAACATAAAGAAGGGAGAACTAATCATACTTGAATACCAGCTGAGTTCAAATGTAACAAAGCAGACTCACTGTTAGGTGACTGATGACACACTGTGGAGAACTTGGGTTACGCAGTATAACCTGGGAAAGAGTTAGTTAATTGTGTCTTAATTTAATCTTGTGGTTAACTGGCTTGCTTTAACAGGTTGTACCTTGTTAATTGCAGAGTAAGAGCAGATAATTTTGAGGGCCACATGTATGTACACTTATGTATAAGCTGCATAAAGTAAGTATGCACATAAAGCCAACGAGCGCCCTAACCCAAATATAACAGCACCCATGACAATTTTGTTACTTAATACAGTTTGTATGCAATGCAGAATTTTTTCATTTCTATGTCATTTATTTTAGGATGTAATTAGGACCATTGTACAGAGTGGTGGCATCAAGCATTTAGTAACCATGGCAACCAGCGAACACGTAATAATGCAAAACGAAGCTCTTGTTGCGTTGGCATTAATAGCGGCTTTAGAGTTAGGTGAGTATCACAGTGGTTAACTGCACCTGTTTGCTTTCCAATCTGTGCCCGTGAGACCTCCTAGAGGGAGAGTTGTGCGAGTTTCTTTTGCAATGCAGAAAAGCCTCTTCCTTCCACTCGCCTTTCAGTTGCACAGAAATACTTGACAGTTCATGCAGACATAAGCAGGCAATCAGGTTATGCAGAAAACTGGAGTTTGAAGGTAATACAGTTGGTATTGCTTCATCATTATGGTATGAGATGATCTAGAAAGGCCCTTGAATGTCACTTTCAAATTTTGGGTAAAACCCAAAAGGCTAACAGTTAAGAAAATCATAGCTTAGAATGGGGACTGTATGACCTGACTACATTGCAACGATGGAATGGTTAATCTTTTGAGAGGGCTTATCAAAGTAAAGCTTTCACTTACCTAATTAGTGAGAACTAGAGAATACACACACAGATGGATGATGCCCTCAAAATGCCTTTTATTACTAAGTTCCACAGAAATAAAGGCAAGAATTGCCATATGAAGGCTGAGATGATTACATGATTACCTACCTTTGTAGTACCTCAGCTTACCAAACAAAAAGGTAAATACCCAACAGAAGTTTTTCTGTCCAATTTGCTTGCTTATTAACTAACAAACTAAACAAGCACCACTACGTATTTTTTCTCCTCTTGCCATTGTGTACTAAAGGAATGCTATGTTGAGCTTCTAAATTACTGCCAATGCATCAGGGAATTATTTTAATTAAAAAGAAAAAACCATTCCTAGTCACAAGAATCATCTAACCCCGAGTTCAGTATAAGTTTCTTAGAAAACTACAGGGGAAATTACTGTAGTTTTTCCCAGCCTTTACAATGGACCCTGAGCTCCCTCTACCATGAAATCAAGAATTACACCATCTGTATTTGTTCAGGTAGAATTTCCAAATGCAAATTCAGGCAATGAAAGTCTTGAAAGCTGAAATATTGCACGTTGGCCTGAACTGCTAGAAACCCTGGTGTCTTTTCCATCAGCTCACTGCACATTTAAGATTGGATTTTATCATTAAACCCTGTGACTGTCCTTTCAAGCAGCTAGGCTATTACATTTTTATAGCAAAAACTGAATCCTGTCATCATACCATCTAAGACATGCTTCAGTTTTATGCCAATGAGTTATGTATCACAGCACCACTTTAACTATGTTAAGAGATCTGTGTTTCAATAGATGGCTAACACAGAGAAACATCAAAGAAAGCAGAAGTTCCAGATTTACAAATTGTCACTTGCCTTTCAGTCACTGCTGAAAAGGATCTTGAAAATGCTCAGCTCGTTCAGATTCTGCACAGGTTGCTCTCAGACGACAGGAGTGCTCCAGAAATCAAATACAACTCCATGGTGCTGATCTGTGCCCTTATAGGATCTGGTGAGTATTCAGGAGGGGCTGCTTTTGTAAGAAATTTATGGATTTAACCTTAGTTCTTCCCCTCTCTTAGCCTGAACATAGAACATGTGCAAACACACTCTGAGACTAGTTCTCTGTTCCCAAGAATGTACACAGAAGGGTTCAATTTACTATGATCCTTTATTTATAGTGTTCATTTATACTGTCAAGAAAAAGGCTGTTAACTCACTTTTGGATATTAACTGCAGAAATCAGACTCTGGCTTCTGCAGGATCCAGCTCACTCAAACTTCAACTGACAGAAGAGAAATGAAAGGCATTTAAAACTGTACAGTATCAGACTGACTTTGCAAATACACAGATAACAAGAACTTTCTTTTCAAGTTTAGCTGCAAGTTCACCATAATTGATGTGTGGTGGCTTTTTTTTAATTGTTGAACTTAAGTCTAGTAAGACAAGGAGCCTCCTCACTTCCTGTTTTAAATTCTAGAACTGCAGGAAAGAAAAGATACAGGTAATATTTGCAGAGACACACACATGAGTACTTTGTACAGCACCTGGGCTGTAATCCTGCTTTATGAGGGATCCTCACATTTACCCCACTAGGAAGAGTCCTTCCCACAGCAGCCTTCACATGCTCAGCCCACCAGGCACAAGTTTTCAGGATTGCTTTGAAACATGAGGAGGACAAGCTCTAAACACATGCCAGTGCTGGACTCTAAAGCCTAATCTTGCTGAGCTAACCCTCTGCTAAAGGTCAGACTGTTTTGAGGATGGTAGAGCAGGCTGTGATTTGATATTGCAACTTCCCAGCTCCGTGTGGGAAGTTGTTTGTTGGTTAACAAAAAAAAACCAAACCAAAACAAAACAAAACAAAACCCAAACAAATGAGAAAAAGAGGATGGTATCATGGGGAAACCGGATTTCCAGTTGAGGTTTCAAGAAGGGGCTACATTTCTTTCTTTCAGTTCTTTATGAAGTGTTTACTCTGTAAAAGAGCAAATTTGATTCCATAAAGGTTTCAGAGTTTACAGACAAGATGACAATGAACTGGATTAAGTACAGAAAGGCAGAAACTCAGAGCCTGTCTGCACACAACTTGCCAAGTGTGAAACATTTGAAGGTTCTCCACAGCTGAGTTTACAGCAATTCAATTGAATTAATTAAAAGATATCATAGTTCAGTGCGTGCTGTCTCCGTAAACAAAGTTACATTTTTTTTGCTGTTGTTGCTTAGAGTTGACCATTCTTACTCTAAGTGTGACTCCAGTGACCTGTACATCTATGCAAGCAAATGCTGCATTACTGCTACCTTAAGGGAACAAATATTTGTTTCTAGGGTATAGATTCATCAAATGGTTTATGAAGGAAGGGACCATAGAGATGTAGTTCCAAGACCCCTGCCATGGGCAGTGACACCTGCCACTAGACCAAGATGCTCAAAGCCCCATCCAGCCTGGCCTTGAATGTCATCCACAACTTCTCTGGGCAACCAGTTCCAGTGTCTCACCACCCTCGCTTTCTTCCTATGCCTAATCTAAAATCTCCCCTCTTTCAGATGAAAACTGTTACCCCTCATCCTATCACTCCACTCCCTGATAAAGAGTCCCTTCCCATCTCTCCTGTAGGCCCCCTTCAGATACTGGAAGGCTGCTATAAGGTCTCCCTGGAGCCTTCTTTTCTCCAGGCTGCACAACCCCAACNCCAACTCTCTCAGCCTGTTCTCACAGCAGAAGTGATCCAGCCCTCCTCTGATCGTCTTTGTAGCCCTCCTCTGGACCCACTCCAACAGGTCCATCTCCTTCTTACGTTGGGGCCCCCAGAGCTGGACACAGTACTCCAGGTGGGATCTCACGAGAGCAGAGTAGTATATACTACTATATTATATATACATATCAATGTACAAAACATTGTGCTCAAAATTTGCTAGCAAGCCTTAGCTCTCAGTAACCATACACTTCAATGTTAAAGCATCATTTAGATTTTATTCACAACCTTATTGAGGCATTTTGTGCTTGGTATTATCCTTTCATTTTAGACCAGAGGCCTTTCTGCAGAGGTTTCCCCTCAGCCTCAGTCTGCTGCTGTTGTGTGTGTTCCCACTGCTTTGACCTAAAATTATCATCCTCAGAAATTCTGCCTGACACTTGCCTTTTTTCTTCCCCTTGTCTTGTCACGTCCAAGACTGACAGTTATTTGAAGTCCAATACCTTGCTCTCTGTTCCACCAGAATAAGGAGCAGTCTGTTTTAGGGTGTTTTTTTTTTAAGGTTATCCAACTGGCAGAGTTCAGTCTGCCACCACATAAGCTTAGACACGAGGCATCTCAGCCTGTTCCCAGGCAACAGACAGCACACGATGGCGATATGCAGATGCCCAGCTCTCGGTCAGCTCTTCTTTCTCATGAACAGCCCGGTCTAACATCAGTGAGTACAAGAGAGTAACAACTGAGCAACCCCTGTAGTAACTGTTATATATTTTCTAAGCAATTTTAACCAAGGGGAGGGTGTGGGTAGAATCAAAAAGCCAAGTGTGCTCTTTACACACGAAAATAATAAAATACATCTCCCTCCCAGCTCCACCTCTAACTTACTTTCACCACTGTCTCCAAACAGTGAGTATTTATATTTCCATGTTTCGGTATTCTACTGTAAACAGCCCTGTGTAAGCATTTTAAAGGAATTGATCCAGTATAGTTCCATAAAGACTAAAAGTGATCTAGTCATTGGAAATCTTAGTTCTCCAGCAGCCACTGTTGTTACTACCCTTTGTCACAGGGTATCTGGCATCACATTTAACTTGACGTTGCCAACAGCTGTGAGTTAAGCAGTAAATACATATATTTATATATGTCATTGTTGCCATCTGGAAGTTGCTTTCGCAACCAAGTGAATGGAGAGAAATAAAAATGAGAACAAGGGGAAATGGAAACATGTAACAAAGCAGCAGCAAAAGCAGAGCACTCATAGCTGGCACAGTCACTTCTGTGTGGGAGGGTCTCCAGGCTCACGGGAATCTGGACATTAAGCAGAATTATTCAGCCACTGTAAGGCACTGCAAATTCCTGATATTAAGTTCCGTAACACCTGCTCAAACATGATGGTAATTCCAGAAATCTGAGAAAGAACAGGGAGCGCACACACAGCATAACTGCCCCAGCAGCTTCACTGGTGCCGCGCTGTATATCCAGGTTCCCAGGTGCACAGCACTGCGAGTTCCCAGCTCTTACACAGTAGGAGTTAAACTGAAGAAACTGAAAGCATGTGAACGAGAAAGTAGACAGGAAAGGAAACAAATGTCAAAGTTGCTATTAAAAGAAAAAAAAAAAGAAGTAAATGTGCACAGCATAGCCAATCTGAAACAGATGGTTGGTGTTTCTCCTGGGAAGCTCAAGATTAGGCCCCCAGCAGCACCTGGGAAGCTAAAAAATACATATAGGTGTTCGTTGCCGAGTAGGAGTTCACTGGAATGGCCCGAACGAGGCATGAACCAAGACCAACTGCTTTGGATTTCAACTGTGAAATGTCTAGAGTATGAAGCTTTGAGAAAACTCATCCAATTTTTTGAAAAATTTTATGGGTTGTTTCCAACCTTTCCTCGTTAATACAAAGTCCAGTACAATCCAGGATCACAATTGTAAAAGTGTCTCACAGTTTTGAGTAAAACATAAGCGCTGCATTTGCCTGTGCACAGCATTGGGCAACACACCGCGTGTCGTGTTTGTGTGACCTTCCCAACTGAACTGTAAACGGACAGCTAGCAGTGAGGCAGTGGTGACACAGCCACTGAAGAACCACGTCACCCCCTTCACACCCCCACACAAATGAGAGCTGATTTGATATGGACAACCACCACAGTGAACTTTTCAAGGCAAGCTAGTTTAAGGAAGAAAGCAGAAAAATATTTTCACTAAAATTACTTCCTGAGCATCTGTTTTGGAAGGCAATTCAGGTGGAGTTTCTTCATCCTTCATTTCTATCTGAAATCTGTGGATCCCGTGCATGCCCCTAGACACCTGACAGTTTTCTCTCCATCCTCAAAAGCAACTCAAGAAAGTAAATAAAAAGATTACATGTACACACACACACTTACGTGCTTACGTGCCTACGGGATCCAGTAGAAAAGTTTCTCACACTCACCAAGCTTTTCTGTTCTTTTGCCTGTCTCATACAAAGCACGGTTTCTTTTACTATTCCTTTTTCCAGAACCTCTTCAAAAGGAAGTGCAGAGCATGGCGTTTCTAGAAGTCGTATCAAAACTCCGCAGCCATGAGAACAAAACTGTTGCCCAGCAGGCCTCGCTAACAGAGCAGAGACTTGCTGTAGAAAGCTGAGGAAGGTCTTGTTTCCAGTGCATCCCATCACAGATTTCACCTTTGTCCTCCGTCCTGCTGCCGCTCCCGCTATGTTTTCCACTGTATCACTCGTGCATGCGTGTAATGTTCCCACACAAATTGATGAACTGCTGTAGGTACCCGTCCAAAAAGGTTTCTACAAATTCATAGGTGGTGTTAACATGAACCTGTCTCCACCCGTAACTGTTCTACTCGTATTCTTGTTGCTTGGGCCACATAGTAGAATGTGCATGTTGTAGTCCTATGATGATGTAGAAGTGGTACTACACAATGACTCTTTCCTCACACCCCCTAACTGCATAACAACGTACTACTAAATTAGGGACAATACAAGATGCAGCAAGTCCAGACTAGTGTGCTGACTAGAGGATTAAAAGTAAATCTAGCTCCATTTTTGGTGCTTTGGAAATTCAGGTTTGAATGCAATGTACTGCTGCTCATTCACTGGTCTTGCCTATTAATGTCAAACTCGTGGTACCTAGAGATAACAAATAAAAATTTCAGTGCTCTCACTTTATCCTGGGGTTTGTTGTTTTTTGTAATGACATGCAGAAGCCGCAACTGCACCACCATGCACTGGTGAGGAGCCCCTTCTGTTCCTGGCTCTGGCTTAGTGCAATCACTGCCTTTCGGTTGAGCAATTACAAAGGAAACAATTGCGACCACTTTCACTGTGTACGCTCACACAGAGGCACTCTGTGATTTAACAATCATGTGTTCTAACAGGAGTACACTAGACAATCCTTACCCCTTAAAGCCTTGTTGGTCTGTGCACCATGTGCGTCTTGCTTGGGACTGGCTTTTTGTTTGCTGGGGGTTTTTTTGTAGATGGACTTTTAAAGGCATATTTTGCAGCATTTTTCCAACAGAATCCCATTGAGTGAGAAATGCAAAAAGAGAAAGTCGTCTTTATTCTCCTTTCCTAGGAGAAGGAGTTGGGAAATTACCACTAAGTATCTTATCTTATAGCTCCTGATTTTGTAGGTTCATAACACGCCAGCAAGCAAACTAGCATAACCCTGGCAAAAGAGGCAGGGGTTGGGATAGCTGTTAACAGCAAGCCAGCACGTTATCTTTGACTGTGCAATACCATTGTCTAGCTTGATCGAGCCCACAATGCACAAGGATCACAAGACCTCTAGCATTTTAAAGTTAGTTCAGCACTCCCAGTGCTGAAGCATCAGCTCCACAAGTTTCAGGCTTCTTTTCTCAGCAGAGGCAGCAAACCCAGGGGCCTTGCAATCACATGCCACGTGGTAGCAAAAATACTGCTTTTGATCTTCCCAAATTAACCTCCCAGCTCCACGAAGCCACTGGCTATCCCACAGACACTGTGATGTGAAGATGCCAGTCATGATGAAAAAGGGATTGTGTACACAAGCTGGGTATGAAAAGAAGCTTGCCTCAAATAGCCAGTTTAAGCTCCAAGACTGTAGCAAAACACAGCAGACACTGTATGAGTATTCACACAGCAGAAACTTCACATATCTGTAATCCAGTGCCAGAAACACGGAAAAAGTCTCTTAATACTAAACTGCACAACAGCCTCTTAAAAAAAACAAACAACAAACATTCAGAAGACATTTGCTAGCAACAGTGCAATAAAGCTGCTGACAGAGGCTAGAGCTGTGCATACAGACCAGCACCCTGGGACATCAGTCTCTGAATAACAGGTAACCTCTGCACAGCTGAACACAACCAGCACATCTACCATCACAGCTCACAGTGAACCCACAGGAGCCCAAGTTTCCTCAGGCATGGAAATAATTTTCACTGATTCAAATATATCCCAAAACACGTTTGAAAGACCAATCAATGACTTAGCTGGCTTTATAAAGAGACGGTTCCTTTTGATGTTGGTATAAACTGCAAGTGCTCAATTGTGGCAGACAAAGTTGTGATACCAACAAAATTCCCATTGTCTAACTGGGCCTCAGGTGAAGCATTAGCTACATCCTTATCACCAAATTTTTTTTAGGGATAGTGCTGTCACAGCAAGCGCAGAGGCTAATGCTGATATCCTTCTACTTTCAGATGGTTTCCTTGGATGGAATATCAAGTGACTTACATTTCTAGATAAAATCTGTGCTAGGCCTATATACAGAAGGAAAGTCTGCATAAGGGCAAAAGCGGGTGTGTGTCGCAGTCAAAGGAGGTAATTGAAGAGACTGTATCTACCCACGGAGATGCTGTGCTGCTCCGAGGCGTGCTGCTGCCCGCAGGTCATTCCTACATAACTGGTAAATCATTTGTGCTCTGAGCCGCTTGTAATAAAAGAAACGGGATCTAGGAACAGGACTATTGTGCATTTCACTACTCAGCTGGTCACATGAACTGAAACTGCTGACGATAGTTCTGATTAGATGCTTAGTATATAGATTAAGCAAAGCTCGACAGCTGCTGCTCAGACTATTTTTGACGGTGATGCCAGACACTGGGCCTTTTCATTTTGTCTACAGCCCACAGCAAACCAGCTAAAACAATCACCGCTGCCACGCTGTGCAGGGCAGGCAGATCTTCCCTGGTGCGTTATGTCTGTCTGCCTCTGTGCAACTTTTGCAAGACCCAATATCACGCCAGCCAGGAAGATAAAAAGCACATATTTTTAGGTTTCATTCTGTAGAACTAGAAGGAAAAGTTCTGCTTTGGGTAAGGCACAAATCCCTACAATATGGGCCTTGGCCAGAGGCTCCATTGGTCAAATGAGACCATGAGACCCAGAAAAAGTTATTTGTTTCAGAGGTCCTGGAAATGGTAACTAGCCACAACTTCAAGAAATGCTACGCAAGCCTGTTAAGAGTTCGACAGAATGCGGGTAGCTACTTCTAGTCTCCCCCTCCATTGTGAAAATGGCTTATATCCAAGTGCATCACACCTATTGCATGCAACAAAGCTACAGGCAATCCCCTCAATTTTGCTTCTTTTGGGGTGACTTTTGTTCTTCCCTCTCCCCACAAGGCCTCCACATTTTGGTATTTCTCTACATTCAGATAAATGTATATGCCTGAAATATGCAAAAGGTATTGGGACTGCAGTTTGGATACAGAGATGTGCTTTTAAATTGCCCATGATGGTGTTTTGTGGACAAAACTGCAGGTTTGAGATGTTGAATCAGATTAGCTTATGCTACAGTTTTAGGAATACTAAAAAATAGCAGTCTTCCTCACAAGCACAAGACATCATTGCCCAGTTTTACCTGCACCATACAACAGGCCAGCTCTCACCACTTCTGTTTGAGGACACATTGCACTTCAAGAAGTGAAACTCCCACCTCCCTTTACAAAAGTTTAATTAAGTCAAGACAAATCCCATTTGTGCTGCTCCTTGCAAAGCAGCAAGTTCCGAACACTTCAGGGTCACTGAAGTGATTCTGAGGAGAGGTCCGACAGTTGTACTGACCAGCAGCCACAGCGGTCTGAGGAACACCAACCACCTGTCAAAGAGAAGCAGAGCATGTTCATTAGCCAGAGACTTCAACAACAATGGACAGCATCATAGAATGGTTAGAGTTGGAAGGGACCTCAAAGATCATCGAGTTCCAACCCCCTGCTATGGGCAGGGCCACCTCCCACTTAGGGCAGGTTGCTCAAAGCCCCATCCAGCTGGATCTCCTCATGTGGGGATGTGCTCTTCACCTATTACCTTATTATTCAAGGGCAGCCACTGGAAGCAGGTGACTTCAGTAGACCACAGTATTCTACACTGTATATGAGACACTTGGGGATTTAATTCCCCTGTTAGGCTGGGGGAGGGCAGGCAGGGGGTCATCCCCTGGAGGAATTCTGCATGAGTGTATCTTTGTACTGTTAATGTTAAGCGCTCCATCAAGAGTACACATTCACAAGATCATATTTCACGCAATTTTATTTATAAAATTGTAATTATCTAACAAATTGCATATAAAATGATTTACTTCAAGTAAATACAGAATACTGCACAACTATTAAAACTATTGTATTGTCCATCATAAGTGTATTAAAACATTCCTAAAAAATGCCTCTATTAAAAAACGAAAACCCAAGAACACAAGTAGCATGATCAAGACCACTTTCAATAGCTTAAAATGAATTACCAGGAAGTGGCATTAACTTCCTAAGTAGACTCCAGTTACATCCATTGAGATCAGCATGTGATACAATACCACAGTCTAACGCTAAAGATGACAAGTAATACATTATGCACCTGATCTATGCTTTTCTCCTAGACTGAAGGTAACCAGTCCAAAATCGGAAAACTAAAGCTCAAGTCAAACTCTACTGGGCATGCAGTTCTGCTATAGCAATACTTTCAATCGGTAAGTGTAGTTGGCTTTTACAATCAATTTTACAACTGATTAAAAAAAAAAAAAAAAAAAAAAGAAACACAAGAGAATACATTCGTATAAAAAGGAATGATACACAGAGGGTAAATACCGACACCTTGCTGTACGCCCCGGGATGAACCAGAGAGAGAGATTCGGTCAGAACTAACCCGGAATACATGGATCAGAGACAGGCCTGATTCACAAAACCCAAATCCCAGTCTCCCCAGCGCTCAAGGTAGTATTAGGTCCTTCTCTACTACGTACACAGCGTGAACGTGAACACACATACAGATGGAGCTTTTCATTAACACATTGATAATGCCAAAAACACAAAAGAGAGTTAGTGCTGCCTGCTCCACACTAGTAATCACAACACTTACTTTCATACCATACATTAAGGGAGACGGATGGGTTTTTTTTCTTTTCTTCGAGTGGCAAAATTTGATAGCTAATGGATCCAACAGGGTAGTTTTATTTTGTTTGCTTTAGACTGTTTTGTGACCAATTAGAGATATCTGAAAAAGCTTCGGAGAGAAAGCAAGAACGGGAGGGAAGAACTGGAACCTTCAACGGTGCTTGACACCTGTTAAGATCTAACCTCCTTCCCAGGCATTTGCAGAACTGCCCTTTCAATGCACCCAGAAGGCACACACAGAAAGCAGGGAAACAGAATCAAAAATTCACATGAGAGTTTCTCTTGTAACCAACCAGGTAAATCAGGATCAATTTTACCAAGGGCGTCTCTAAAGCAGTAAAAATACAGATTAACGTTCAGGACGGTTCTTATAGCACCATGTTTCATCCTGACGCAAGTGATGGCAGCCTCCCACAATTAGGATCGGGTGCTGACTCGGACCCTCCATTTCGCTGACTAGTGCTTTTCTAATTCCAAGCAGCGAAGGGAAAAGGCAAGGGAGGCCCCGCTGGTAAGCAGGGCCCGAACCCGGCCGGGGTTCAGCGCCCGCGGCGCCCGGTGCAGGCGGGCTGGGCCGGCACTAGAGGGCGGGCCAGGGAAGCGCTCCCGCCGCACCTCCGGCACCAGGGACAGCCCGAACCACCGCTCGGTTTTCATCAGCAAACTGAGGAAAAGGGTTGAAAAGCAGTCATGTGCAAGGATCGGTTCATCCGCATGCTACTATTTACATTTCAAACACTATTTACAGACCGGAATCACAATTAGCATCTCTCGTAAAGGGGAGAGAAGGCGGCTTTCAGGACAGGGGGCACTTGAGCAAGCACCTCCACAGCTTCGAATTCCAAGGGGCACAATCAAAGCGAAGGAGTTTGAAATAAAGAGATCCTACTGCTACTGAAACAGGCACACAGAGACAAATTAAACATTTTTC
>VZRU01019413.1:68016-86863 GCA_013398155.1 Pedionomus torquatus | reverse complement strand
AAAAAAAAAAAAAAAAAAAAGACATCAAACAACAGAAAAACTTGTGAACACAGAGAGTATTTAGAAAGCAGAGGAGCAAGGACTGTGATGCCCTTCAGCAGGGCTCTATGGGGAATTTGGAAATGGCTTAAAAACCAGGGCTACCAGACCTCTGAAGTTACCAGACCTCTCATTAGCAACACCACCAACCCATACAAATCACCCAGGGCTGCTTCCACAAGTACCGTAAGCTTGCCAAAAGGTTTCTGAACAACTACTGCACCTCTGAATTCACATCTACCCCACCACCGCACCAGGCAGGCCAGAAATCACCAGGAAGTCATACTACCTACCATCTCTTATTGCTTTAGGAAATGAGCCCATGCAGCCAGCAGTTACGTTCTAGCTGCAGCTCACCTGAAGTTTTCCTCAAGTTTTCTGGAAGAAAGCATGCTTGCATTTGGCAGGCTCTGGCAAGAGTTGATTGACTTCCAAGGCCTCCCACAAGCTTTCCAAAACTGGACACCTAAACTGCTGATGGGGCATTTCTAGGACATCTTACCCGATCTGTAGACAAAAAAAAGTATGTGGGATTTAAATGTGCAATATAGATAGCTAACCCTGAACACTCAGTATTCATCCATCAAACAACTGCAAAAATGAGAAAAATAAGAGCATGTCTTGAGAGTGGGGAAGGGGGGAGGATCAGCATCTGCAGCAACAGACAAGATCTAGAAAAATAAGTTATTTAGTGGGGTTTTTTAAAGAACAGTCAGTCATTCTGGGACTCAGCAGAAGCATTGCACATTTGCGTGTACATGTGCAAGTAGTGAGAACAAGATTGGCTCACCTCAGAGCATTCACCCTCCTATCACCGCCAACAGCACATCCAGTCCAATGACTGGAACTCAGAGAACAGTGTGACAAGACGGAAGGCCAATACAGTACAACTGCAAGAACTTCAAGTAGAAGAATGAAGTTGTCTTCAAAAGCCCATAGCAGCAACAGCAGTATTCAAGATCAGTGGCAACAAGAAATCTTTCTGTAATGTAGGCTTTTTTTTTTTTTCCTTCTTCTCCAAACCAAAGCGTTGGGTTGCCATCAAGGCTCTTGGCAGAGAGCTTACTTCCTCAACCACACTTCCCTGATTTCTCCCTGCACCATTTTGTCTCAGTGCAGCAACACCGGTGCCGAAGATCTGTCTGTCCTGCTGCTATCAGGCAAAACGGTGTGTCCCTTTGGGGGAAAACAAACACCAGTAACTCCTCGATTTAAGAAGCGGCCAAGAAAAACGTAACACTGTGGTGAGGTGGAACCAACTTTATTAAGGACAGTGAATTATAATTACTTTCAAAGGCTTTAAAAAAATTACTCTGAGTCACGGCTGGCCTTTAACAGCAGATACCAAAGGATATGGAGGCTGCCTGATTCAGAGCCAGTCAGTGGGAGTCAACAAGAAGAGGATGAGGTAATGCTCAAAGACAGGAGGACCACGGGACTGTCTGCAGCATCTGTGTGTGCTGGTGCTCCTAGCACCAGCCTTCAGAAGGGAAAAAAACATGGCCACGTAAAGCACAGAAAGGCAAAATGTAGAAGGGTACGTATACTGACATGTTTAAGAGTCGTAAGACCAGAAAGGACTTTAACTGGTCATCAGACCAGCTTTCTATCCAGAAGCTTTGAAAGCAATGCATTCAACTCTTCAAGTCCACACACTTCATCTCAGAAGCTCATCTTAGAAAAAGCTAAACTCTAATAGACGCTACACACTCTTTGCCACTGTCTGATCAGCGAGCTGAGAGCTCATAGCTTTCAGGACTGGTTCTGCAGATACTGAGAAGGGTCATTACAACACATTAAATTTATACAAAGTGCAATAAACCTACCCAAGTCATGGTCAGGTCTGTAAGTTCACTATTATTAGTAAAGAAGAATGAACCAAAAACTCTAAGATGGATGGAGTCTGATCTAATTCTTCTTCCACTATTTGTGCTTTGTTCCAAATTCTACTCTTTTGTCCAATTCAGAAGAGTCTGTCTTGGTTGATCCTAACACGCACTAGTATTTTAAAACTTTTATTCCATTGCTTCAAGAAAGCTTTTTGTTGCACTTAAAACAACAAAGGGAGACACATCTCCATAGCAAGGATTTGTTTTCTGTACGTACACATTTACTGTGGCAAAAGCTGTTCTCCAGCTTCCATGGGAATGGGAAATGATCTTTCCCTAATCACATGCATTTACCAATAAATAAGTTTGGATTAGACTGTGTTAAAACATATGCACAGATTTAAAGCACTGGAGCATCATAGATTCTTACTCCACAGCTCATGCAAGTAAAAAGAACTGAAGAAAAACACAAAACAAAACAACAAAGCTTCAGCTAGGAACAGACCAATCCTAAAAGAAGTTTTGTACAAGTATATCAAAGCACTAACATTAATGAGATCCCTAAATGCATTAGGTTACACTAAATTCCAGAGAAACAAAAGATTCAGCCATATCAGATACATGGTTTGATTTTAAGTTAATATATAATTCATTATTTGAATAACATTATTCACTTGGACCCAACATCCACACTGCTTTCATACATTTATACAGTTATATCCCATCCTTGTCGTAAGAGACTGACATCCTAAGGTATGGCAGCAACCAAAGGCTCTACAACCCTGGTTTGTCAAATATAAAACTCCTTTCCCTTCATTCAAGAGTGAAGAAAGGAAGAAAGATGTTGATAAAATTAGGCAATTCTCCCTGTGAGCTTGCTGATTCCACCCTCGAAGTACTACAAGGAGATGGCTGGAAGCTTGTGTAAAAAAATTTTCCCTTGTTTTAAAAACAATTTCCTTTTACTGTACAATAGATGCATAGAAAGTTGCTTCCTGCTCGATGGGTTTAGGCCTGTAGCCATATTTAGCTGTGAAAACAAGAAGATCGTTCCTTTACAGAGTGGTGAGGAGAGAGACCATCTCAGGAATATTTGGCAGCTATCGAAGACCTCATGACACAAAGAATAAACAGCATACCCACAGACTACAACGATGCAATTCTGTCCCACTGAATACACCAATTTAAAAAAAGTGTCCACTTGTTACTCAGCATCAATACAGTAGAGATTCACGGCTCAACAGCTTTCAAACTGGTGGTTTTAAAACAAAAAAAGTTGTCAGTGAGCAGCAGATTTTAAATAGCCCACTCTTCTCTCCCCCACTCCAAAGAAACACGAGTTCACTGCAATATCAGGAACTTAGACTTGAGACTACTTGGGAGAGAAGGCTTCCCTGTCACCCATGTCCGTACAGCTTGGTGTCGGAGCGACACACTGGAGGTTTCAGAGGGTTTCGGTTGTCCAGTGTCTTGTTGTGGTTACTTCAGCAGTTTTACCAGCTGGCTCTGACAGCCTCAATGTCACTAACCAAATTCTGGGCTAAGCATATCCCAAATATCTGGAAGAGACAACAGTTTATTCATTTGGAGCATCAGACAACTCTTCACACAGGCAAACTCCTTAGGTTATACAGAACTCACATGAAAACAAGCAACAGAAAGTTAAAAATCAAATTGACAGTAAATGTTGAAAGAAGCATGAATATCAAAAGACTCCAGTAACTCCAGTATTTTTACAGCGTCACGGGATTCCAAGAAATTGAACCATTCTAGACTTGCTTCACAAAAAGCAATAGTAAAGGCTTTTCACTGCCCATCTAACCACCATCAGAAATGGTAGGTTTGTACAGGCTTAAAAATCTCTACCTAATCTTTATCTAACACAGAGTGTTAGTTTTGACCTGTATACAACTGAGAAGAAAAAAGAATGCATCCCTATAGATAAAACTTAAACATTCCGTAACGCAAACAAAGCATGTAGCTTCCCTCACTAAAACCTATATGCATTACAAGTGCAACTGACACTGTATTTCCAACTCTCATATACAGTTCCCCCCTCATATTTTCTATCTGTCTGTTGTTGTTCTGTATAACTCATTACAGGGAATGTGATGTTTACCTGCAGTAATGCTATCCCAATGAATATACCGGCAACTATGGTAAGATTGTCCTGCAACCATTTCTCAAACTGAGGGACACAGCCTTTAGTGTAGATAACAATCTGCTGATCAACTTCCTGCCAAGGGGAAAAGGGAAGAAAACAGAGATAATTACATTCAGCTATCCCATCAGTAGAATAACCTGCTCTTGCCAGAGGGATTCATACCCTTAAGAGACCACATTAATAAAAAAAAAAAATTCTTACTGGTTTTTGCCTTGCATCATAGCCACACTGAGTATTAATAACATCTTCCTAGGAGAGAGAGACAGAAGACAGGCAATCAGTAAAGTGCCTCCCAAACAACATCTCCCAGCTCCCCACAGTCAGTCCCGTACCTTAACTTCAGTTACAATATTGCTGCTTAAAAACCCCTTCCTCTTCCATTCAGTGCTATTAATTATTTGCAACAAACAAAAGCATATGGTCAAAAATTATTTCAACTCTCAGGCAGCAAGCTCGGAAAACTGGCTCTCCACCAGGGTAAGTCCCATGTTCCAGATGCAAGCATTCAGAAGTCAAAGTGAAGGGATTAGGGAACATCTATTTTATGTGAAAGAACCTCTCCTGAAAAGGTTTTGTCTGAAAAAGCATAAAAACTGAAAAATATGCTAGGAGTACTGTTAACAATTTCAGGATTCAGTCTGTGCAGTGTGAAGAGGTGAGCAGGGCAGTTCTGTTGCAGATTTTATTAAGGATGTCTGTAGAATACAGTACCTAGTTCCCTTCCAAAAACTTGGGAGGAAAGAGAAGAGATGGAGTAATGTGTTCTTACTGTCTATTCTTTCTTAGAGGATCTTGCTAGCAATGAGAATGAAGAGCTTCTTTTCCTACTGCCTCTGCTTTAGTACTCCCAAAGCACAGGCAGTAAAATAGTCTATGGCAGACTTTTCCTGTGGAACAAGAGCTGTCCATTGGAAGCTGAAGCTGCTTTTACTCTGTACATGCAGTTATTTCATGGCAATAAAATGAAGCCACTACTTCAGGTGGCACACACAATGGCAGCAAAATATAAAGTTACTGGCTCATAAAATAACAATGAGCAGAAGGAAGAACTATGCAAGGAAGTGTGAAAATCAGGCAATCCTAGCTAGGTGTATTGAACATCTCAATTTAATCAGATTATGGGAAGCAAGCAAGGCAGCCAGCAGATATACGGATTTTAAACAGCATCTGTACAGAAAAGGCTATCTCCTTCTATCACCAGTGAAGGCTCCTCTAAACATTTCCTCACTTTGTAGGAAGTGCAACAAAAGGTCACATCCTGTCAGTTGCACCATGATGGGTTCCCTCAATGGACCTTTAAGATTTGAGCTATTTGTATCTTTTAATGAGACGAATGCTTGTTTTCCAGAATCTGAAATATGACAGCGTCATGCACTTCAAAGGCTGTAAAAGTAGTTAAGATTACAACAGAGGAATTGAAGCTTTATTCTCTGCATTGAATCCCTACTTCCTTTATCATCAGTGCCTTTTAGCCTTAGAATTTGTTAACCGAAAGAAAGCATGAAGAATTAAATGGAAAGAAATCAACTTTTCTAAGTGTTGCCTGTCCAGGACTTTGGAACCCGCTAAACTACAGCAAGGTGAACTATAGGAGTTTAAATTAATTTTAAAAGGAGACTTATTTTGACCTACCTTAAACTTACCATTTCCCAATTCAAGCTAAACTAAAAGTTAGTCCTTTTCAATAAAGCATCCACAAAACTCTACGTTAATTCCTAATTAATTCCAAATAGGACAACTTTGCTTTCCCATGGAATAAACCTGCATTTATCATTGCAATTGAACCAGTTATAACCAGCTTGGTTATAATTATATCCATTATATGCAAGAATTCTAATATTTTTAGAAATATTATTATCTTTAGTCTTTACTTTAAAGGCAATCAAGCCTGTTGCTTCCCTACAGTGAGTAAGAATGGGACTTATCTTTAAATTACTGGTTGCTGCTTCACCCTCTAAGAAACTGCATAACCACATATATACAAAGAGAGAGAGATAACTTTAGCATGGATTATATATTTATAGGATTACCTTGTACTGCTGTCACTGGTTTGGTTTTATAACAACTATATTTTTAAAACTGGGTTGCAATGACCTCTCCGTGTCAGTAGGTGGGCAGACAAGCGAACAGCAGTGGGAATCCTGAACATAATGTAGTGCTTGAGCCTAACCTACATTTGTTTTAATATTTCATTAAAAAGTTTTCAGCAACGTTTGTGAGAAAGATTAAAACTATTGTGAAGACATGTTTCCTGCAGAGGAACCAGAATGCAGCTTGTGCAAGTGGCAGTAGCTTATCAGGAGAGGGGGAGAACAGCAGAACAGCAGTAGCAACTGGATGCCGGGAGCAGCGACTGCATTGCATTAGCAAGTCAGGAAGCACCTGAGCTGCATGTTGGCAGCTTGCCTGACTTTACTCAATGCTACAGACTCACATTCAGGGAACAATAAGTCACTCCAGGTGGAGAAAAAGCCACAGCTGAACTGCTAGATAATACAAACACTTACAGGCTGCTTCTTGGAAGCTATGTGAAAGTCACATGTGCACAGTGTTAGCCGCATAACAGTTTCCATGCACTCACCTATCCCTATTCCAAGTCTTTTGCTGTCAGTGAACTGCTTCCCTGTGCTTCACCTTCTATTCTTGATCATGTTTGTACTACTAGTGTATGGCTCTAAAATTTTCTGCTTGATGATCCGGAACTATAACCACTTAAAGAGACATGGAAATTTACCAAATTTACAAAAAAAGCTGTTCCTTCAAACAATTTCTGACCTTTCAAATCCAATTTCAGGTGACTGTAAGACAAGTGGTAATTTTAAAGTGGGGGGAAAAAAAGCCTGTAAAGATGTCTGTACCCAACTCGCAATTCTAATGCAAGCATATGTCAGTTTTTCAGGGCATTCAGTCTAGCACAAACTGGGTCAAACCAGCTGCGACCTCTGGACTCTACATTAAATAATGAGTAGTACCCGCTTTGGAGTGTCTGATCTTAAGAGTTGCTGTTCTTTAAAGGCAGCAAATGAAATATCCTGATGATATTCAATTGAAAGCTCATATCCTTCAATTCATTAAGAGCTTCTGCTTTTTATATTTGCTAAAATTAATATATATGCTCAGCCAAGCCCACAGTTCTCTCATTCTAATGAAAAGCAGTAAAGAGCACATGATAAAGACTTAAGCTAGCTCCGGATTTTTACTGACTGCAGAAAAGTTAGTGGTTAAGCTAAGCTGCAAGTATAAAAAAGCATACAGGTTGGTGACTAGGTAATGATCATGCATGGCTTCCAGGAAAAAAAAATAAAAATATCTTAGAGCAATTAAAAATGGAACAACAGGCCCATCCTACCCTTGACTGTCACTTACGGCAGGGTCTTTAGTGCAGCAAGAAAACGGCACACCACAGCGCTCTCGACTTGCATTGGAATCTGTGCAATTGAAGTAAATATTAAGGTTCCAGTCGTCGGCTCCAAAAGCCCCACAGCACTGCCACTAGAACAAAGAAAGGAGAGCTTCTTGACTTTCAGAACAAACAAATCTCAGCATCAGTAACATGCATCATCACAGCCAGTTTCTCTCCAGCTTTCAAAACAAAACCTGAGATTCCCTCCAGTTTTCATTGAAGCTGACTTGGGTTTGTATTTTTTTAAAAAAGACCATTACACACTTATAAGTTGTTCTACAATTATCATGTGATTAAAGTTATGTTCACACTCTGCAATGCTGCTCTCTAGAGAGAAACCCACGGAGAGAGCTGGTAAACGTACACAGCACTGCAGAGTTGCACAGGCTTACAAGCTCAGGCCCCAGGGATAGTAGAGCCAAAGTGCAATATTGTGTTCAATCAGAACAATTCAATCAATGTGGCACATTAGTGCCACAGATTCTCAACAAAACTCTAAAGCTCTAAAGGCTGCTCTGGTATAGCTACTCCTTCACCAGTTTGGGGGAATCTTTGCCTGGCTGTACATTAGAGAGTATGAATTTACTGCTTCCTGAGCATCACACACTGCACAAATAACATCTTTACTGAAGGCAGGCATAATCCTTCAAAAAGTAAACATGCCAAATGGCAGGATTAGTCTCTGGCAAAATATGCTGAACACACAAAGAATTGTTAAAAATTGCTGAACACACAAAGAATAGACTGGAGATCAGTGGATGGTTTACAGCATTTAAGGAGCTAGCCTAATGAATCCATCTACGTCAACTTAAAACTTAAAAAAAAACCCCAAGCAAACCCCATTTTTAAAAGTGTTGAAATGGCAATTCTTTCTTTCCAGATGTAAAAGTTCCTTTTGCAATACCTGAAAATGTTGTCTTCAAGCATTACCTCTACTGGCTGAAAATGTAGCTTGCTCTCCAGAGCCCTGATGTCACTGACTTACCTTCTAAAATTGCTAGTCCAGTCAGGAGAACAAGTTTTATGTAGTGCCTACAAGATTAGACTGTAGCCTTTTGGTTACTTACAAGCTGACAACCACGCTCAGCCTATGGTGACTTCTGACCTTCTCCCAACTAGACAAGATTCAAACCAGCACATAGATCCACATCCTGTTACTTACTCATCGTTTCATCACGCCCCAAGACATACAGAAGCAAATCAAACACTGAGTGAAATTATTTTAATTGCAGAACATAGAAAAAATTATTAAACATTATTTCAACTAATACTTAACCATGTTAGTCCCAGAGGGCCAAATTTAAAGAGGATTTCATCAGCACAGGCCAGAACCGAAGCAAAAGGGTACTGGCAAAATAACTGTGTGAAAGCCAGCACAAGGCTCCTTTGTGCACATTGATAAATTACAGAGCTTAACTTGCACAATTGTGTGCATCTCTGGTTTCACCCAAGTGCAGATGTAGTGTTGTTTCAAGATCTCCTCTGAGAACTTCGTGAGTTGCCCACTTCATTAGGCTAATTGCATTAAGTCGACTTTAAAAGAAATAACATTATAGTTTCACTCAAACCAGCTAAACACCTCAGCCACTCTGTAGCATCGTGTAGCACTCCTTAGCTAAAACTACACCAACATTCATCTCAGAAGTAAATCAAGCTTAGAAAAAGGATTATTTTGAAAAGATTATTTAGAAAAGGATGTGATAGCTCCTACAATAAAATATTTTGAACACACTTTCCCCCAAGAACCCTAAAATAGCTCCATATGCATATGGAGTATGCTCCAAAAAAAATGGAACACAAGACACTGATAGTTAACTTGTAGATTTGACATGCTATCTTTAAGTCCTCAAGAATAAGTTACTCCAGCTCTCCCCCTTGTTTTGCTCAGTCATACATCAACAAATAAGCCACTTTTCACAGGTGCTGTGTGTTTACAGAAGTTACATGAAGAGAAATATACATATATTCAGAATATAAACTAGAATATTTCTGTTGTTCCTCAAAGAAACCAAACAGATGGGAAAAAAAAAATAGAGTAGGTATTTCTTTAAAGTAAGCTTTTAAGAAACTAAACATAGGCCAACTTACATATTCCTGTGTGAAGTCTATGAGGTTTTGCAAATCAATGTCATCTCGGTATGCTCTGATGTTGTTGTTTATAAAGAAATGCAGCTGGTCCTTTATCCAGTCTTTGAAAACAAATGCTAGAACACCAGCAGTAAGCTCCAAGAAGAAAATAATTCCAAGAAATACAGAAAACTATGAAGAAAGAGAAAAAGGTTAAAATTATTTTGCCTTTTGATCAAAAATTGTTTTTCAAGGCCCACAATTATGTCCAGTGTTAAGGCTTTATCAGTTTCAGTGCAAACTGAAGCTATTCTGGCACACGGGAAATTTTAAATTATAAACCCACTATTTTTAATTTGAGCTGTAGTACAAGAATCTTAATTCTATTCTAACAAATAATAAAAATGCCACCAAATACAGACTTTGGACAATTTATTGGGATTTTCAAAGAAGCCCAAGAGAATTCACTGTAAATTTCAACAGAGATGGCCAGCTACCACCTATAGAGCCTTCTGAAAACTCTTCAGTTTCCATGATGGTACTTACATTTTCAAAGGCAGAAAAAACAATGCTGCCAGTGAAATGCTTTTTAAGTGACTTTTTCTTCAGACACCCTCAATGGTAAAGGCTTTGCCTAAGCAGACAAAGCAAAAATTGGTAACAGAAGAAATTATTTAATGACTAAGTGGGAGCAAAACGTCTGTGGAATGACTCATATCCAAGTTAAAACCAAATGAGGCTGCTATGATTAATGCAAATGCAATGGATGCCAAAGGCATTACTAATGATCTGCCACTTTTTCTAAGCATCTCCACTGAATCTACACTTTTTTAAAACACACAGGGGTCCTCACTCACACTGGACGTCCATCCCTTTTGCAACTGCGCCTTTGAGTTTCATTTTAATATGCTCTCTGTGTTTGTTCAGAAGCATTTTTAATTTCTCCTGCAGCTGCTGTATAGGAAGCTATTTGTGGTACAGCAGATGGGTTCATTCTAGGCAAGCTAAGAGAGGCAAGGGAGAGGGGAAAAAGTGAAGCGTTACAATAACTTCCCCNTTTTTTTTTTTTTTTTTTTTTTTAAAGCAAGACAAGCTAAAACTATCCCAAGCTGCTTTATTAGTGCCTCAAGAACTGTAACTCTCAAGTGTCTCCTCCCCTTACACAACATGTCCGCAGAAACCAAATACATCGCTTGAAGGCAGTTGTTCCACTGGAAGCCTTCTCACGTATATATTAACAGTTAATGGTTATGAAGTCACAACTACTACCCAGGATGTGCTCACCTCCTGGAGTTGTGGTGGTAGAGGAAAGAATTTTGAATTTCTATTATCTTAAACTTATCTAAAATATAACATGATGCTGTTATCTTCAAAGCTCACAGGAGGAGCGCTTGAAAACAGAACCAGGGTACTTAGCTAAAGCAGTTTGGAATACTGTGGTCTGTTTGTATATCAGCAGCTTCTTTCCTAACTACCAGTCCAGCTCAGAGTTGAAGATGTCCATTTCTACTTTCTTTACCTATCCTGGCTAGGTTCTGTTCCCCTTCTCCTGCTCAGGGCCAGCACTTACAGGAAGTAATGAAGCCTTTTCAGATTAGATACATGGTACAGAACTGAGAATATCAGCAAGCAACCCCTCATAACAGTTCTATCTCCTTTGTACCACAAAGGACACTCGCACAGCAGAAATCACATGGGTCATATTTAGTAGTGTATCTACATTCCTTATGTTTGTAGGCAGCTTGTTATGGACACACAGATTCTTAGCAAAAATGTCTCTCTTTTCTTGACAGGAAAGTAAAGTAAAATGTCAGGTTATATCCATATGAAAAAGCACTATTTTCACATTATGATTCTTACCATCAACAATTTCAATCCTTAAAAAAACAAAACTACACCAGTAAGCAACTGAGACTGAAGAGTTGTAAAATGTTAACAGTCAGGCAAAAATGATTCACGGAATAGTACTCTCGCATCCGATAACATCTTCCGCTCCCCAAACGACATTATAAAATCTTTACACAGCTAAACAGGAACAGAGAACAAGACTTATGCTATGGAACTAATGAATGCCACAGCTGCAAAGGCTACTTACAAATTTGAGAAGAAAGGTATTTTCTCGCAAAGCTCCAATACATCCTGCAAATCCCAAAATGAACATAACTCCTCCTACCACTAGGAAGAGCCACACTGGATCAAAGCCTCCCAGGTCGGTGATGGAGGAGATATTGGACAGCACTCCCTGGGAAAGAAACAATGCCAAGGGATAACAAATAGGTTCAGCTTTCAATTGTACAAATTCTGCTTACTTTTTTTTTTTTAAAGGTAGAAGACTACAGAAAAAAAAAAAAACAAACACAAAACATTCTGCAGTACAGCAATAAAATACAATTAAGAAAATCTTTGCATTCAAAAATAGATTAAAAAGGCTGAGTATATACAACAGTTCCGAATCAACGTATGGAATGAACAACAAAATGTGCTTCAAGAGTCCTCTGCAAGAAACCCAGAGGGTATTTTGCTGCTTCTCTAGCTATGAGAATTAGTCTGCCAGAACATCCAAATAGATATTTGAACAAAACTTAACTGAATCTTATTATCCATTTTAGCAATCATATACATTGTTTATATAAGCAAACAGTTACACATGTTGGTAGAAAAACAAGTCAATAGCAAGAACATCACAACAAATTTTACACCTGAAACATGAGAATTGACAAAACACATACCAGGCCAGTTCAACTTCACACATCTACAGTGCCAAAAACTCACTATATAAAGAAAGCACGGCCACTGACTAATTAGTTAACAGGAAAAAACTGAAAATAAGATTCTTACCACGACATAAGGCAGTTTAAGGACTTGTCTTGGGAAATGGTTTGCACTAACTTAGGTTAGACTTATCATATGGTAAACCGCATATGCTGTTTCAGATATGCTAGTCAGAACAGTCTGGTTGTAATGCCATTGCCCCCTTAGAAGGGGAGCCCGGGTTGTGGACGCCAGTAATCCTGAGGGACTGTTTTATTTTTTTGAACATATTTTAAACAGTTTGGCTGATGTTGAACAGATGGGTCGTATCGAGAACCAAGTCTTCCTTATTCCAGTGAGTTAGTACAGGAACAGTTACAGTTTCCTAAGTGCTTTTGGCAGCAAAAAAGCTGAAGTATCATTATTTCTTCATTCACCTCCCCAGTGCTGTAGGTCAATGAAAAGCTCACTGCTCTAGCAGAGATTTCTCCACGTGCTTCCTCAAAGAAGCCTGAACCCAGGCTGAGTACTTTGGACTACTACTTTCCCTATTTATTCCCAAATGAAGCTGTGACTTGAGAAGTAACAATATAGACCTGTACCTCTAAGCTCCTTATTTGCAGAATTAGTAAATTCTTCATGCTTTTCCTGGTTCACATCCTCTTTGCTTCTTTCAAATAGTCCCAAAACCAGCAATAATTTTGAAGGAAGTTATCACAACCTCATTTCCAAAAGTTGTTAGTAACATTGTTCATAGATAGCTGTTCAGAACTATGGTTTTAGATCTATGGGTTTTTTTAAATATCTACATTCAGTTTGGACCACCCAGAATGTATAGTCATGTAACTAATATCTCTGGTACAGTATTCCACATAGTCTGCAACCACCTTCACAGTTTCCTGAGAAAAACTGACATTGAGCAAATAGTAAATGATGACAGTACTGAAAGCTTTTTAATTCTGCAGACGATAAACTGGATAAAATTCACATGTGAATTTCTCCAGTTCACACAGCCTTAGAAAAGGCCAGCATACTAAAAGCAAAAGAAAAATCTGACTATAACCCAATCCTAAAGTACAAACAATAAGCCAACAGCATGAATGACAATTTCAAACTGGATTCCTCTCCCTCCTATAACAGAAGGCTATTGCCTGACAGAAAAAAAGACATCAGTCAGCTTTCTGGCTAAGAATGGCAGGAAAAATTAATGGTGTGTTGGTAGATTATGCCAATCTTTGAAAAAGCCATGGCCTTGGCCATACACAAGTCAGGAAACATGAGCTCTGCCCCAATGGAAGGTGACTGCTAAAATGACTTCTTCACAAAGTTTTAAAGTGTTTTCTATATATTTGCCCTCAGTGCCTATGTAGTTACTGTAAGATGAAAAGAAGTCTTGCCTTAAAACAAACACTACAACTCACTTCTTATAACATTAACTGATTTAGGAATTAATGGACTATAGCGTAGTAGTATGAGCACAAATCTTATGAGGAGAGGCTGAGGGAGGCTGGGGTTATTCAGCCTGAGGAAGAGGAGACTGACAGGAGACCTTATCGCTCTCTACAACTACCTGAAAGGAGGCTGTAGAGAGACGGGGGTTGATCTCTTCTCCCAAGTTACAGATGATAGGACGAGGGGTAATGGCTTCAAGTTGCGCCAGGGGAAGTTCAGGTTAGATATTAGGAAATATTTCTTTACTGAAAGGGTTGTCAGGTATTGGAATGGGCTGCCCAGGGAGGTGGTTGAGGCACCATCCCTGGAGGTATTCAAGAGAGGAGTTGACTTGGTGCTCGAGGAAATGGCTTAGTGTTGGGTGGTGTGATGTGTTGTTTATGTGTGTTGTTTTTTTGGATTTTTGGGGTTTTTTTTGCTGTTGTTTGGGGTGTAGTATTTTGGGGTTTGTTGTTGTTGTTTGTGTCGTAGTGTGGGTTCGTTGTGGTGTGTGGTTTACGTGGTGGGGTTTTTTGGGTTCTTTTTTCCCCCATTGGTTGGACTAGATGATCTTAAAAGGTCCCTTCCAACCTAGGTGACTCTGTGAAAAAAGACACTGGGGAAAGAATGTTGCCTTTGTCCTATAATTTTACTTCCAAAAAATGCTAAGAAGGATTAATAGTCATTTAAGTCTCTCTTCATAATACAGTCTCTTTAAAAAAAAAAAAAAAAAAGCCAAAAAAAAAACAAAACCAAAAACAAACAAGCAAGCAAACAAAAAATCCTCAGCAAATCAGTATGTTTAACCAAGTTCCTTCCATAGGAAAATAGTAAAATTCAAATGAAAGAAGAAATCAAAATGAAATTCATCTCACATTTGTGGACAGTGCTCTTACAAATGTTAGTCATAATATAAAGCAGTGTTAGTGAGGAGAAATTAACTACTTCACATTTTGTCAGACTCCTATTAAAGTCAACGACAATAACATTTAGCACATCATTTGTATATTGCCTTTCTGGCCATGTCCCTTCCCACCTTCATTGATTTTCTAGCACTACCAGATTCTTAACATGTTGGCATGCCACATGTTGGCCAGCCACCCAGCAAAAGTCACTCATCTAATCTTCGATCTCCTCCAGGCTCCAAACCCTCAGGGTAGCTGTGATCAGAAATGTACTGAAAAAGAGCAACACAAGCTTTATCTGCCATTGTTTGCTGTCCTTGGAAAGCACCATTGTGTGCATCTTTAGCTAGTCCACACACGGCAATCATAAGCCTAGCTTGGATAAACCCCAAATAATACATCCTGACAGGGCAAAGCACATACTGCGTAATTCTCATTTGTGTGTTCTCTGCATATGAATTGCAAGTTATCAGTATTCTGAAGAGACTTCTCAGGATGTAAAGTCTTCAGAGAGGCTTTGGCAATAAAACAGTAGCAGCAGCAGGAGAGACAAACACAGGCAACGCTCTGCAGTTACAACTAGAGATGTACAGAGGCAGTCTGATAGAAGATTGCTGCTTACTGTTCAAATATGGTTTTCCAATCATGTCTTTTTCTGGACACTTACAAACAAGCTCTCCAAAGAGACAGCAGTGCAATAAAGAAAAGCGTGTTTTGCTTCAAGCAGCAGGGCAAAGATGGGGGAATATTATCTCACTTTAAGAAAAACTAAGTGTATAGTCCTATAGGCACACACTTTTCCTATATACCACAAGTTTCTGTAACGCCTACTACCACAGTATTCAGCATTTTTTGGCTGTAATTGATACTTCTTGGGAAAGTTTGGCAGAGACGTACAAACACCTGGCAGTAATCAATTGTGTCTTCATCCTGTCTTTAGCCAAAAGCAAAAGGGAATCTTTCTAGAGGTGCTTGAGCAGAAGATCAGCAATTTCATGTTCTAACACTGTTTCCTTCTGTGACATGCTCTAAATCCTCAGGCTGACCAGTCACAGAATAAACAGCGACTGTTTGCCAACTGATCTCTTGCATTAATGCAAAACAAACCACCTGTAAATCCTTTCAATTCAGGCTAAAACACACAAAGTATTTTTTTTAGCAACACTACTGCAGTAGTCCATTCCAACCTTTACTGTTAAGTAGCTGCAAGTACTACCGACGCTTTAGCATTTGAAAGGAGGAAACTAGTATTTTTCCTAAATCCATATTCTTATTTTGGAAGTATGGTTGTTTTTCTGGGGTACACAGGCACATCCTTTTCTTGGTAGTTTAGGCATATGTGTAATCTTTATTTGGCAGTAAGCACCTTCTTTGTGCAAAGCTACATACTCTAATACTTTTCTTCTCACATTAGTGTCAATCCAGGGCTCTGGTGAGGTCCCCCAAGGAGAACCAGCAGGACGTGTTCCCTGGCTCCAGCTCATCTGTTGGCTGATCTCCAGCTCATCTGTTTGCTCTGTTCCCCCAACCATGCCTGCTGTACATTACAGTGCCTGGGATGTTATTTAACCTTTTAATCCACCAATAGTCAAAATTTGTTTATGGTAGTGAAGCAACAGAGGTATCATCCATAACTAAACTAAAATCAATAATTGTGAAGTTATGAATAAAGTTAATTTTCTTGTGAAATGTACTTCACTCGCTAAGATACCATGATGTAGGCATGGAACAGGACAGACTGACCTCCTACTCCTACAGGTATAGCAGCATACTGCAGGGCAAGAGAGAACAGCTCCAAGTAGAAAAACTCTAGACAGCAGCGATTTTGAAAAGCTGGCCCAATACTCAAAATTGAAGGCATCTGGAGTCAGAGAAAACTTAGGAGAATCATCATTCTCAGGAATGAGGAAGTGATAGACTTTGAAAGTATATGGGATCTGGCCCACAGGAGTGCATGTAAAAGAGAAGAACTCAACAACTCATGACAAAGTCCCTCATGACAAACAGCAACCCAGAGGGACATTAAAAAGTAAAAAAAGGAAACCAACACAGGTAGGGTAGGAAAAATCAGCTACTTTCCCCCCCCCCCATTGCTTTTAAGATGAGAAAAATCCTCTCTGCTACAGAATCCCATTACTGGGGGAGCGAAAAAAAGCAGATGGCCAGAAAAAGGTTCATCAATACAAGATCTTCTGAAACATTTCTTCTTTGCAAATGAAGTATTAGCCTTTCCACAACCTTGTCTGCAGGACTTAAAATCACTGGCAAACACGAACACATGGGGAGATGGGAAATAAAAGTGTTTCCAAATGCATGATTTTAAAACGGAAAAATGTCTTTCTAGTTTGTTAGTCATAAAATCCATGCAGTTTCTTCATGCTGTGCATCTGAATGAGCATGGGAAAGAGAACAATAGTCATTGAAACATGCCAAATTAATTCCATTCCAGAATTTTGTCTCTGCAAGCAAGAAACTAGGTAAGGGATGTTTACAAATCTTATTTCCCTGATTTTTGTTGGTTTTGCATTTCCCACAGCAAAGAGCAATAGCAGCAGAACTTTATTTTCCAAGTGTTTAGTGAAGAACTAGGCTAGCTTTTTTTGTCATGACAAAGGAGAGAGTTCAATGGGTGAATAATTGGCATAAATACAGGCGAGATACAGAGTTTTAAATTTTTCAGGATTAACAGTCACAAGGCGTTGGAAGGCTAGTAAAAAGACTTAAGAGCCTGTTTAGATAATGCATCTTTACATACTGAAATTTAAATTAATAATAACAGCAAATATTAGCATCCCTCTGTCTGCTACCCAGTCCTGTAACATACACACAGAGTCAGGGCTTGGAAGTAAGATACATGCTTTGGGTATAAGGACCCACAAGGCACGTGCTAAGTTTCTTTGTCAGCAATTGTCTTTAGAAGAACTACATTATAGACATGTATGCACAACAGTTATGGAGTGGCTAGTATATCACTCTCTCAATGTCTGCCACTCACTGGGACAGTAAGAAAAGTAAAGTTTTCTCCTGAAAGCAACTGTAATTTTCATTTCAGGGCAAGGCGAGACAGACTCGGTCTGACAAATTGTGACTGTTTCTATGTTGGGAGTTTAGCCTGTCCCAGAGCACCAAAGCAGGCTTGAATCACCTTGCATCAACAGGTAAAAACTTGAGAATCAGATTTAGAGCTTCTGCTCACTAAGAATACTATGCTGGTACACAGAGGTATCGTATTGCTACTCCAAGTTGTGCACAGCTTCTGAGCTGGACTGTCTTCTAGTTACATTGATTTAACAAGAAAAGCATAGAAACCAAACTTATGCACACTTCTCCCTCTTCAATTCAGTCAATCTTACATATGAACTAAATTTAATCAACAAATTTTGCAAGAATTTGTAGATTTCCCACACACACACTCCACTATCTCCACCTTTGCAACCTCCTACTTTGTATGCACCCCAAAGCCACAATGCTTTCCTTCTAACAAGCTCCCTTCTCCATGGTCAGTCTTACATGGTCATAACAGCAATCCATTACTTAGTCTCACTACTCTTGAACACAAATCTCATGCAGCTAATGAGAGAACCAGGAAGCTTATTTTCCCAAGTACTTAGTGATGTCATAACATGAACACTTCTAATGAGCCTAAGACCACTCTATACATATACAACTAAGGAGGAAAATACACACTTTGTACAAGTCTAGCTTATTTTTAAAAATTCAACAGAAATGGCTTGAAGTGGTTAAAAAAAGACAGTGAAATACAAATGTTTTTCTCCTGCTGCTGAGCAAAGGCCACATGATTTGCTTGCTCTTAGTACAGGTTCTTTATACGTTAACAATGTTCACGTCACTGTTGCAGAGGGATTGGGGGGGTGAAATCAGCTGCCATGGATGAACTTTTTCACAGTACAAGCCCAAGTCTAGCATGCCTGAAAACACTGAGAGATTGTAAGCTATATAATGCATCCATGTATAGATAGCTTTATTCATCCCCCGCGTATATTGCCCCCAACCTGCCCCCCAGCTCTCTTTCAGGTTCATGACTTAGAATGCTAATTGCCCGGTTTTTGTTTAGGGCTGGCTGACTGGCTGTCAAGCCAATTCTATTGCCTATTTGACAAATGAGCTCTTTTGCCTCCCTGCAAAGCCTGTAAGGAAGGTCACGAGATTGTGTGACCAAAAAAAAGCATGCTTTTTTTTCTTCTTTAAAACAAAGTTTTAAAAAGGGGAGAACTCAAGCCAACTTAGGGGAGAGGAA
>VZRU01019413.1:38973-67272 GCA_013398155.1 Pedionomus torquatus | reverse complement strand
AAAAAAAAAAAGAAAAAAAAAAGTAGTAGTGTTTCCTGATGTTCCCAGAGGACTTCTGTGTTTCATTTTGTGCTTGTTGCATCTCTCACTGGGCAGCACTGCTGAAAAGAGCCTGGCTCCATCCTTTTGCCATCTCCCTTTCTGTATTTATAAACATAAAACATTCCCTAAGCATATTCCTCTCTCAGCCCTTGCTTTTAGGGGAGATGCTCCAGTCTCTTAACCATCTAGACAGCCCTTTGCTAGACTCTCCAGTGTATCAGTGTCTCTTGTGCACTGTGGAGCCCAGAACTGGCCCAGGTGCTGGCAACACTCCCAGTACAGCCCAGGACACAATTAGCTTTCTTTGTTGCAGGGGTACAATGCTGGCTCACGTTCAGCTTGGTGTACACCAGGACCCCTATGTCCTTCCCTAAAAAGCTGTTTTTCTGTCTTACAATACACCATTGTAACAGCTGATGATGCCTATGGGATACCCAAGCAAGAAGCAGTCTCACTACAGAAGAGCTTTTCAGTTAAGTTACAGCTCTCCCAAGTCTTAGGCTTTGTTTACATGGCCTTCAACTCCACAGCCGTAGCAACAACTACTCTATCTGGGATGTAACTGATCTGCCTCCCACCAAGTTACATGGGCTCTATTGAGTATCTGGAGTTTGTTCTTCTTGCTGACGGTAGGTTCTGTCCATTGCTTGTCCTCTAGAGAGCCGAGTGAAAGAAAGGTCTCAAATTGGCTTGACATAAGCCCATTTTTCCATAACTCCTGATACAAAATCAAGCCTGCCTGTGCTCAAGAGCTCTGCAGTTCAGCTATGCCTATACTACATTTTAGTTGATAAAGCCATGAACTGAAACAGTCTACACTAAGCACTGCAGGATACAAAAGTTAGAGAAGCTGGGTAGATGCTTATTCTCAAGGAAAGACATGTGCTTTAAAACAATAAACAGTATTTTATTCATTAATTTCATCATAAAACTTAATTATAAAACTTTATTATACATCCATATTAAACTGCTCAAGGTGGTTTTATTTGCTTGCCTTTAAAACATCACAGCATTTTCTCCCACTTTCAGGACGTGGTTAAAAATGGTTTAAGATAAGATTTGGACATCTATTATAAAGTCAAGTGAAAACACAAGCTTCAGCTTCTGGCTATTAGCAATTATGAATTGAATGCATTATTCCTAGGAAGGGGAGGATGTGTTTTCCCATACAGAAAATATATAAAACCTAGCAAACTATTATTCTGCTAGAATACCCTCTGACTGTAGAGCTGGTAACATTTTAGATTTCAGCCACCGAACTATAGCTGTTTCCCCTTTACCTGCTCATTCATTCTAAAGAGGAAATGTTTGTGTTACCTACTGAAGTGATTAAAAAAAAAAAAGTTAAATTTTTTTAGAAGGCTACTCCAAAATAAAAGCTCCTCTCTGAGGTCTAGATATAGGTATAAAGTCTGCAAATACACTCAGTATATTAAAGAAAACTTGTTTTTACATCTTTGCTGAATGAAAAAACAAACAAACAAAAAAACCCAAATAACAAATAACAGCACTTCTTTCCAAGCCTATTCAAAACATCCAACATAAGCATCATAATACGTAAATATATATATACGGGTGTATACAGTGTGGGTTAAATAATATCCCATTACAATTTATAATTATCTACATCCAAGGCACGTGCACTAAGCTGTAAGAATCTAAGTTAACAACTCACTTCTGAACCAGCAAAACTTGTCCTGAATTTTCAAGTAGCAAGACTTGAATGCTTCCAACGTGTTATTTGTTCTGCTGCAAGCAACAATTATGCCTTAAATGAACATCACTTTGGAACTTAGAGTTTTCCGTTAAAAGAAGAAAAAGAACCATTGCTATCAGCCAGGTTTTATTATTTTCAATTTTTTAAGCACAGAAGAAAAGGAAATTCTGGCTTTAATTTTAGCTGTTGTCTTTTAGCAAGCCAAGCTTTTAATCCAAGCACATACAGACTTGTTTTCTATATTATGGCTTGATATTTTATCTTCTTCCTAAATTCTGCAGCAAGTAAACTAAAAATTAGGCTCCGGTTCACAAACGTTTTCTCTTTCCCCACCCCCCCCTTTCTTCCCTTTTCCAAGTTTTTACGGTCTTGCAACAGAGTTCCAATGGATAGTTTTATTTGCACAAGGACAAACAATAGTTATTCTGTCTCTGGTTTGGCTTGGGTTTAGGGGATCATTTTGTTTTGGTTGTTCTTTTTTTTCCTGTTGTTGTTTAAGAGGACAGCAATTAGCATGCTATGTTAAAGCAACAAAGCTGAGGAGTCTTATTTTCAGGAAGCTGCCCCAAGACATGTAGACTCACTCCCTCTCCATTCCTAGGGGCTCAGAAAGCAGAGACACACTGACAATACCGCCTTCAGTAGACTGTTTTGGTATCTGAGACGCAGTTTCAGCATGCATGGATTGAAATGGTTATTTCATGTGCAAGTGTTAGCCATGATTTCTTGCCAAGGCATTCTTGGGAAAGATGCCAAGGATCTTCCTCTAGGTGAGCTGAGCCAAGGTTTTATTTGACAGAGAAACTTGATTTTGTTTCAGTAGAAACTGTGTGGACACATAAAATGTGCAGCATATTACTATTCCAATATGTCATCAGAACAAGAAAAAGGAAAAACATGGAGTTTGATGATATATTCAACTTACCTTCTCATTCCATGCCCACAGTCCAATCCCAAGAAATGCTATGCCAAGGAACTAAAGGGAAAAAGAAAAAAAAAAAATCAGAGCAGGAACTATAAAGTTTATGGATTTTTTGTTTTAAATATTTTTTTAAAATATATTAAAAATATTTTGACTTATCCTCTTTGTCGGACAATCAATTTTATCAGGACTTCAGGAGCTTACCAAGGCTTTTAAAATACACGTGTATTTGTTTATTTTACAAATCAANGGTGGGGGTGGCGGAGGGAGATAGAAACAATACTGGTCTAAAAGAGTAAGAATTTGTAACAACCTTGAAGCCAACATTTAATAAGCTTTCTGCTACTGGATATTTCTGTATATTGTAAAGGAATTAACAGTCCCTTTCCCCTCCAAGGGACTCAAAATCATCAAATTCTAAGGACAACATCTTTCCCCCATGATGGAAAAAGGAACAGCACCTATGATTTTGTTACATCCTTGAATTGTCCACTCTGCTAAATAGAGTACACAATTTCCCTCTAAATACTGCAGGGCTTCTATACAAACCCCATGGCTCCAGGTCAATGAAACCACTGTTTCCCAATATCACTGCGTATTTGGTTTGATATGGTACCAATTCATCTAGAATGTTTAAAAAGCACAGTTGGTATCTGAGCACATCTCTAAAAGTCCATCTCTCCAATTTTAATCTCTAGTTTTTTAACACCTAATACTGGCTAAAAAGAAAACTAAGTTCACTCTAGTTTTACAGCGTGTAATGGAATGTTGCTTGAACATCAAACTCTGCTTTTCTTTGTGGTTTTGCCACAATGCAGTGTACAGATTATTTTTGGCATGTGGTACGCTTTCTCTTAAGTTTTGTGTAAACAGTTAAGTATCCTAATGACTTTTCTTTTGCAAAACAGGACAAAAAGGTTTTTCTGTTGAGAAGTAGGAGGAGGCACGAATATCAACTTCAGCTTTCCCAGAAGTGATTTCAACAGCTTGAAAGCAAAATTCCTTCTTTCTTATACACCCTTTTTTTCTTTTTTTTTTAAGTGGCAATTTTAGCTTTATACTACAAAAATATTTATAAAGCATAACTCAATATCAAGTGAAATATGCTCACTGGAATACCATGAGGTTCCCTAACATCCCCCACACCTATATGACTTACTCCTCCAAACATGCTTCACCAGCTGAGCAAAGGACTGTGCGTACTACACCCACCCAGCTCACCCAGAAGCTCATCTATACTAACTGGGAACAAAACTCTCTTTTTTGACTTGAAGAGTCATGACTGTAAATGTAAACAATNGCAGCATATTACTATTCCAATATGTCATCAGAACAAGAAAAAGGAAAAACATGGAGTTTGATGATATATTCAACTTACCTTCTCATTCCATGCCCACAGTCCAATCCCAAGAAATGCTATGCCAAGGAACTAAAGGGAAAAAGAAAAAAAAAAAATCAGAGCAGGAACTATAAAGTTTATGGATTTTTTGTTTTAAATATTTTTTTAAAATATATTAAAAATATTTTGACTTATCCTCTTTGTCGGACAATCAATTTTATCAGGACTTCAGGAGCTTACCAAGGCTTTTAAAATACACGTGTATTTGTTTATTTTACAAATCAACCATTGTAACTGAAATAATTTAAGACTTGTACAGCTCATTCTGGGATGTTCCTCATAGCAATGCTAGGTGCAATAAGCATCAATATCTCCACATCAAGCAAGAAAAGTTCTTCTTGAGCTTGTCAGACAAACTCCACAGTCAAGCAACACATTTTACTGTTGTATTACCACCACCTGCACAAAACTGACTTCGCAGCTTTAATCACTTTTTCTCACTGGGAGAAAAGAAAGTCCTACATAGACATGTATTATCAGTTTTAGCAATGCCGTCCACAGAAACCTGCTTGATTATAATCCATATTTCGAGGANCTCTCCAATTTTAATCTCTAGTTTTTTAACACCTAATACTGGCTAAAAAGAAAACTAAGTTCACTCTAGTTTTACAGCGTGTAATGGAATGTTGCTTGAACATCAAACTCTGCTTTTCTTTGTGGTTTTGCCACAATGCAGTGTACAGATTATTTTTGGCATGTGGTACGCTTTCTCTTAAGTTTTGTGTAAACAGTTAAGTATCCTAATGACTTTTCTTTTGCAAAACAGGACAAAAAGGTTTTTCTGTTGAGAAGTAGGAGGAGGCACGAATATCAACTTCAGCTTTCCCAGAATTGATTTAAACAGCTTGAAAGCAAAATTCCTTCTTTCTTATACACCCTTTTTTTCTTTTTTTTTTAAGTGGCAATTTTAGCTTTATACTACAAAAATATTTATAAAGCATAACTCAATATCAAGTGAAATATGCTCACTGGAATACCATGAGGTTCCCTAACATCCCCCACACCTATATGACTTACTCCTCCAAACATGCTTCACCAGCTGAGCAAAGGACTGTGCGTACTACACCCACCCAGCTCACCCAGAAGCTCATCTATACTAACTGGGAACAAAACTCTCTTTTTTGACTTGAAGAGTCATGACTGTAAATGTAAACAATACTACAAGCCAGTATTCTTCCAAAGGGAACTGTCATAGGTGTGGCTATATTAAATAAATAAATGGAATTTTTTTTTTTCCTAGCTGAAAAACACAACTGCAGGTCAAGAAAGTCTGTTTGAGCAGCCTTAATTGTCTATGAAGTACAAGAGATGGATTTGAGAATATCAGTACAGCCTCCTGAGATGCACCACGCAAGCCAAAAACATCATGTTACCTGTATCAAGACTGCTCTTTTTCTATGGTAATAAAGCTTTCCAGAAGAGCACGACTGCAGTGATTATTTGGAATTTCATATAAAGCTGTATGAGTTTCCAAATAGGTTTCAGATAAATGCAGTTAAGTTCTTTCTTTGCAGAAAGAGGCTCCTTTCCTTCTTTTTTACACAGCCAAAGGCATCAAGGTTGAAAGAATAAGAGGGGAAAAAAGCTATATTGTTATAAAAATGCATAACCTGCATTTGGAAGTGGCAAATCGTTATTTGTAGGGAGGTACAAAATATTATGTTTTGTGAATAGCTTAATGTGGTTTTGAACAGAATAAGCATGGAAAACTAGAATGAATTTGAACAGTACATATAGATGTAATTTAACGGCCATATGCATCAGCTGCAAGTCTGGCTCAGGTCCACTAGCTTTATGAATTTAATCCAGTCGAGTGTCCTGATCCTTTACATGAGGCTGAGACTTAAGGGCAAGATTACTTCAGGGGTTGCAAAAGGTGACTTACAGTGAACTCTGCAGGTCTCAAAACAGACCGAGCTCATCTCAATTTACAGACTGGGTAATGAGATTATACTATACCAAGGTGAACCATCTAAAAAACTGAGATTATCAAGCTTCTGTCAAGCTTCTCAAGAAAAATCAGGAAACTGAATTCTCAGAGTTTTCAAGAGTATCAAAGAATTACATGCTGCTCAGTCTTCTCCCTATCTCAAGACAGAAATCTCTGTCCGGTTGCCTTTTGAGTAGCTGATGAAACAAGAACAATGGACAAGATCCATGAGGAGAATGGTTCAGGATGGAATCACAAAGTCATAATTACAGAATGCTGTGGAAGCCAAAAGCTTAATGGCATTTAGAAAAAAAAAAGATTGGATAAATTAACGGAGGGTCCATAGCTATTGGAAAGTGATTTTGATACAGCTTCTGGCTTAGGAAATTTTTACATTGTTACTTATTAAAAGAATATAATCGGGAAAGGATCGCTGCACAGACACTTTGTTGCTTAAATGCCTTCTTCCTTGGGCAAACTCCACTTGCATTACTTGAGACAAAATACTGAGCTAGGCAGACCACCAAGCTAACCCCTACAGTCACATGCCCTAGAAAGGCCCACCCTCGCAGGAACACAGCCTGCTATGGGGATGAAACACAGGATTGTTTTCAGTAACCCCCACTAGCAGAAGACAAATGTTCACAAGAAGACTTACACCTCTCACCAGGATTAATTTTGGATTTTCTTGACGATTACAGAAGAAACTTCTGCATGTCCTATAAAAAGTTTGGAAGTGCTTTGCAAAAGTCCCGCTGCATTTTTGCTGTTAGAGCCAGTAGTAAAAGAGGATGCATATTCCGCTTATCTTGTGGCCCTTTTGTGAGTGTCTCCCTAACAGTCTTGTTCTGCTTGCTTGAAACCAGAAAGAAAAATATTTTCTCATCAGAAGCACATGGAGAAAGGGTGAGATGGCATACACATCATCTCAGTTAAGACTGGAAAATTTCATCCACATCCATTAAATTATTCCAATGAGTAATAAAAAGGTGGAAGTTTGCCTCATTATGTATTCTCCACAGACATCTAGAAAGACCATTTAGCCTAACTATAAACAGTCACTGGATCTGGGGCACAGCTTATAAAATCTTCATACTTTTCTTTTTTAAAGAATAACTTACAGGAGAATATTAAAATATTTTAATACTTTCTCAGCCATAGGTTTTCTATTCACAAACATCAAACAAATGTGTCCAAATTTCTCTTCTATAATTATATATATTTAAAAGTAAAGTATGCAGCAGTACTTGTACTTTTGCCTTACTTGTAAAATTCACATGCAGTTTTCAGAAGTGAATTGACCAGTGTTTCAAACTGCACATATCTTACTCCCAGCCTCACCTGAACTGAGGAAAAGGATTCTTTGTTGCTAGGGATACATCATCATACAGCACAGCATTTCATTTAAAGTAAATCCTAAATGGTAGGAAAAGTTTGAGAGGGGGAGCTTAATCGTGGAGTGATCAGATGTCACTTGACATATTGAATTTTTCATCTCAGCTGATAACTTGGCACCAGTTTTCAACAAAAAGTACAACAGCCGCAGGCCAAGCGGTAAAAGGTTGGTTAATGGGCCATGGGCATAAACGTGTTTGTCCACATGTGAGTACATTAAAGACTTGTGCGAGAAAGAACCATAGTGCAGTCACCTAATTTCACCTTCACTACAACAATATGAAGTGGAAGCATGTCAAAATCGTCAGTTTAGAACCAGAGCTATATTTTCTTCTTTTTGAGCCCTGTATTGACTCAGTGTGAAAACCTCCCACCTGCTCTTGCTTCGAGCTGCCACAAGAACTCTGTGCAGAGCATTAGCAAGGAGACTATCAGGGTTCCTATGGGTACTTCAGTGTTTCTTACATGGCAATATGCTGCAGGTCATTCACAGAGCAAGATTTCCTTCTGTGCGATTTAAGCCAGCACAGCACAAGAACACAAGGTACAGTATTTTACTGACAAGCACAGCAGTGACTGGGACAACTTGAAGTGTAGTATTTCACATCCTGAAATACAATCAGGAAAACACAGGACTTCTGGGCTTTGCACAAATATATAAAGTAGCACCGACTAGCTCCTAACTAACTCTAAAACCCTAGATGAACAATTTTTCACTAAACATGTCCTCTGCAGTAACTCTGAAATCTCACTGTGTGAGCACAAAGTCAGAATAACTTTGTCAGAATCTTGTTAACTTGTCAGAATCTCTGACAAGTACGTTATGCCAAATCAGTGTTTCTGCTTTTTAAGCCTGGGCAAAAAGGAGCTTAACATCTGACAGAGCATTAAGGATTTTGTTGTTGGTTTTGTAGCTTGTTTTTCAGTAGCCTTGGCAGATACAGGGCACTAAAACAGAAATTAAAATGAAGTTTCACAGTTTTCTTCTTCCCTTCATACCAAGGATGTATACTCTGCTTTGAATACATCAGTTGGCATTCTTTCAAACAAAGCAAACAGGACATCCTCTCAACTCTCCAGCTTTTGCCTGGACTAGTATCACAGGAAAGGAAGGTACCAGAAGTCTGCTCTGTCCCTTCTTCATTCCAGTTCCAATAACTTCTCCATTTTCAACACAAACTGTTAGAGCATTTCATTTTCATGTGGATAATCATACGTGGTGAGCATGGAAAAGGCAAATTGCTCAAAGTATACACGCACATTTACGTATTTATCCTAATGCTTACAAAGAATGCATTCCCCAAAGCCCCTTTCTTGTTTGTCTTAAGACACTATCAGCAGGAAAACCCCATGTACTACTGTCAGTGAATGAAGATGCTGCGTAGGTGACTAATTACCATTTTGGTTCACCGCAACATTTGGATATAGACTAGAAGATGTCAAATCTATTTCTATTTTATATGCAGCTTTTTTTAAAAAAGATTTAAACTACATCTCACAGATAACTGTCTCAGTAATACCTTTTCCCTCCCAATACAAAACACACACAGAAGAAAAAAGATCCCAGTTTCCACGCATTTTGCTTGACTGAATTAGAAATGTGACTTGATTTTATAGAATCACCCAAAGTAGAAAAACAGACACGAGAACACAATGAGAGAAGCTGTCTGTTCCATCTTGCAGGACTCTTAGTGCAATGCTTTCTAATAAATAAATTAAGCCCCTATGACCCTGATTTTCAAAGCAATGTACTGTGGTTGTTAATGTATACTTCATTTTCACCAACTTAGAGGTTTCTGTTTTCTCTGATAAGTAAGCAACACATATATACACACACCCAAATACACAGTCAGTTGCCATTATTTTCTTATTGCCTTCTCCAGCTCTTTAATTGCAAAAGCAAGACATCTGCTTTCTGTTACTGTTGTTCCAAGTATTTATTTTATTGCTTTTTGGTGGTGCAATTGTAAGCGCTGCCAATCAGCTTAGAGCAAGAGTCCCTAAAGACTGGAGTCCCTCTCCCCTTGTCCACAGAAACTGATATACTGGAAAACAGAAAGCGATGGATGAATTAGACCCTATTTCCCCTGTTCCAACTTTTGAACAACTCCCCTCAAGCCTAGATGAAATAAATTTAACTCTTTCCAAGTTCACAGTGAGACACTCCACATGCAGGTCCTGCTGTTTAAAGAAAATACTTTATTTGGAGCAGATGTTTTTTTTAAAGCACACAAAACTTACATGTAGCAGTCACTTCGTAAGATTCTTCAATAAAAGCTTTTGGGAGTTTAAAGGGCTTGGTTTGTTTTTTTTTCCCTGTGAGATCTAGCTAACTTCTTAAAACCAGTACCTCTTTCCCCCTATACAAAAATCAAAGACTTAACACAAATATCCCACCACTACCACACAAACATTAAAAAAGCCTATAGAGTTGAAGTAACAGCATCATCATTCACTGTCACTTTGATAGTCAGATCATATCTTTTCTCTTCTACTCTTCTTTACACTATCCACTGGCCTTTGTTTCTCCGCTCTTTCTCTGCTTTCCATGAGCTTAAAAGACTATGTGGGAAGCCTGAGAAATCCTACTAAATACATCTCTCCACGAGCCTCTTCCCTGCCTTCTCTCCTGAACTACATTAAGCACTCCGTGTCCCTCTACTTTTCCTATTCAGGCTTGTTCTTTTCATCAGTACCATTCCATCTCTGGTTCAGCCTTCTCCAATGCAGCTTCTCTGCCTGATGTCTGTTTCTATTTTTAAAAGCATCCAAAAAGTTATGTAAATGGTGCTACAGCAGTGTATGACAACAGCACAGGCCTAAAACTCAACAACAAGCAGCAGAAAAGTGCAAAACAAAAAGGAGATAGGTGAAAAAATCCAAACCTGAATTTCACATCCTTTATTAGTAGGCTATTTCTCTTAGTCAATTTGACAACATAGAGAAATCATAGAATCATTAGAATCAGAAGGGACCTTAACGGCTATTGAGTTCCAACCCCCCTGCCATGGCAGGGACACCTCCCACTAGACCAGGTTGCTCAAAGCCCTATCCAGCCTGGCCTCAAACACTTCCAGGGATGGGGAAACCACAGCTTCTCTGGGCAACCTGTTCCAGTGCCTCACCACCATCACAGGAAAGAATTTTTTCCTAATATCCAATCTAAATCTCCCCTCTTCCAGTTTAAAAACATTAACCCCTTGTTCTATCACTACACTTCCTGACAAAGAGTCCCCCTCCTGCAGGCTCCCTTCAGAGACTGGAAGGCTGCTAGAAGGTCTCCCCAGAGCCTTCTCTTTTCCAGGCTGAACAGCCCCAGCTCTCTCAGCCTGTCCTCATAGGAGAGGTGCTCCAGCCCTCTGATCATCTTTGTGGCCCTCCTCTGGACCCATTCCAACAGGTCCATGTCCTTCCTGTGGTAAGGGCTCCAGAGCTGGACATAGTACTCCAGGTGGGATCGCACCAGTGCAGAGTAGAGGGGCAGAATCACCTTCTGCCACCTGCTGGCCACGCTTCTTTTGATGCAGCCCAGGATACAGTTGGCTTTCTGGGCTGCCAGTGCTCACTGCCGGCTCATGTTGAGCTTCTCATCCATGAGCACTCCCAAGTCCTTCTCCTCAGGGCTGCTCTCCAGCCACTCTCTGCCCAGCCTGTATTTGTGCCTGGGAGTGCCACGTCCCAGGTACAGGACCTTACTTGGCTTGCTTGAACTTCATGCAATTTGCATTAGCCCACCTCTCAAGCCTGCCCAGGTCCCTCTGGATGGCATCCCTTTCCTCCAGTGTGTCAACCGCACCACCAAGCTTGGTGGGGTGCATTCTATCCCACTGTCCATGTCTCTGACAAAGATGTTAAATAATATTGGTCCCAGTACTGACCCTTGAGGGACACCAATTGTCACCAGTAGCCACTTGGACATTGAGCCATTGGCCACAACCCTTTGAGTACGGCCATCCACTCAGTTCCTTACCACCATCCTTGTCAGGCAGGATTTGCCCTTGGCGAAGCCATGTTGGCTGTCTCAAATCACCTCCTTATTTTCCATGTGCCTTAGCAAAGATTTCAGGAGGATCTGCTCCATGATCTTGCCAGGCAGAGAGGTGAGACTGACTGGCCTATAGTTTCCTGGGTCCTCTTTTTTCCCTTTTTTGAATATGATGGTTATGTTCCCCTTTTTCCAATTGGCAGGAACTTCACCAGATTGCCACGATTTCTCAAATATGATGGAAAGCTCCTTGGCAGCTTGGTCTGCAAATAAGTCTTCTCATTCTGAACTCTAAGTAAGAAAAGGTACAAAGGCAAAGAAAACATTCTGCTTCAAGCTGGGGTGAAGTGCCTGGAAGTGGTATTGCAAATGGGGCACTCTCCAGGTCTATCTTGCTGCCCAGCTAGCAGCTTCTTGCCCCCAAGGACAGCAAGACTCCTCCAGCTCTCCTCTTGCTGCTACTGTGAGGAAAACCACAATACCTGAGTTTCAGTCTATTTAGGTACAGTCCCACCATGACAGTTTTTCCTATTCTTTTTCTGAAGCTGCTGTTCCATTAAAAGCATACATTAAGAAAAAAAAAAAGCCAAAAAAAAAACCTCAAAACATGACATACAAAAAGTACAGCTACACCACACACAAGCAAATCCCATAAACAGAGCACATTAAATTCTTATTATGAAACTGATAACCAAATGCTCATTTATTTCACCTACAAGCAATTAACTTGTAACATTTAATTCAGGCGTTTGATATAGGAAACAAAGGATCCGATCTAGTCTTTTTCATTACTAACAAATGGGCAATTACGTTGCCTACACAATTGATGGAAGTAGGTGAGAACTTAAGAGTGCAGAGCCAGGAAACACAAACAGGTAGGCTTGTCAACGCAGCATGACACACTGAATGCTCAGCATGTACTTTTTAGAAGGTAATCTCAGCTCCTAGCTGTACTTGTAGCCTATGGAGAAGGAGTCCCAAAATCTTCTGTCCCAGCTACAGAAGCTGCTCTATCCCAGGCCTTTTCAGAGGGAAAAGGCTTCACTTTGCAGAGAAGGGAACGCATGTAGAGGATGAGGGAGGCATGGAAAGATTGAACCGGTTTGGACAGAGAGGCACAGCGAGTGAACATCACCAGCTTTACAAACTTGGACCAAATAGTTTAATCTTGCCTTCCTACTTAAAACAAACATAACCAACAACAACAAAAAAACCCAACCCAACAAACAACCAGCACAGATAAAAAAGTGAACACATACCCCAACCTGCAAGTGCACACAGAACTTTTTCCAGCAAGTTCCGCAACAGCTTTGTTGCCTTTTACCTTCAAGTGCTCACTCCTGGTCCTTTTTTAGGGGTTCCCCATAAAACATCCAAAGCCATTTACAAAGAAACTAGTACCACATATGAAGAAATCAGAGCTTGAAAAGGAAGCAATTCACTACAATTTAAAAACATGCCAGAAGCCAAGCTCAGGTAACCCCAATATGATGTGACTGTATAGCCTATCACACCTCTCCCCAGATTAAATCCAATTCAGAACTATGAACTCTGTAATGGCAAATACACGTATATATATGGCATATGTTAATGTTAAAATAAATCAGCTTCTAATAGACATTCCACTGAGCACTGGGGGGGGAGGTGGGGGGCAGAGCAAAGAAGGGGCCACGTGAAGGGCTGTGGTAGGTTTATTAGGAGTTATTTGACAGCCTGAGAACACTTCACTTGACAAAGATGCAGCTAAGAGTGTACAAAGACCAGGTACTACTTTGTCAACATAAACAAAAGCATGACCTCAGAAGTCAGACCAGCTGTGTGCATTTGTGCCTGTGCACACCTTGGTTTTTCAGAGATGTGAAGAACATAAATTAAGTCAAGACACTAATTAGGCAGGTATCAAAATTATTTTCCAATTGCTTATAATTATTGTGCATGGCTATCTGAAACAAAATCAAGTAAGACAGACATTCCGTAAATGCTAAACAAAATTCTTTATCAGTTTGCACCTTGCAAGCCTTGCAACAGAGGAAAATGTCTCTAAACATCGTAATGTTTTTAGCCACTGTCAACCCTCAACCCTTTCCTGTAACTGCCCAGAACCAAAAAATTCAAATTGTGTATTAAAAATGGCTGTGTAGACCTCTTAGTGCAGCTTCCAGAGGCACCAGAAGGTCTGTGGACCTGAAACAAATCTGTTCCAGGTAATAACGTCATTCAGCCTTGCATTGTGTCTTACATTGCTTCTTACTAACTCTCTAGAGTTAGAGTTATAGTTAGCTACTATGTCCCAGTGTAGACTACGCATCGTTATTCACAAAATTAAGACAAATTTTTAATTCTGTCAAAATTAACCAATGCTTTATTAGACATTTTTATACTACAAGGTATCTTTCTAACTTCCAATAAAATTGAAATCTGCAAAAGTTGACATCAATTTGTCATTTCTTCAATAACACTATTTGGCAGGGAGCAAAGCAAACAAAATCATGATTTCAATTTCTTTTCAGGCAAAAGCGTGGAACAAACCAGAGGCAACTAATAGCGCTGTTTTACCTGGAGCTTTTATTCACAGATAAAAGTTCCACAGTTTGATAGTGGAAAAAAAAGAGCAGCTATAAAACAGCTGCTTGCCTACGTGAAACGGACTGCTGACCCTTCGTCTAGTTTTCAAACAGCATCAAAAGCAACTCTATTATTTGTCATTCTCAAAAGAGGCATCAGGGGCTTGACTAAACATGTGGGCAAAACGCTCTTCACTTGTATAAAGATGCTCCTTCAAATCACAGTTGCTTAATGTGATATGGCAGTCTGGGGAGGTTTTACTGCCAATACCTTTGCTGGAGATACATACAGTGCTATCACTGCAATTTAATTTGAGGGTGTTAAGAATAAGCGTGCTGAAAAAAACTATTGTAAGATTTCCAGTTCAGTACAGAGCCTAATCTTCTCGTATAATTTCAATAGGAGCAACATCAATTAGATCATATAAAATGCTCATAGGCTAAGTACAAACTTTTATTCCTGATTTATTGCCACTTTGACCAACATTTTTTCCTTAAACTATAGTTCCTGATGAGTCCATTACCTTTGCCTACTGCTACACTTTTCTGATTTGCAGAAACACTAATAGCTGATCCTTCCTGTCAACACATATCAGGAAAACAAGGATTAGAAAATTTCTTAGAGGGATGTGGAAAAGTAGTTGTAGTACATACAGATGGCTCCCTGAGAGGAAAGCTATAAAAAGCAACTGACGCTACCTCACTAAGATCCTTCTGCTGCATAGCTGTGCTCTTGCAGTCAGTCAGACTTTGGCTACCCCCTCCTTTCAGGACGAAGGAGGTATTCTGGTATTATGAAGATGACTTGCAAGAGAGAGTGCATGTGCCAACCAGATAATCTCATTTCCTCCCTTATCCGTAAAAGCCCAGCGGCTGCTTTTAAGGTCCCACCTTACTTATTAGTAGACAGTCATTACCAAGGAGGACAGTAGCTCAAGGCTGTGGAAGCTTTGGAAACACTAGCATGATCTTAAAGTCTTCTACAACATAGCTCAGTTGCTTAACAGAGTCCTNAAAAAACCAAACAACAAACAAACAAAAAAAAAACCACCCACAGCCAAACAAAAAACCCCGCACATAGCACCAAAAAAACCCACCACCCAGCAAAAAACACCATAAAAAAACCCAAACAAACCAGCAACCATGCACAGAGAACTGGATTTTGTCTGATTTTCTGCATTCACCCATAATTTTAACTTGGTCCAGCAACTATAACTCCTCCTTCAGTAGGAAAAGTATCTTCTTTCTTTTTGCTCAACCCCAGAAGGGTTTCGAGGCACAAAGTACATGAGTAGCACAAAGCTGCCATTTAAATCATCAAAATATGAATACTGGTTAAGTTTCCATGCCCAGCTGAACATTGTTACAAAAGAGAAGAAAAGAAAGCACTTAGCTTTTACAATTGAGTGCCAGCAGTAAAACTGATTTAAACAACTTTAGCTGTTTCCCACGGAGAAGTTGCCCTACACAGAATCTCAAAAGGAACCTCTGCAACCCACAGACTCTCAATTCCAGCCTTAGAGGGAAAAAACTCTACATTTGGCTTGATCAACTGGAAGATAACACAACTATGGAAAACTCTGCATTTAAGAGCCCCACAAGATCATGTTAGAGCGGTGTTGTTTTGGGTACATTTCACAGTAACAGTGAGCTAGGGCACAAACTGAACAAGGCAGATCTGTCAGACTAAGGGGCTCAGAAATCCTCCTGACCACCCCAATAGCAAACTTCTCATCATCATAATTAAAGTCAAGGACAGAAGGAGATAAAAGAATGTGTGTTCTAACAAATCTTGTGATGGAAACAAAGGCAAAAGCACAAAAAAAGGAAGTTCTCAAAATTGCTTAAATGGCTTCATCTTCTAAAGGATTAACTCCACACTACGCAACAGTTTATTTTAATGATACATTTATACAGCAAAGTATCTCAGCTGCTAACCAGAGATGATTAATTCCTGCTAAAACTATCAGCGTGAAGAATCCAAGCTAGCAGAGAAAACACACATTTTGCAGCACAAAAGCACAAGCATAACACTACATAGAGAGAAAAAAAGTAAGCTACCTGAAAAACAAGACTTAAGTTACACCCAATAGTAACAGCATCAGAGTTTCACTTACCAGCCACTAACTATGGTAAAGACACAGGCAACAGGAGAGGTGACAACTTGATGGTGATGGCAATGTCATGCTTTCCCAGAGAAGGATTTGGAACGCAAACAACTCAACATAGCTTCTCTAGCTTTCAGCCCTGCTCTTAAGTGCAAGCATAACTGGAAGGCACTACTAAATTCTCAAGAAGTAGAAGTAAACAAGAAACCCCCAAAAAATCCAAGCAAGGAAAAGCAGTATGAAACATCTTTTTCCTGTTTCTCAATTATTTCATCTACTGATCTCTTTTTGAAAGAGCTGAAATTATTTGTATCTTGACTAATGTGCCACAAATATCCAGAATGCTCTGCTTGCCTTCTCTTCAACCTCAAAACCCTTCAGTCTGGGAAACTTCCCCATTAACCTGTGCTGTAGTTCATCCACTACAAGTACATAAGAAACAGTTTAGAGCATGAATTATTTTCCTTTGGTTGCATTTGCATACTTTTAGATATCTCTTCATTTGAGCTGAAACGTTAGGAGACAGGAAGAGACCTTTAAATCTGGTCCTCCCCTGCTGCAAAAAACAATTAATTCTGCACTGGGCCACTCAGAGAAAAGAGTGAGAGAAAAGGTCTTCAGCAGCACATAACCATACAAACTGTCACTATGACTGAGGAGCTATCAGCAAGGATCCTTCATGAGTATCTCATGTCCTTTTCTTCACATACTGAAGAAAGATGACCACAAACTGTAACAGTAGGAGGGCTGAACATATGGGACATCCAGACAGAATGGAATTTAACAATCCGAACACAGTATCATATACTTAAGGACTAAGAAAATATCTGTGATAAGCTGAAAAATTATTCACTGGAAACACAACAGAAGACAGCCTTAGAATTGTATGCATCAGTCTGTGAGCTAGCAAGTTGAAGGAATATGCAGAAAGGCAAAACAAGATTTTGTGACATTTAATAAAACATTCTCAGAAAGGATGCAGTTGCCTTCTATAAGTTTCCCTCAATTTGTATCTCTACAGAGGGCTAAAATGGCCAGCACAACTAGTATGGCTGTGCTGAATGATTGCAGGCCCTCCTTTCAAATGTTATATCAACACTGGCAGTGTCCAACTGTGTAAGTTACAGCATGCAGTACAGCTCCTGTATGAGGCCCTGCTACGCCCCATAAATACTCAGCAATGAAACTGAGCTCTCAGGATTTCTGTACATGGACCCATAATTCCTAGCACGCATCTGGGTCTGTGAGCATAAAACTGCAGGTTTATTAAGTATACTTCAACCTAAACAATGCTAGAGAAAGGAGATGAGGCATCCCAGAGAGTATAAACTAAGTGCAAAACCACAAAGTGAAGCATACAAGATGACACCCTCAACTCTTCATTCAGGGTGTTGAGTTATTTTATTACAAGACATGTCTTCACAGCTCCTCAAGTGACTGTTAAACTTAGGTGTCAGTGGTAGATCACCTGGTTTGTGTCAAACAAGAAGTAGGTGCAGGGTTTTCTAGGACTGGACCTATAATTCCTTTGCGCCAAACGAAGTCACTCCTACTGATACTCTTTCATTCAAACCCTCATTCAACCATCCATGGTCAGCCCTTCCCACCTGCCCTGAAAGCACACCATACCGTGTCTCCAGGTTCAGGTAGGGTTCCTCGGTGCACTCCATTTAGATACATCTCCATCAAAATCACAAATTAATTCCATGACATTTGGTACAGTGTCAATCCCTATTCACACAGAAGGCATGAAAGGAGCCCACTGTAGTGTAACTGCCTTCCCGGTGCTGCCGTGCTCTTCTGGCCACACTCACATGACCTCTGCTGGGTTTCTGTCACTACCAAGTGGGCAGAGAACAAACGAGTGCAGGGTGGCGTGTCAGATCCTCTCTCTCCATGCACCATATCAAGCAATTATACTCTACAGCAGTCACCCTTAGGGCATTAAAAAGAGAGAGAAAGGGGAACTGTGTGTGTGAAGACCAAGAGACATGACCAATAGCTTTTCATTTTTCTTTCAGTTAATACAGTAATTAGCACTACCAGCTCTTGCCTCCAGCAGCGCAAAAGGAAAAAGTATGTACGTATTGAAGCGATATACCGCAAATTAAAGAAGGGGGTTGCTTCCCTACCCAGCCATTACTGCCAATATGTATGATTTTTATATAACAATGCAGGACAACAAATCTATCTCCCATAGCTTTCTACATTGTCAGTGTAGTCTATCACCAACTTGTTCAGTGCTCCTACTCTTGCCTCTCCTACACAACTCCTGACAAGATGCGGATCTCTGAGGATGTGCTACAGGAACTTAACAAGCCCTGTTCTGTAAAACGAGCCCCTGCACTCTCAACCAACATAGTCACATATATGCACAAACAAAGAGCTTCTGATTAGCCATGAGGCCATGTGGAGGCTGGAGCTGTGAAAGAAGCAGCAGAAGGAGAAAGCCCACACGCCAAAATGTTTCCCGTGACTAGGAAAGATTGGTTTTGGCTGCTGGCTGAGACAACTGTCTGTCCCTGTAAGACGCTGCATCTATTATCAATCTAGATACATAAAATAGAACTTGTAGCGGGCGGGGAAGTAAAATACTTTTCTCTAATGTTGGGAAAAATAGGAAAAAAATAGGAATCATTGTTGTACATCCTCTGCCTGGAGAACTAATCAGGATATACAAACATACTGAAACTGTGGTACAGTTCCAATTTCCTTTTTTACTTTAACGGCAGCTGAGAACTAATGGAGGCTTTTTAAAGTTCCTCCCATGCCATCCGTAGTACCTGACTTAAGAGAACCAATTTATTACTGTATATGCAGTTAAACTGAGAAGAGGAAGAATGAAAAACATGATAATGGTAAACTGGTAAGCTTTCCTTAATTCAGATGCCATCTGCATCACAGAATCAGTAGGGTAAAAATAGTACCACTGTACTTGAAACCACCTGCTGCATCTCTTGTTTAAAAATAGTTTTTATTTTGAAAGCCAAATTTTAATGAGAAATATCTACCATCCTGACCTGATCATCATCTTTGTCACTTTGAAACGTAAGCAGTCTTGCAGATGAAATTGTTTCACCTCTCCATGAGTATAGCTACCAGCATTTTTATATCCTTTCATGGAGTACAGTCCAGCTTACTTTTTAAAATGGTTATTCCTCTCAAAAAATTAAGGCACCTTACAGATCCCAGCTTCCCTGGAAAAAATAAAGAATGTATCATCTATACAGAGTGCCTCAATTCTTGGCTCCCAGTAAATATGAAATAATTTGATCCAATTTAAGCCATAAGAAAATACTCAGAAATTGATGTATTTAGTAACCATATCTTTCTCATCAACTTCACTGATCAATGTAACACATGCTTAAACAGCAACCCTAGTAATCTTCCTACCTCTACCCTATGAGTCAGCAGTAACAGTGGGAGCAAAACCAGAAGGTCCTAAGCTACCCAATACTGTGTTCTATACAATANGGTGGGGGGAGTGGGGCATGGGGGGTTTGCTACATCACTATATTGCTATGCAAACTTTCCATAAATCAGGGCTGAAAACACAGAAAGTTTGCACCAAAGTGAGAGGACAGCTACTCTAGGGGTCAATCTCAACTGACAGAAGCAATGCAATTAAGAGCTCAGCTTAAGTTCTGGCATATACTGTCTACTTAATTCACTCTCCAGATCCCATCACCAAGGGCTTTATGAAAATCCAGCCAACCTATTACTCCAGCTATATACAAGAAAGGCAATAATACAGGCATGTATGCATATATACTGACCATATGCATGCACTTAGAACTCTACAAAACTTTTCCTCCCTGATGCACAGTCTAAGTTAATAAGAGATTTTAATAAATGCAAAACCAGAACTTTGGTACATTTTAGTAGGAATATTTCATATTGATCAGAATATTTCTCTGGCTCTAAACAACAAAACAAATCAGGTACTAATAAATAAATACTTCCTGTGCCTCAGACTTCTCTCCCTCCCCTCCTTTTTTGCCTTTCCTTTCTTTAGAGTCTCTAACCCCTTCCTGATGTTTACACTGTAGTTAAACTCATAAATTGGGGTTTTTCTTACTGTGTTCAATGAACTTGAAAATTGCCTATGTGAAGAAATCACCTTGGAATGACACTAAACTACTGCTGTTCTTAGCAGTTACACAGCACAAATAAGCATCCAGATAAGTTTTCATTAGCAAGATAACTCATTTCACTAACAAAAATTAATACCACCCTGTCACAACTTGCAAAATGAAATTAAGAAAACCACTGAAAAAGATAGTATCTGTTTTTAAAAGTTGAAGAGGTAAGCTGTGCCCAATGAATGACTTCTACACTGAGCAAGACCTTGCGCTTGGGCCTGTTCCTCAAGAAAGGATGTGCTTCCATTTTTCCACATCTATAAGGCTGCCAATGTGTAGGCACCTGTGCTGCTACTCAAGATCAGCATGATCAGCCACATGTCCTACATGACATCTGAAAGTCCCAAAGCAGGATCTTGGATGGCCTTTGTTTTCTGAGATGGTCTATTTTAGTACTCCGCATAAGCGATCAATACCTTCCTGGCTTTATATGCAGTACAGCCCATCTCATGATTTAGAAATAAGTTCTACAAAAAAAAAACCCACATTCTTGTTGTGCCACAATTTTTGCTTTTAGACTTTTACTCTGAATTTGCACATTAGAAACTTCTTTCATTCATTATTAAAAAGAATAAAAAACCATTAACATTGTCATGTAATCAAACCTGACAGTTTAACCAGTGATCCCTCATCTATCCCTTCTGTGCCTTTGAGAAAGGGCACTGAGGAACAACTTATAACCAAATAATACAGTTACCATTAAAATTGTAGAAAGACAGCTACTTTTACTACTTTTGAATAAGGCTATTGCTATTCATTTTGCATAGAAAAGAAAAATCCTTATGGAAGTAAAGTGGTTTTTTTCCCACCCCCAGAACCAACACCAACTCGGTTCTTCTACTGAAAAAAGTACCAAGAAAATGCTTATGCAAAAGCAACCTCAAGTCCCTGTCACCTCTCCATTTACACAAAAGCAAGAGTTTTGCCAAAATCTCAAAGACACCAATTTTTTTTTTGCACAAGTCAAAATTATCACTGACCCACTTTTCAGTGGCCACTCTTTGAACAAGCTGCGTTAAGTAGCACAGATAAATTCATTTCCAATGATGTTTCCTAACAATTGCTCAATTCCATTCCAGAAAAGGAAGGCCACGACTTAGTCATTAATAAGAATCAAGAAGTGTTTATTGAATTACCAAGGGGAATTCTTCACTGAATTATTACTGAATGAGCACACTACATCCTTACATCAAAGCACAAAAAAAATAGGACACACTTCAGTGACACTGTATAGTATGGGGGTCTTTTAATCCCATAGATTTTCCACAAAGAAGGATTAGGAGCAATAGATTGGTGCCATTATAGAGGAAAAGAAAAAAAATAAAAAGGTTATGGTAAGCAGATCTTCCACTATATTTCAGAAAACATAGACAAAACACCTAACAAGTGCAATATTTCTCCTGAAAAGTTAAAGTGTAACACCTAACATGTAATACATATTTCATTATATATGATTGCTTTATTCTATAATTGAAATTATAAGAGTAAAGTTACCACTAAGGTTCTAGTAAAACTAATTTAAAAGACAAAACCACTATAAGACAAAGAATACAGTACCTAATCAGTTTATGTTTGGCTGAATGAAGAACAGAACTAAAAATAAGCCTATTTTATATTCCCATGTTCCATTTAACATGTAGAATGCTTTATGCAATATTAAAAAGTAATATCTATTGGTATTAATTTGTAATCCTTTTCATAATTTAAATTTTATCTGCCTACAAATTCAGTTAACTGGGGATTAGGCCAATAGATTGTAAACATATTTCCCTTCAAAATGAAAGGAGCACAGGCATCTCAGCACTTGCAACAAGTTGAAACAACATGAGAAAAAAAAAAAAAAACAAACTTCAGCTATGATTAATTTCTTATTCTGTAAATATTAAGTAGATAATGCATTTAACACAATGGGGCAGGGTCAGTTCTCTTGGGTTTATTTTTTTTTCATGGTCAGCTACAAACATCCAGGACCAAGACTGTAGCTGCTTTGGTTTGAGAGTTGCTGCTTCCAAACATTTGTTTTAATTTTCACCATGGTGTGAAACACAGAGGACTGCAACCACATAAGGACAAGGCACTGCTGTTGAAATTTCAGGGAAGCTATAGTAGTAACTGTGGCCAGCTGTGGCTGTATTCTGCACCCAAGTTACTACACCTCACACAGTCCAGGAGCTCTTTTCAGTTCTAGGTTGTGTATCACCTACCTTAGTCTCAAAGTACTGAGCTAAGTGGGGAACAGCAGTTTTTGGAGAAGGGCTCCTAAGTTTCTCCAATTTAGATATTCTCATGAACATCATGAGAATCATGAGAGGGTTGCCGAGCGAAGTGCATTTTGTTTTGATGTATAGATGAGAATTCTCTATTTTTATCAAAGACCACCTAACACATGACAAAGTGTGAGCTACTTTGCTTTACACATGCAAATATGCACACAGTTATACTGCAACTTCTGTACAGTGCTTATACCATGCATTTAGAAAGTGTAAGAGTTCACTACCATTGAACAAATGAATACTTAACACTCATATTGATATAATAAGTGTTTGAACAAAGGACCTTGAAATAACTTTGCAAGATGAAATCATCAAAAAGGGTTACAGCATAGAGAAACTGTGGCATGCTTAGCAAAATTGCATATTGACAGCAGTGCAATGCTACAGTTGCTGATAAAAAGCCCTGGGGCCTGAACTACAAGGTTCTGTTTTCTTCACCTTTCACTGACCTTACAAGAAAAATATATATAAACCTTTTCTCATTTTTAACAGTAGCAACCCAAACCAGGAACTTTTATTAGTGCTTCCTAAGGTCATGAACTTTTACTGAAATACTAGACTGTTTGCCATGTAGTGTCAATAATCGGCTGATTAAAGGTCTCTCAAGTCCCATAGACATGATAGATCGTGACAGCTTAATGACCAGCTTATTATTATCTGGTGTAACATACTTCAACAAATTAACACTTTCCCATTCCAAATTAGTCTTCAAATTTATGAAGACGATAAGAAACAAGACCGAAAGACCTGAAACCATATATTAGATTAACTGGAAGAATAGAGATGACAGCATCACTACCATGAAGTCAACGAGAAGCACGACCTTCAGTAGATGCCACAAATCGATTATCAAGAGTGTCTGGGAGGCAGCAGCCCACAGTGAGCAAGGAAGGCAGCAGATACAACACCCAAATTCTCACCAGGGTTTTGTAACTGACCTGCAACAGGTCATTTCCCTTCTGTGCCTCAGTGCCCTGATTTGAAGTAAAACAGAACCAACTTTCTGTTCTGTAATTTTACGTCTTAGCTAGGCCTCTTCTAACTCTCTGAAATGTATATTGTGGAGAAAACTGCTCAGAGTAAGACCAATGTTTGTACTTCATGCTAAGGAATGGCATGCAAAGAGGCTCTTGCTTATATTTATTGCTATAACAACGAGGGTCAGTCAATTTATTTGCCCCATTGGAGGGTCAGAAACAGAAAAAGCATAGAGGGGTCACACCTGTGGGGAGGAGAGGACAAGACAGGTGACCCAAATCTGACCACCTGGGGTATTCCATCCCATCTGCCCCATGCTCAGTATAAAAGCCAAGGGATCAAAGCGTCAGCTCTCTTTTTCTTCAATGGCCGATGTGCAAAGAGGACTCTGTTTATCTGCCTATAATCCCAATTCATGTATTCCTGATTCCAGAGCTGGAATCCAGTTTTCATCCATCACTGAGTCCAGTCTGGGACTTCCCCAGTGCCTGCTCTTGATGTGACTGTCATCCTGGGAACTCAGTTTTGTATACATTGCATCTAATTCATTATTTTCTTCTTTTTATTTTAATATTAATATATCATTAAAGTAGTTTAGTTCATTCTAAACTCATAAATCTCCATATCTCTTCCTCTCCTCCCTTTTATTTTTAGGGAGTGGGCATTGGGGGGGAGGGGTTGAAGGGCCATCTGTCAGTCTGGTTTTGGTAAACCGTAAAACTCAGTTTTTCCTATCATCTTTTGTCTTAAGTAGTCTAAATTCTTCAGCACAAGGCCTGTCTCAAAACTGATCGTCAAGTACAATACCATTCCTATTGCATGGCAGAAGGGGGGAGCGGGGGGTGCGGGAAAGAGCAGTTTCTCAGGTTCAGCGAGGGTAAAAGTGTTTATGTGTTGAAGAAACACTAGTTTCTTTTCATTCAATTAAACAGAAGTGGATTTAGGGTTTTACAGCAGATTATTGCTAGTTCACTTCCACTTTAATATACTGAACAGGAAACAGTATGTGGAAAAGCATTTAGCAAAGATTTCATTTTAGCAATACTCCTAACACATAGCTGGTTTTAGCCATACACTATTACGATGGGTTACAAATCCACTGCTTGATAGATTTTAAGAAGTCTAAAAGACAATATTGAAGGAGGGGAAAAGGGAGATAAACATAGCTGTAATGGTGTGGCACTGTTGTCATATGATAAAAATACTGAGGAAAAAACCCAGAGGAGACAAGAGAGATAGAGAAGGCCATCTTTTCTAGTGGCCTGTCTGAAGTGCTCCTAGAAAATAAGCCTAAGAGCAGCCTTATCAACCATTCACACCTGACAAACTTTCATCAGCATCAGGATATTAAAGGCTGTTTTGATACCTTTTAGTCACAGCACACAGCTGTACTTTAAAAGATGCAATTATGTTGTCTGACAAAACTAGACTTTTTTTTTTTTTTCCTTAATAAAAGCCTGAGAGTTAAAGAACACACACACAAAAAAAAAAAAAAAAAAGAAAAAGCATGGGTGCCAATTTCCCTTATGGTTTGATCACAGGGAACCTANTAAAAAGTAGGATAGAGGGGGTTGAGGAGGTTGATGTGACTCATGCTGTCTAGTTCCTTTTCTCCTTGCCTGTCCTAATTAAAGTGCACTTGGGATCAACACAATTAAGTCTAATAATGCCACAGAGGATGCTAAGAAAGCAAGGGCACTAAGCTTGTTTGCTGCAAGCTGCATGTCCCTGCCCTGGTCTGTGTCATCTGAAGCACTGACTAGACTAAGAACTGACCCTTGTGGCATTTTCGCCGCTCTCCAAGATCACAAATAAAAATAAGGGAATTCCAAGCTGGTATGAGCTGAGATCACAGATGGAATTCACACAAGACAGTGAAAAGATACTAGCAACAATGTTAAAACAAAGGAAAAGAAAAACCCCAAATTGTGCAGAAGCTCCTGTTAACATTTCTCTCTGTGGCAGTACTAGCTGTTCCAGTATCTTGTCTGTTCCAGACTTCTTCATCTGCTCTGCATGTCCACCCAGTTCTCAGAAGAGGAGAAATTCCAATATGAAATGAGGCTTGGAACAAAGTCCCTGTCTCAGGACAGCAGTTTTCTTCCATTCAGTTTCCAACACAGATTGCATTCACAGCCTCAGATTATTTTGAAAACAAACAAACAAAAAAAAGGACAAGAACAGTAACTTGTTCCATCATGCCCTAGGCAGCAACTAGCTGTAATTGGCTCCTCCATAGAACCCAAAAAAAGAAACAACAAAAAAATGCACCACACCACATTTAATGACCCTCCCATCCCCTGCAATATGACATCCTATGAATTTATGGTTCAGTGACAAAATGTTCATTCTTTAATGTTCTCTGACAATGCTATTAGCAATGAAGACTGCAAAACATATCCACCTAGAGTTTTCCATATGAATTATCAACTTTAAGCAGCTACTACTAATTTAATATCATTTTAACTGAACATTCGCTGTGCAGTCCCGATGGTTACTGTGTTTAAAGAATAATTTCAAATAAGAATGTTTGTGGTCTCTTTATATTTAGGGCTAGAGTTTCGAGGTACTTTGTTTTTTATTTATTAAAAAGTTACATATGCAAATAGAAGGTTATTTAGAAGTTTCACTTTTCCTTCCAAAACATCGACTGCTCATTCAAACACTTTTACTGATTCCCAGTAGATTGATTGTGATTGCCAGTAATCACAAGACATTAAAGTAACTTTTACATCAAAATTGGCAGGGTAGTTAAAGCCTATTAGGTACATAAAACTTTGAAAAGCTTGAAAGCTTGAAAGTATTATCTCCATAAATATTCTTACTTTTTTCTTTACTGTCATTTAAAGCATTTTTGGGAATCAGTAAAAGGAAAAAAAATAATCAAAACACAGGCTCCTGATGACCATCTCTGTTATGTTTACCATATACCAAGGCAACCTCTGCCAAGTCTTGATCCACTGAAAAAGTGACAGAGTAACCATTAACTCAAACACAAATTTCCAAAATCAATAATAACTCTGAAGCAACTCAAATAATGAGTAGTGACTTCTTTTCCTCCTTTCAGAGGAGACCCAACACAACCAGGAAAAAAAAAAAACAAAACAAAAAAAACCCACAACAGCTGCCTTTGTATTCTTTATAAAGTAAAACCTGGCAGATGTTAGGAAGATTACTCTTATTATTTCATACACCAAGACTGCACTTCCATTGTGCACTTCAGGTGCTCTTAAAAGGCTTCCACTGCATTTTAATCAAAAAAAGTTTCCCTGAGGGCTTAGACACTGCAGCTGTGCAAAGTACAGTTGAAACTGTTTTGATTAATGTCAACATACAAAGTAAAAACCCTATTCTTACAGCAATATTCACCCACAAGTTCTCTCATATCTATTCTGGGCCTCATTACTTCCAGCAAGACTAACTAGTCTTGAGCATTTTGTGGGAATTTGAATTAAAACACTATTTTAATTAAGTTTGGAGAAAGTAGTTTTAGTGAGTCTACTAGAATGACAGTGGGAATGCAGAGAAAAAGGTAATTAAGTAATTACTAGTACCTCACTTCCAAAATGGAAGATGTGACATGTAAGTTTCCAAATGCCTGTCCTTTGTCTAGCATCATTCAATATTTTTGTCAGTGATCAGGATAAAGGAAAAGAGCACATTTATTAAGTTTTCCTATGGCAGTTAGAATGAAACTTCAAGTTTACTTTAAGACAGTACAGAGATCTAGATAGAATGAAACCATCCATTCAGTGAAGACAATGTATAAGGAGCTACTTGTAAACTGACACAGTCAAGTGCAGAAGGGCAGTGCAAGAACAACCAAGCACGTGGTAATTCCTCACAGAAAAGGATCTAATATGGGATTACTCGAATGGCTGATGTTTGTTAAGACTCTCATTGCAAGTAAATTCTGCCCAGACTTCAAAGTCCCAGGTACAATATATATACACACACGTATATATATAGCGCCCTGAGCAGGATCTCTCACTTCCCATAGTTTTTCTCAATCCAGGACAGCAACAGCAAAGCACTTTCAGTCACAATAACTGTGTCTCTCTGGCAAATCCAGAATCACACACTACTTCCTTTATTACAAAAAAAAATAAAAAAAAAATAAAATATTAGAAACAGTGACAATTATTTTAAAGACCTGTGGTAAATTGTAAACTGAATACATCAAAATAAAAAGCTACTTACACAAAACCCACAAGCTTAAAAATGAAGCAATACAGCCTGCAAAATATAGAGAGTAATCCTTATGCTATATTTAGTCCCTGTAAGGTTTAGCTGTATGTTACATCTAGTTTTAGGCACTTAACTTCTACAGAGACATTAATCATTTAGAGCACCTGAGAAAGCAAAGACATGATTGCTGTCCTAAAAAAAAAAAAAAAAAAGAACAAGCCTAGGATCTTTATTTACAACCACAAAGGACAGAAAACTGGTCACAGCCTTTAACCATTGCATAATGAAAAGGAATAACCTGTGGTCTGCGTTCACAACACAAACAGCAATAGGCAGACATAATATAATCAAGCAGGATTTATATGAGGTATCAAGTACAGCTTTCTAATAGGAGGACAGTAAAACACTTCATTTTCTCTGACGAATCCCTGTCCTACCGCTTTCCTGAGGCAAAAACACCATGTAATTCAGCCTTCCCCATATGATCCATTACTAAGTTGCTTCCCCATTCACCCTCCCCACAGCAGGCCTGTGTTTTCACTGAACTTTTTTCAGCTACTGGTATACTTGTAGAGGCCTGTTATGGTTTGAGAAAACCCATAGCAATTTATTGTCATGCAGACAATTATTCTATCACCCAATGACCCCTCCCCACC
>VZRU01019413.1:23675-38938 GCA_013398155.1 Pedionomus torquatus | reverse complement strand
AATATTAAAGAACCAGTATTAATCCCGACACTGATTTACAAAAATTTACAGGATTTACAAGCGGTATACTCAACCAATTCTATCAGCAGGCAGCTGTGCATTCCCAGCAGTGGGCAGCAAATGTTGGGCACTGCCAGTGCAATGGCTTTGGGAAGAAAGGGAGGTCTCAGGGGTCCGGCACCAGGGCAAGGAGTTGTCTGGATCGCCACCACCAAGGGAGAGCCTTCTATGCAGCAAACTTTTCTAATTTATATTGAATGTGACATTCATGATATGAAATAATCTTGTTGGCCAGCTTGGGTCAAATGCCCAGGCCTTGCTCCTCCTCATCCATGCCCCTGCAAGGCTCAAAAACACTAAGACCTTGAATCTCACAGAGCCTGGCTGGCCATAAAGTAAATATTTTCATGAATTCAGACACTAGAGTGTTCTAAACGTGCATTTTTCCCCAGCATTAGAAGAAAAGTTCGTCCTGGTCCTCTCAACCCAGAACAAAGCCCTTCTTATTAATCTTTCTGTCCCTAGCCAGGTCTGCACTGTTGCTAGGCTTTGGCTTTCTTGATAGCACCCCTGGTGCCCAAAGGATGCTTTTATGCACCTTCTATCTTACCTGTCCTTGCTTCTATTTTCTTCTGTGCCAGCTTTTTACATTTCAGTTCACTAGAACTCCTTGCTTAAATATCCCTTCCTCTGAAATTCTTAGTCCTCCTGCACAGTGGCATTTGCTCCTGACCTCTCAATAAGCTTGCTTTAAAGATCTCAAGAAATCAAACTAGCATTTTTCTATTATCAGGTATCAACAAATGAGTAAGAGAAGTTAACTTGGCTTCAGAATATTTTTTGCATCTGAGATTCAAGTGACAAGTGTAACTTGTGGGGTTAAAAATTCTAGAAAGATAAGTATTGAAAAAAAAAAAAACACAAAAAAACCCAACCAACCCAACTTCTAAAAATAAGTTATAACTGAAGCTACTATAGACCAACTTATAAGCTGTCATAATTATTTTGCCATCTCTCACCCTATCTCCCACACCTTCAATGAACGGATGTTCTTTGCTTTTGAGCTGAAAGCTTTTTTTCCTGTGGCAAGAACAAGTTGAATGTATTAAAAGGTTTTGTGAGCGCGACGAAACAGCAGAAACTGAAGGGACTAATGTAAGACCCCAAATGTAGCAGTAAACACTAAGGATCCTTTACACCTCACTCAGTATTATTGTTTAAGGTTGCATATGCTTTTCTCACTGTAAAAGACTTAATTTTTACCATGACGCTAATGATCCACTTCACAAAACCTGACAATTCTACTTTTGGGCCCAGGCTGAAAAGGGAGCTAGCTCACTCCTCCAAACTAGCAACTTCCTGAGGATGTAAGTGCCTCTGTCCTACAACTTTGACAGACAACAGATCCACTTAATCATGGGCACTAAAGGCTTAAGACTGTTAAATAGATTTTCATGGTGTATAAATTACACCCCAACTAACTAATTTATAAGCTTTTTCTCATGAACCTTGTACCTTCCACACAATACAATGGTCTAGAACATAAGAAATATTAGTGCAGTTTGTATTGTAGTAGCAGAGATTTTTATTTAAAAAAAAAAAAGATTTGACTCCTACTGGTAAAGAAGAAAAGAAGCTGCACAAAGAAATATGAGAAAAAAGGCTATTGCAAAATGCTGGCAACTGTCACACTCATCATTGTACTATCTACATCATATACTATAACTCTTTAGCCGTTCTCCCAGAAAGGATCAACAGAATAGTCTAATTTTTAAGAAGCACATAAGATAAAATTTAATGGTAATATTTTTGTATTTGCAACATATCACTGCTTTATTCCCCAATTCCTTTCTTTTGCATACAGTCCTCATTTCCATAAGGAAAGTTACATTAGAAAAAGTCCCATTTAAATTACCAAAAAGAAATAAAACATAACTTGCAAACATAACAGGTGCCTGCTAGTTACATTTATAATAGAGTAACCAGGATTTTTGCTTCACTTGAATGAAATAGACAATTTATAAAGAAAAAGAAGACATGTCATAGCCTAGTACAAGAGCAAAGCAAAAGCAAAACAGGTCCAAACAAACAAACAAAAAAAAAACAACAGCAAGAATAAGAAATGTTGAAGAATTTCTGTGATATAACGCAAGCAATTAAAAATGTGTGTATGTATATGTATATACAAACACACATGTAGGTGCATGCATTATTTTAGCACAGGTCAGTTTCTTCTAACACTTATTAATGAGAATTTGCAACAGTCTGAATAGTGGGAATAATATTAGCGCCTTTCCAGACAGGATTTAATGCTCAAGAACCTTTTAAGAGGAAGAACAGTGCCATCTTCCCAGGCTACTCCAGAAAAAACAAACAGAAACTTCTGCACTTTATCTGACTCCTATTCCTCATGAAAGAAACAAATGGGCTTCCATCTACTCAGTGGAAATGTCAGTGAGGTTTCCTACTTATTGATAAAGAGCCTGTTCCTTCAGGTCACCACAATGCAACTTCTTTTGATTAACAAGGAGCAATACTACTCAAAGCCTTAAATAGTTTCTTCCAGTCTCAGTACTAGTAACTTAACAAAAGATTTCCCATCCAGATCATGAAATCAACAGGTTTCTTCAGTGGATAATCATGATTACTCTGTGGTAGTAACTTTCAAGAGCCTAGGTGCTTGGAAACTTGCTTAGAGATCCTGTTCTGATAAATTTGTCAATTTATCTGAGCCAGTGGCTGAATCTCTCCCACAGACACAGGGAAGAAACTAAACGTTACCAGCCAAACAAACAATTCCATATTGGAACACAGAATTTAGAATAATGCTTTCCCCTAAAAATAACCAAAACATAAAAATTAGCCACTTTCTTGGTAAACTCTAACAAACTGGCATTTCTAAATTAATAGATTCTTTGGTAAACTGGTTGATCTTAGAAAGGGAAAGTTTCCTTAAATTTATTATTACTGAAATGGTTTCGTTTGGTGACCTTTACAAAGGTTACCAGAGAGTCTTTTTCCCCCACCACCACCCCAAAACCCCAGAATACTTTTTGCATCTGTACTTTCACAGGTGGATGCCCAGTTTGCAGGACCCTAGCCTGGACAGGTACAGCCCCAGCAAGCCTTTGATCAGCTGACTGCTCGAGAGGATTTGTTTCAGGCCCACACTGCTGTAGAACAGCATGAAAGAAAGTTACTCTGTCCATGGAGTCACTAGAGATTCTCAGAGAGCAATTGCCTGGCTAACATAAGTTCCCATATACTACTTCACAGTCCTGAGCTTCTCTTACTATAAGGAACTTTTCTCTAACTTACTCAAGTAAAATTGTCAAGGGCCAGACTGACTCATCTACCACGCAGAATGAAGTGTGGTGTCCCAAAGGAACTCACTATTAGTACTTCTCCAGGCTGAGAAGCCGTAGTGGCATTTACTGAAGTACTTTTGCTGCTGTACTTCCTATAATCACTTTTTCAAATCCTAATCTGTTTTGATTGGTATAGGTCCATGGCTAGCAAGGAAGCTATCAATGCTTCCTTTGGGGAGCTCAGGGATACAAGCTTTACACAAAGAGGCCTTTAAGTAAGAAGCACACTTTGCAGACAAACTGGCCAGTGCTCAGTATATGCTTCTATGTTTAGTTAGCATCACTGAAAATACTGTGCTAGCAGAATTCTGTCCCTCTTCACTTTAACTTCTCCTTAATCTTGGCCAGCTTACTTAACATTGCCTGTATCTGAATCCCTGCCCTGCATATTACCTCCACTGGAAAAAGTAAAAAAATCAGCATGAACATCATACAAGAAACAAGCTAGGAAAAAAGCTTCTCTATCCCTTCCGCTTAAGATTATGCCAGTCAAGAAGCAACCTGTGGCTTGTATGGAGCTTGCAAATTGCCCTTAGGACCCATAAAGCAAGTGGGTTATGAGCTACTAGATACCAGAAGGCTAAGACTTGGAGAGGGAAGAATGAACATTGTTACCTAAATCCACCCCTGAAAATCCTCAAAAGGCAACTGTCCTTGCTAGCAGGCAGTTTGTCTTGATGTCAGGTCAACTGGGGCCACTGGTAGTTCAAAGTCTGCTGCACTGATGCCTCATAAGAAGTTGTGCAGCTCATTCCCAGTCCCAAGAACTCTCTTCCAATCTGCAGAATTTCCCAGTCCACTCAAGAGCCATGCAAGAAATAGCCAAGATGACAGCTGAAGAAATGAGGGTAAGAATTTGAATGAAAGCCAGCAGTTCCCAGAAAACATATCTGAATTCTGTATTCCATTCCAAGGCAGATTACAGGGCAACATGCACTAACCAATTTCTTAGAGGAATGTTAATCCTTTCAGACAGAAACTGGGAGGAGTAAAACAACACAGGGAGTCCATGGAGGCAAAGAAAATAACCCTGGAAGGGGCAGATATAAGGAAGAGGTGACATTTTCAGCTTTATTTCACCTGATTGGACAGAAGCACACATCACTTGGACCTTTTGTCAAGTGCAAGGGAAGACTAGAGATGACAAGGCAAGAGAAGAAAATTACTTAGACTAAAGAACAAATTCACCCAAGAGTTTATGAGAGGCTAAACTAGATCAGTGTTCTATTTATGAAACAGAAAAAGACTTAAATGACTGGCTACTTATGAGTAATTATCACAGCTATTATAAAAAGATTTGTTAAGAGAATTTTGGCTGTTATATAATTATCCTATGGGTCGCCATCTGTCTTTAAGTCTTCATAAAATTAAACATATGTTGTTTTCACCAACTGTTGTAGTAGATTCACATTCTCATCCTGCTTACGTGTTGCAAAATAAGAAGTCTATTCATATCATTGGGAATACGTCAGAGCAAAAACTCAAGTAGTGCTCTGCTGGCAATTTCTTTTGAAAGCCAGGCCACTTCCTCCCATGTTCAACTAATAACTCAAAAGTGTAGCTTATCATACATAGCTTTGTCCAGTGCTTTGCTGCAGCTTTCCTTTGGCAAGAGAATTTGGATCCAAAGGATTACAGGATGCTTCAGTTATTCGTGGTTTTCTTTTTTTGCCCCCCTCTCTAAAGTTCAGGAAGAGGACAACTCAGAGCTTTAACTGCTCAAAGAGTTCCTGTCTATAAAACAAGATCCTCTGCAGCAGGTGCCCACACCATCCTTTTGGGGAAGGAGTTACTAGTGAGAATTTCCAACATTGCTCATAGTCAAAGATATACATTTGTTTTCTTCCCAATAAATATTGCAGATGCAGGCCAAAAGGTTTCTGAATTACTAGAGAGGAAAGAGAAGGGCATAACACATTTAGCCTCTTACTTCCTCTGTACTCCTGCCAACAGGTCAGCAAAAGTTTGAAGATCACTCTTTGAGCGTCACACAGAAATGCCATCTTTCAGCCCATTGGAGGGAGGTAGTACTGGACCAAGATTTTGAACAATTCGGTGTATCTCTCCTCTCCCCCAAAAAACTCCAACAGTTTTAAGTAGTCAGAAATTAGACTGGCTGTTTACATATGCCTTGCTATTTTGGCATACCAGTGTAAAAAATACAAGCCAGAACAAAACTAGTGGTTGAATCAAGGAACTGCATGGAAGAATCAGCTGGACTCTCCAGAAGCAAGATGACATAAAATATAGAACGTGATCTTTTACCCATACCTGCATGTAGGATTCAACTCAAGTGCCCTCTGAAACAGACTGTGCATTAATACATCAAGCTAACAGTGCTGCTGACAACAAGTGAAAGTTCAAACCAAACTGCATTTTATTGAATAAAGCCAGGTCTTTGCATCAAATCTATGTCTATATTCAATTTCTTTCATGTAAGTGCAGGAGAGTTGATACAGTTTGTCATAGCCACTAGGAAAGCTACAACAAAATTAGCTGAAGAGGGCTGTCCCCTCCTTCCAAGTGGTTACAGATGGAGTGATAACCTCAGAAATTCTATAACCAAAGTAATCAGATTTTACTTACAAGAAATTGCAGAATTACCACTTTTTAAAGCAATGATTGGCAATTAAAAAAACCTGCCAGATACAAAATAATCTTAATTAAAAACCAAATAAATTGTTGATTGGGCACTATACACGAGTCATTGCCATGTTAAAATTGATGACAAGTCCTCCAAATTTAAGCCTCTTACAGAAAGTCAGCTATACATCTTTAAACAAAACTGTGCAATGCAATGTAGCAAAATTATATAAGAAACAACAGTAACTTGATTCTGATACTGGATCCTTTAGACAAGGGCTATGAAGTGTGTCTTATACAGAGACACATTGACTATCTGATACTGGGCAAAATTATCTCCGTGAGCCACCAGCTTCAGGTCTCACAATTACACAGGGCTTACTTTGTGTAGCCACATACATAGAATCATAAATGATTAATAGGTATTTTTAAAAGTAGCTTTTAACTCAATTGAGAAGGAAAGACAGTGTGTGAGGCAACTGCACCCAGCCTGGCTTTGTTCTGCAGGAACAAAAGGAAATGACAAGTGCATAACCCAAGGATGGAGTAGAAGCTTTCTGGGCACTGAGCCTGCAGTAGGTGGGTGAGCAAGGTGTGCTCAGGCACTTTCAGGACACCTGTAGTGCTTTCCATCCAACACTGAACAGCGCAGAACACTAGTTTTTGTTACTGGCACCAGGTGGCATAAGACTATAAAGTTACTCAGCTCACCTTCCCTGCTGCAGTCAGCAAGTCTTCCAGTGTCAAATACTGACCTGAGTGGCAAATGGAGCTACAGAGTGGCTCTTTTATCCTCCCCTGACTCTAAGCTGTGGAGATGTGTGTTCCTTCATGGCAGTCCCCAGACAGCCAAATTAAATCAGTCTGGGCTCAGCACTGGGACATTTGGCCCCAAGACACCGTTTATTTTATTAAATTGGGCAGCACAGGAGCCACTAACTCACCAGTCTGCTGTCAGGAAATCTAACCTATTAAGAGAGATTTTTGGCAAACCGCCATTAATTCTTTCTTTCTTCCCAGATACAAATAAGCTTGTAATGGTTTTGCATTTCACCACTCCAAGAGTAACTAGAAAGGAATGCAGGAGTTATGGGAGAAGTTTCTGAAATCCTCTCCAACCCTCAGCATCTGCTGGTTAGAGCTCTTCAACATATAACAGCAATGTAGCCAGAGAAAAGATCATCTGCAAACTGACAGACTTTCTTTAAAACACCCTTACTAGTAATACCTAAATTTCCCCATGCTAATCCCTTCCGGAAAACACATCATTTCTACAGTATTTTAAGTTAACCTCCCTTTTGGTTACTAGCTGAATTAAAAACCACCCAAAGCAACAGCCATCTCTACTTAGGCTGCAATATGCAGCATAAAACCATTTGAAAAAGTTTTTCAATTAATGAATCATCATCATAAGCTTGCTGATCTTCAGTTTTTCCAAATCACATTCCTTATAGATTTCATTCTTAGTCACACTAAATTGCAATAAAGCAAAGCCACTGGAACAGAAACATTTTCGTGAGGAGAAGAATTCAGGAAAGCTTATTCCCTGCCTGCTGCTGTCTCTCCACAGCCACAGTATCATCACAGTTTAGCAAAGCAGCAAAAGAGTAGTCTGGGGACTGCCAGCTTGGGGCAGCTCCCCTCATGGCAATAAGGAAATTGAAGCTGCATGACCTTTATATAAAAAGCTTGATCTTCAGGGCTGATACATGCACTCCAACTCAATCAATAAGCGCAAGACTGGAGCACAGCAATAATTCCAATATATGAATAGAATCTCCTCAAGTAAGTGAATACCAAGACACAATACTTAGATTCAACAAGAAATCCAGTATTAGAAAAAAATTATTTCTTTATCACTAGCTGCTATAAATGTATTTTGATCAGCATCTGTTTGCTGGTCTTCAAGTTGCTTTGCTTCTCTACAGATTATTCTGAGATGGTAGAAAACAATTTCTCTGAAACACAACCCAAGAAAAAATTACAGTGTTGAATCTCAGCTCCTGTGAAAGGTTTTAAAAGCATTCACCTAAAATTACTATTATGCTGTCATATGAAATAGACTTTAATAGCCTCAATGCGAGTATGTCTCCAACAATGAAACAATTTCTAGCAGACTCAAAAGTACAGCTCCTGGGAGAAAACATTAAGATAAGGTTGTCTCACTCCATCTGATTAGAGTAACTTGCTAATAAAAGCAAGTGTACTGGTCTTTCACGTACAGGTAGTTCTAATGCTCTTGTATATGAAAAACAATTTCCACCACATTGCTCTTGGCAACAGTGCTGCTTCTTTCCTTGAGGTTAGTTGCAAGCATGAGCAGCTAAGAATTGTTAGCAAGCGTGACAGAAGAGCTTTGCAGGTAAAATACACCTAACCATATCTGAAGAGGTACTCAAGATCACGGATGAAACGGCAATAAAAGAACCTTTGCAACAAAAAGTCTGCTTCTTCAAGATTATAGGGTTATATTTCATCTTAAGTCCTTGCAGGAAGAACACATCCCTAAGAAGAGGACAGGAATGCAGTGTTTGGAGCTAATCAAAGGAGCACTGGAAGGGAGTGATTAATGAGTGAGCACAGACAAACATCAACAACCCTACACTCAAAGTATAGACATAACTCAAAGATTGTACATCATCATCAGTAGGTTTGGGCGCCCCTGTCCCATTCAAAGAGGTAACAAAAGTGAAAAGGCTGCACACCAGCTATGTAGAGTTTCTCTTGGCAATGTTCACGTGTTTAATTCATGTACTAGATGCTTTATCAGAACAGTTGAGGTAAACATTGGTACTAACTAATGCTAACCAGCATTAGCCTTCCAAGTTACTAGCAGACTACCATATCGTCATATTTTAACTGTCAGAAACTGTACCAGCTAAACAACATATAGATGCACCTAGATCTCCAAGATCATCTCCTATTTGCTTCCTTCAGAATGCATGATCATGCAGGGCATTTCTTACTATGACAGAAGAAGAATGCAGGGTACTTCTTACTATGATGAAAACATTTATTCATCATTAAGGGTAGTGAGACACTGGAACAGGTTGCCCAGGGAAGCTTTGGATGCCCCATAATTGGGAGATGTCCCTGTTCGTTCATTGGATGGTGGGGTACGACCAGATGATCTTTAAAGATCTCTTCCAACCCAAATCATTCTATGATTCTGTGATCATGACTACATATCAATATCATGTACACAGCAGTAAATTCAAAACATCAATTCTCTCTTCCCACAATGCTCCTAAAGATAATCTGGTATAAAGGCAGGAGGAGCTTCGTGCCCTGTTGTATTAAGTATACATGCACTAGTCACCGTGCAAAGAAAAGAGGCAAATAAAACTCTGCCAAATCAAGTAGTAAAGCAATCCTGAAAAAAAAAAAAAGAAGAGGAAAAAGACTCCCCAGAAATTTCAGGTCAGAGTAACCCAGACAATACATGTTGCTCTGAAGATCAATCACTAAACTCTATTTCTAAGGTATAAAGCAAAAATGCACGTCACATTAAAAAAAAAAAAGCTCAAAGCACATTGCTTCTCAATACTCAGGGGCAGAAATTTACATGGTAAGGAGAACTGCTGATTTACTGAAATGAAGCAAACAACAAAATCTCCAATAAACTTGCCAAACATCCACCAATTATCACATTTGTATGGAAAAGAAGCCTTTTTAAGTTTCTACCATTTCAAATTCACCGCCCCATTGCATCTGGCTTGCAAGCAAAAACCGTGACAACACAGAGCAGCTCCACTACATTCTCTTACAGTTGATCCTGATTTTTCCTTTCACAGGTCACATGTGTGCACATATTGATGTCCTCTCTGGACAGGGTTTAGTCTGTAGTTACACAAATAATTTTTCATCAGTAACAGAATTTAAGTCTCAGATCTTCACTCATTCCTGTTCCAACCTGGAAAAGAAGCTACTTCTTCCTCAAGGCATTAGCACTACTCTTTCCTCAGCTGTTCTCTAAACTGGAACTATGAATTATGAGGGGTTTTAAAGGAAACAAAATAAGATATAAAACCAAAAAGTTACATATATGTTTGCAACCTACATCACTTCACCATTTCAGAGGTGTGAAAACAAAATTTATGCTAGTACAATTAACAGTGTCACAGACCAGCAGATGGTGAATCTGCTACCAAGACAGCCAGTCACTTCATATTACACCTAACTGAAACTCACTGAATTTTTTCTCAAAGTAAGGATGCTCCTCAAAAGAAACTAAACATTGTTAAAGGGGTCAGAATTTTCTATTTTGCTCTGCAAGGAGTTACTGAATGTAACTAGGAGATATTCAAGGCGAAGCTCAACGAGGCCCTGGGCAACTTGGTCTAGTTGGGGGTGTCCCTGTGACTGCGGGGAGGTCAGACTAGATGACCTGTGGAGGTCCCTTCCGGCCTGGATGATTCTATGATTCTATAACCAGAAACAAAAGTATTACTAAATGACTGTTCGCAACTAAAGAGTCCTAACCATCAAGTACTTTGAACTAAAGCAGCAGATGTGTCATTCACACCTCACTGCTGTCTTGTGGATCTGTTCCGCAGGGACTAGAACACACTTGACAATGCTCGAGACGCAACAAGCAAGCATTTACTTGGCACACACAGCGCTTAACTAAAGTTTTGGCCAACAGATTACAGTCATCAGTGCCTGTAGAAAATAAAGAGAACCAACAGCCCTTATTTTCTGCTTCTTATGCCACCAACACACCTCAAAGGCCTTCAACACCCTAGAGGGAACCCCAGTTCCTCTAGCAACTGGCAAGTAATCTTCTCCAATAGGCACTGCCACATGCAATTCACCCCATGCCATGGGGTCCCACTAGTCAATTGTTGTGAATTGTGAGAAGCTGTTTCTGAGAATATGTTCCCACACCATCAGTGCCAGCTTACATCAACCTGGGAGACCAGCAGCCACTGCTTAACAGTACTCTTTTAGCTGGCCACCAGTTTCATTTTCTCATTTTCTCAGAACAGCTGGTTTCCAAAACCTCAGAGAAAAGCTAATTTCAGCAGTGGTGAGAAATCACAACCAATTTCAGGAACTCCCTGTGATTATGCTACAATATCATTTTCCACATTTTTAGACACCTAGTTGGCTTCTCCATGGCTCCTATGGATGTAAGCTAAAAATACAGCCTGCAGAATTCCATTTTTGGTACTTCTTATCAAGCTACAGTAGGTAACAAACAGAAGGGGGAGCAAAGGGAAATCATTCTGCAATATAACTAAGGCAGAACAACACCTGGAGTGACCACTTCTTTATATATGCATCTGCCTCTTCCTGATCAGAGACATAGCCCAGAACTTCAAAGCTGAACTTTTTTTTTTTGCTTTAGAAAAAGGATAAAGTTTCCTATCCTCATGATGAAAAGCACAGAAAAAAAGAATTCAGTGGTAATTTTCATGTAAGTGTAAAGTATCTTAATGACCTTAATGCTGCATCAGAGCTGCTCCAAGACGTACACTGCACTGTGGAACAGCTAAGATGACTAACATACAGACAACTCCTCTGCAGGCTTTTAGCTTTTATTATGAGAATTGATTTGAATAATAACCAGATGTTCTAATTGTGCAATGAACTCTTAAAACATTTGCACATACATTTTCTACAACACTTGAGATCTTGCCCTAAGTGACACATTTGGTTATTCCACAGCAGAGAGTGCCTTTACTTTGCATTCACGTACACAATCAAATATTGCTTTACACAAGCACCTCAGATGCACTACACATCAGAGCTTTTATACTTGCATATAAATGCTCTGAGAGCAGGAATAGATGCACATAGCATGTATCATTACGAAAACCACTAAGTAAGTGAAACAAAAGAAATGATGTATTAATCATTCAACAGATGGGAATGCTTAATGCAGACACTGAAGTTACAGCCCTATGCGCAATAGGGGGTTGTGATGACCAAAGTGACTATCTTCTCTTAAAAAGTTACTGGGAGAAAGGCAACAGAAGCAAACACTTGGCTTGGGGAGGGGAGAGCAGGGCATTAAGCTTTTTAAAAGAAAACAGCATATGGCAGTATTGACTAATGTACCTATGGAATAGAGACTCATTCCATGTTGACGTGGCATACAGCAAAATTTGTCATGGTCACTGCTCAAAGGCTTTAACTTATTCCCAGCAGGAAGAACAAGAAAGATCCTCCCTGCTAGATGCTTGGCCTCTTTATTTTTATAGTTTTAGTTGATGTATATCCGATGTTAATAACCTAATAGTTGACATACAGGTTCTCCCTAGTATTCTCCCAGTCAGCTGGGGAACAGCAAGCTTCTCATGAACAATTTGTTTATTCACATGGTGAGAATTCATTATGCAAAGGGACAGTTAAGCAATAGCTAACTATCCCTTTGGCCATTACATAGGGCCACAATCTCAATATTTTACAACTTCAAGAGATCTATAAAAGATCTATTTTTTTCTCTCCTGGGAAAAACTTACTTTAGATGTCTTAGCTGCATAAGAACTAGGGGCTTTTTATGTTTTCTGTGGAAACCTTAAGTCGTTTGACTACTACTGAGTTTTGCTGCTGACAAAGCCAAATTTCATCAAATAAGATGTGCACAAAGTCAGCCAACAAGATCAACCATTCCACTGGCACACAGCTCTTTTAAGAGGTCAAGATTATATCAAGTATAGGTGCTTTTACAAGAATTTGAGAATTTGGAGTGATTCTAAAAATAATGCTTGCATCTTCAAATTTGGTTTCGATTTGACCATGTTCACTGGCAACGACTGAAAAGATGCAGTGGCATACACATAGCCTCAATTCAGTAAATTTGGCATGTGAAGAGCTCAAAGACTTGTACTGTCTTTCATTACTAGCAGTCAGCCATCTTTTTATCATGTACAAGTAGGAACAGGTACTCATGAACAGGAGATAATGGTAGTATTGAACATAAAGAACAATGTCAGTTACCTATTTTCTTTCCACTAAGTAAAAACCACTTGATAAGTCACATGACCACCTTGGAAGACCACCATCTGAATCATTTGCAGAACTCATCGCACAGAATCTGAACCTCCCCTTAACCCTTAAAAGAGATTTTTCTTAAGAAAAATCCTAATTTTCTTTCCTTCTCAAAATATGCTCTTCCATAGTAATCCACTAGAAAGGATAGTGTGGATGTATCAAGTGGTGAACTTGGCCATGTTAGGCTTACAGTTGGACTCAGTAGTCCAAACTGCTATTGGTCCAAAAGGTATTTTCTAACATAAATGATTCTACAATAACATTGGACACCTTGACCTTGTAAGGCAGCATGAAGACAACTGTACTGACACCTCCCCAGTACTAATCAGGAAAAATTTGTGAATAAAACTTCAGAACACATAAAAGTGTCCCAGATGATACATCATAGCAGTTTGAACTCATCAGGTCACACATGAACATTGGTGCATGTCACATGTTCTTGCAACAGTGAACTTTCACTGAGCTGTGACACTACTTGTTCAGAGCTAAACCAAAAGCTCTGCAGTTCATACCACCTTCATACTCTGCACAACTGCAATAACCAGTAATAGCTGAGGCAGCAACCACAAAAAAGCAACTCCTCTTCTTGGTAGTGCCCAGAAGAGCTCTCTTCTCTCTCCAGCAGCAGTCCAGCATCATAGATTCATGGCTTTATGATCTAGAAGGCCTTGCAACCATCAGGTGGATGCAATTCTAGACTGTTGGAGATGTACTTGCTTAGGTCTTGACTCTGCTTCACTTTCCTTGCAGTTCTTGCACTGAAGGCACAGTCTTACTTTAAAAGCTTCACATATTTATTTAAAAACAAAAAAAAACCCTCCACACTTTAGATTTTCAAAGTCCTATATGTGTCTTCACTGCAGTTTATTAAGAAAAGGTGTTTAGCCTTTTGAAAGTTATAACCCTTAAGGAAAGCAGTAAGCATGCATTATGTCTGTGTCACTGACAAATACAGACAAAGAATTAGCTCTGCTGGATTCCAAATCCAAATGTTCCAAAACAAATCAAGTTCCATTCTTGAGCACTTCCCCTTATTTTGCTCACCTTTCTAGGAGGCACATGATCATAGACTGCTACTGTTAGGCACCTGATATTCCTCCAGGAAGGGGGGGAATAAAGTGGTACAAAATAAAGCTCCAGCAGGGAATCACAGAGCTACATAGATTTATCTCGTCCTGCCACTATTCCCTTCTCCATGCACTGAGGACAAAGAGAAAAGGAAAATCATCATCAGAACACCTATCAAAACCTGAAACAACAGCAAGAAAGAAATTAACTACTGAATTGTGAAGATACTAAAGAAACTTAAGGAAATGGCTTGTTTGTATGATCTGAATGGGAGCATATATACTAATTTTACTAAATAAGCCATTACAACACAGATACTCCTACTGAAGAAAATATAAATACATTGAGGAGTTGCACAGCAGTGCAAAATACATCCTTGTGCTATTTTAGTTAATAAAGATGTGTTTGAAAACTCCAGCTCTTTCTCCTTTAAAGCCCTCCACCTACAAAAGAACAATGCTTCAGACAGTCAGCAGTCTCCATACAATAGCTGTTTTCTACTATACTAGGGCATTTGTTTCCTAGGAAACAATAAAAAAAAAAAGTCAAAAAAGAATCCAGTATGTTACATATGCAAATAAACTAGGTCACACCAGTCATATTTCACTCAATGGAGCAAAGAATCCACAACTCACTATATTTTGAAGAATGGAATCAGTTTTTCAGTAACTGCTCAAAGTAAATTATATTTATTTTTCCACAGGCATCTCTGAAATACACTGCTTTTTAGGAAAAAGTGAATGATCAATAAGGAAAAGCTTTACATAACTTTATGAAAGTATATGCTGTTTTAATGTAAAAAAAATAAAAAATAAATCTTAATACAAGTGTATTCTAACTAGCCAGCTATCTGCACAGCCTACCAAATTCTGAGCAAAGCATTGCCAACATCAAGTCCCACCAAAACAAAGCCTATTATTCCACTCCAAAACCTCACCAAATTCTAGGCAAGTTTCCACCGTGCTTGTCTACAGCTCATAAGAGAGCTCCAGTCTTATGGTAACTGGCTTCTTAACACACAGACCAGGCCAAGCCTCACTACAGTAGGAAGTAGAGGAGACAGAACAGAGAAAAGTACTCTTTTGAACACTACTTTTCAATGTCCTGAAGGCAATTTATCAGCAGTTTTTTCCCAAGCTCCCATTAAAAAAAAAATTTAAAAAAAAATGGAGAGGGTCCAGGGAAGGGTAAACAGGTCAGTCTCAAAAGAACAGCAACAAAAAAATAAAAAGCCCAACAGAAAAC
>VZRU01019410.1:0-26251 GCA_013398155.1 Pedionomus torquatus | reverse complement strand
ATAAGGTCTCTTCTAATACTATGGAAACCTGCATTTTCAGAAGATTCCAGTGTCTGAATTTGTGAAAGTATTTATAGCCAACTATGGTATGAAAAATATTAACAAGGGAACAAGGCCACAATAGCGTGAGGGAACTGGACTAGGTGACTTCCATTTTTCTTGTATGATATGCATTTTAACAAAAGCCAAGATGACTCTCTGAACGAAGAGTCTGACTGGAAGAATATAAAAGACTCTGAAGATGAAAGCCATAAGGTTTTGAGCTTGACAAAAGTCTCTGCTTAGATTAAGGGAAAAAAATGCAACATGCAACCTGTAGAGGAAAGAACAGGTTTTATAAGGAGAAGAGTGAGGGGGAAGCTATAAAATATGGTTTATAAATCAACAGCGACAAGAGACTCCATCTAAAATTGATCAATTTTCAAAACTGACTAAATCAAGGTTTGTCCACGGATAATATACTAAATGAAAAAAAAGATGAAAACCAAAGAAATTAAGAAAACCAGAATAATTTTTGAATTATTCTCAAAATAAGTCTGAAAATCTCCCAGTCTCTGGGAGATTTGGGATTTTAGTCACTAATTCAAACCATCTCAATGTTAGTAAAACGATAGGAAAAAATTGGCAGCTTGTTCTTCCATTTTTATTTTTTAACTCCTGTGTTTATTGGTGAATGTGCACATTTGGAAAAATACGCATCTCAGGATTTACTTTTCAAATGGAGTCTTGACTTTCGTAGAATCATCGAATCATCCAGGCCAGAAGGGACCTCCAAAGGTCATCTAGTCCCACCTCCCCGCAGTCGCAGGGACACCCCCAACCAGACCAGGTTGCCCAGGGCTTCATCAAGCCTCACCTTGAATATCTCCAGGGAAGGGGCCTCAACCACCTCCCTGGGCAGCCTGCTCCAGTGTTCCACCATCCTCAGAGGAAATAAATTTTTCCTAATATCCAACCTAAATCTACTCTTCTCTAACTTAAATCCATTGCACCTCGTCCTATCACAGCAGGCCTTTGTGAACAGCCCCTCCCCAGCCTTCCTGTAGGCTCCTCTTAGATTTTAATGGAGACTCTTTTTCCAAGGAGGAGCGCTGTACACAGAGAATAAACGATGGTGACTAAACAATGGCATGAATTCAGAGCAACAAGATCACGTAGCTCACAAAAAGTGCAAAGAAATAAGCGTTTCTGTTCCTGAGTAACTCCATGTGTGGTCTGTTTCCTTCACCTGCTAGACAGTAAGGTTCATTCAGCACATTTTTCTATCTAATTGACATTCACAGGCCTTGTGCCTAGACAGTGGAGAGAGCAGAGAAAAGTATACAGGTAAGAGAACAGTGAAAGTAGCAATGAGGGCAGGCAGGGAAAGAGAGGAAAGTAACTATCACACACACACAAAAAACAGCAATCAACAAAAAGTTTGAAAGGGTTCAAAAAGCTGAGAAGTAAACATAACCTGATAGCAAATCTAATAGAAAGAAACAAACCAAACAGAATTATAAAGAGATTTAAGAAACGGGAAATTCACCTAGGTTGCATGACAAAAAAAAATAAATAATCATAACATGGGAAAAAAATATCACTGTTTCCACTGATGAGCCTGGAGGTCTAACCGGTACTTAATTCCACTAACCAAAGAATAGCTGTCAAGGTGATGGATGCCAGAACCAGGCGGTACCATGCAGTGGCTAAACCAGAAAGGTACTCGGTTTTTATCAGATCTGTTTCAAACTCTGCAAGAATGCTAGAAACCGATGAAGTAATTAGTCTGGAAATCAGGAAAAAAAAAAAAAAAAAAAAACAACAAACTGCAAGGATTCTGTCCCTGGTCCCTGGACCCTGGGGTAAGTGGTCCCTGTACTCTTAAATAGTCCATTTGTAGATGACCAGAAAGCTTGACATCTAAAAATCTGATGGAGTTCCAGGCTTGAAAAGAATATGTTGATATAAGAATAAAAAGTGAATGAAATCGAGGCATGGATTCAACACGCTTAAGTTTTGTGCTCTGAAAATTCCTGTTACAGTCAGGGCTTCAAATTAAAACTATTCATATTATTCTTACAATTTAGTATTACACCCATTTTGCTGCAGATTAACTAACCAGAAGGTCACACCACTAGCCTCAAGTCATTCAACAAATCATTTGCTCAGGAAGATGCATAAGCCTTTCTCCTAAGCTGCTTCTGAATCCCAGAGTGTGGTTCCCAGACTAATCTCTACTTTTAGTGCAAAAACATGATCAGTGCCAGGCCAATGACAACTGAGTTTTTGACTCAACGTGGCCATCTTACAATCTTCCTCAGTAAACTCTTCCCTGCCTCCCCTAGTTAAAAATAATGCAATGCATTTTGCTTTTTTTTTTTTTTTTTTTCACTTGGGAACCAAGAGATTTTTATGTCCCTGTGGGAAACTGATGTTCTAAAAAAAATTGCTTGTTTGGTATTTGAATTACTACAAAGTTGTCTAAGCTATGGCTTCCCCACCAGCTGCCAGCACCAATCTTGGAGCACTCAGCTATACTTACTCAACTTTTGCCATCTTGCCCAACTGCTTTGGCCTGCCTTCTCAAGACTCAAGCATCACATTTGCACTATAGTGCTACGATGGGAGAAGTGGATAATGAAACATGTGGCTCAGTGGAACTAGGAATATTTTCTTTTAAACACTTGGGAAAGGCTTAAAGCAGAGATTGTTAGCAATATAAACTTAATATACACACTGTCCCACATGACATCCTAGTCTCCAAACTGGAAAGTCATGGGTTCGATGGATGGACAACTCGGTGGATAAGGAACTGGCTGGATGGCTGCACTCAAAGGGTTGTGGCCAATGGCTTAATGTCCAAGAGGCAGCTGGTGATGAGTGGTGTCGCTCAAGGGATAGTACTGGGACCAGTGCTATTTAACATCTCTGTCAGAGACAGGGACAGAGGGATAGAATGCACCCTCAGCAAGTTTGCCCATGACACCAAGCTCAGTGGTGCAATCGATTAGCTGGAGGGCAGGGATGCCATCCAGAGGGACCTGGACAGGCTGGAGAGGTGGGCTAGCACAAATTGCATGAAGTTCAACCAAGCGAAGTGCAGGGTCCTGCACCTGGGACATGGCAATCCCAGGCACAAATATAGGTTGGGTAGAGAATTACACAGCTAATCGACTGTACCACCAAGCTTGGTGTTGTCAGCAAACCTGCTGAGGGTACATTCTACAGCTCTTCCTGTGCTTTCCACTTCCTGCTGCTAAGGGGAACAGGTTGGAAAACAGCCAGAAGCTGTACCTATGTCTAGCGCTAATAGGCTGTTAAAAGACCTTACAAAGAGCTCACCGATATTTTACAGAAAGCTAAATGCTCGCATGTCAGTATGTCAGCTCTGCAAACTAGATCTAAAACATTACTGAGGTGATATATATTGAAAATAATAGCAGGGTCAGATGTCTTGGGCTACTGGTCGTGAGCAACTTACCAAGGGATGGAGGAGATAACACCTTAAGTGTGGGAAGAAGCTGATAAAGAAGACAAGAGGAGAAAAAGAAAGCCTTAGCTATAATACATCATAATACACAATTTTACATGGTACTTTTCTTTATTTTTTAAATGGAGCTGCACACTTAAGTCTGGGTTGGAAGCTAAAACTCATAAAAACGCAGGAGAAATTGGTTCCAGGCCCTGTTTTTGTGGGAAGTTGGATCCAATATTTAGGTCTCCAAACAGGGAAAACCTACAGAGTCTCCTGCAGCCAGACGAGAGTTTGCTCTGCCCGTGTTCCAAGGCAATCAAAAAGCTGTGTGGCTACAGTAAGGGTGGCATGAAGCCCATATCTGCCTAAAACCATATACAAAAATAATAAAACTATATACAAAATACCTAAAACTATATACAAATATAATGTCAAGGGCAGTGAAATGGCTTAGGGAATCTGGAGTCCCTTGGTTTCCTCTTCTAAACAGCCTCAGAACACAAAACATATGGGGTCAAGCATTACAGAAGTGTTGGCTGAGAAAGTACTGAAGTAACTGGAAAAAATTGTGATGAGAATGCAGAAATTACACAGCCTGGAAATGCAGGCAGTAAAGTATTCTTTTGCAGTAAAGAATAAACTGGCCTTAAGACATAAAAATAAACATACGCACTAAAAACCCAGGAAAGTATAACAGAAAACTGAGGAGCAGTTGCTCAGCTACTATCATAATATCATTGTTTTCTCTATTATTTATGGTTTTAATAGCAAAGTAGCCTGATGACACCCATCTGCACACCATTAGCTGTGAGAAAGGATGGGTTTATTACAACAAGATAAGTAATAAAAATAAACAAGAAAAAAAGCTTTTCAGCGGTAAACTGTTAGTGCAGCACAAGTTATTAGGTGTGAGTCAGGCAATCTTAACAACAGATGCCACTGATCTGTGAACTGGGTTGCTAAACACAGTATATTATTATACCTATGCAAAAAAGATAAGGAATTCTTCTCAAAACAAAAGCATACCAGCTTCAGCTATACCATACATGAACAGTATAGCCAAGGTACAGGCTCATAGGCATGAATATATCTCTGAATATATAACTACGGCTTATATATACCAGATTTTTGCCAGAATAATGGGATGGAAAGACTAAAGAGGGGTTTTAAAGGGAAAAAAAAATATCTGGCAGGAATAATTTTGGATGAAGTAATGGTATATTAAACACTGCACTCCCTTCAGGCACCTGCCCCATAAGAAAACCGACTAAATTTTCTCCCTCGCTGTCTGTGAGGCTCTCTGCTTTCACAGTCCCCTCAACAAACAAACCACAGACCCTTGCAGACCTCTTGCTTCTCCCTCCTGTTATGATTTCCTATCTCTGCTGGCATGTCCTCAACCCTGACCCCATGGTTTTCTCCTTTCCCCTTTTCTTACACAAATTCTGGTCACCATTCTCTTGCAATATCCTGCCTTTGAACCTTATTTTCACTAGAAAACGCATTCTACATGCAAGAAAAGGTATAAGCTTTTTGATATTACATGTAGGAAATACTCCTAAGGCCACTCAGCTTTTTCTTGCCTCTCTTCTTCAGTGCCAGAACGTGGTACTCTTGTTATTCAAGAAGGTTTTTTCTCAGTTTCATTGTGGCTTTCACATTATTGAGGTAAACTACATTGCTCCAGGCTTCGTCTACCAATACCATGAAGTATTCTGTATGCTCCCGTATTCACCTGCATTCGTAGATGAATACACAGCAATGCAATTTTCAATAAAAAGCTTCCGAGCATCTCTAATTCCTGAAATCCAGTCAAATGGGATTATTCCTAACTGAACTTTATGAGTACAAGAGTAAGTAACATGTACCTGGTTGATGTCAAGAGGGACAAAGTTAAGATTATTAAATATTTTGAGAGCACGAGGGCACAAGCCTGACAAAAGGCTGAAATGTTACTGCAAAAACATGTTGCTGGAAATATTAGGGGTAAGAACAGGTGTGTAGAGGAAGGTAAAGTCACGTGAGCTGAGATCACAGACATCTTCCATGGGATACATCACCATTCCTACCTCTTGGTACACTGTGGATTAAAACTGTTCATAAAAGAGTTCCTGACTCAAATATAGCACAAGAATTTCCTGTGGGAAAACTGAGTGCGTGACAATTGGCTGCAATCTGTTAGCACCACAGCTGGGTGGAAACCGGGTCAGAACAGCATGGAGCCTTCAATGATTCTTCAGTTGATGTATATAAAAAAGTAGATCCTACCTCGAAATGGCTCTTGAAATCAAAGAGAGGTTTTTTAGGTTTCTTAAGAGTGGTGAAATATCTTTGTCTGGACACTGGATTTTCTAGATTTAAAAATGATGCTTAGAAAACTGAACGGTAGGAAACAAACATTTATAATCCTGGTCCTTCAGTGTTTCCCTAAAGTTTGGAGATGTGGATCTGCAGAGGTAACCACTTCCTCTATTTTACAGAGAGCTGAAAGAAATATTTTGTGTAAAACAAGAGAGGCTGGCAACCCCAGGCCAGTAAATGTCCCAATGAGAATAAAAGCACAGGCCAAACACACGCAAGTGTTTTGTCATCTCTTGTCGTGGATATTGCTTTGTGCAGGTTTGGGGCACAAGAGGAGGGGAAGAAAATTGCAGTAAAGAGAACAAAAACGGAAAAAGAAGGCACAAGCTTACTAAAGGGCAATTAGCTCCGAAAAGAAGCTTTGAAAGAGGGGTTTTCGGACATAACTGATTGTCTGGGGGAAGAAGGAACCAAAAGACTTGACTTTTACCCTAGGGTTCAGGATTTTACCCATTCTTTTTTAAAAGGCCATCGCTGCTTTTTAAATTTTCAAACACAGACACTAGATTTTAACCTCAACTCCCTGTTTACCTGCAAGACCATATAATTTTGTCCAACCCCTCACGTCAAAAGGGCTAACTCTTTCTAGTCATCCTTGATAGATAAAACTGGGTGTTCCTAAGATTATATTTTAAAACAACTTAATAGGCTACGGTTCTAGTTATCAAATACACTGATACTTTCAAATGTCTCCAACTTTAGATGGATAAAGGGTGTCTTCTAAATCAAATACCGCAGTGAGTTACTTTGTTCATTTATATAGAGCATTGAGAGGCTCAGAGAAACATGTTACACCTCAGGAGGAAAAACGCTTTAAAATTTCCACCCACGCAGTCACTTTAACTCACAGAAGTCATTAGCAGTTTCTAGCTCAGGTTTTAGCATTAATTGCATGTGCAGAGTGAGGTCAGAACAAGCTGGCAAACTGATATAACTTATTCAATTACATGATTTTTTATTATTAGCCTAATATGTTCCTAATTAAAACCATATTGACCCCTCAGTATATTCAGTTCTGGCTCTGACTGGTATTAGGCTTATACCTATGTCTACTTCAGGTAGCATAATCTTAAACATTTATTTAGTGAGTGTGCACAATATGAAAAAAAAAATAATTTAAAGTACCAACAGTAAATGACTCAGTAATATTTTTAGTTCAGTTGAGAGAGCTACAGCAAGAACTCACAAGTCCAAAAGAGTACAAGATTTCAGCCATGATGCTGGCTGTAAAAAGCCCTCCCATTGACACATAGTCCCCTTTGGCACTCACAGGCAGACTTTTTGAGGCCAAGGGGGCATATATATGATCTCTCTCATTACTTTTGCCTTACATTTGGCCAGAGGAAGTTAAGAAAATGGGATGAAAATAAACACGCTGTGTACCACACTTAAAAAACAATGGTCTTCTCTCTCCTTAACTCACCCAGAAACCTCAACAAGGAAAATAAATTATTTGTATCAAAGTATGAATAGGCTTAAATGCAAAGATAACTAAACTCAATACATATACACAAGCATCTCCAAGGTCACCATTTTCACACTTCTTAAAATAGCTGTTTCTTAAGGAGAATGCAGTGTAAACCCTGCAAATTAATGTAACTGAGCTGGAACCAATCAATAGCTTGATAAACCTAACATTTTAATATTACCCTTAAAAGGAGCTAGAAAATTGCCATCTAGGAAGGGCATAGAAGCCAATATTTTTCTCTGCCCACGTCTGAGTAAATGGTACTTCTGAAAAACAAGCTAGTAAGACAGACCCTGCACGGAATAGCAAGCAAAATGGAGAGCTCACCCCTCTGATGGGCTCCTGCTTCCTCCTGGAGGCAGGCAGAGCACCCCTAGCTCGACTGTGCTCTGAGTTTCTGGCTTAATTTAAAACACATCGCACCAGCACAGGACTGTCGTCATGTCCTCTGATGTTCCACACAAGCCAGAGAGCCCAGGGGGATGGAGGCATCAAAAGATCCTGAGCAAGCGCACAGGTCATGACAACAAAATATCATCCTCATGCTCCACTTTCAAAAACACATCCAGCCCCAAATCTTGATCAGCTGCAACATGTTGCCTTAAATTACATTGCAAATAAACGCTTGCTTTCCTCTTTACAGCAGACATCAGGTGCTCTGGTTCAAAACTTATCACCAGCTACCCCATCAACCCTACCAGCAGTAGGGTAGGATTCAGTACGCCTGATAAGCAGGCTCCCGAGAAGTTTCTTATTTTCACTGGCATTTGAGTATCTCAAGCAGAGCAGTTGTGCCACAAGCAGCAAAGAGGAAAGGCATTCTGCCACATAAAAGCAGAATACCCTGGGGAACAAAGCCTCCCCAGTCATCTCTGCAGACACCAGAAAGGTCAAATCAGACACTGAAATTGGTGTCTAGTTCTCACCAATAAAAAAGTTGGCTTATGCTGGCCAAGATAATGGAAAAAGTGAATGTAATAACAATAGCAATTCCCAGTACGAGGAAAAAATAAACCTCCCAATAGCTGATGGTTCTCTAAAACTAATTTTGTATGCTTTCATATGGTTCTCCTCTTATTTTTATTTCTGGTATTTGATATATCTAAGTATGTTTATGGACAGCTTTTTTTTCTGCCTGTCCTGATGCTGAGACTTGACAAAAATAATAAAAACACACTTAAAAATGTAATAAGATCACTATTTTAAAAATCTGAAATCCAAACCAGAAGAGAGCTAAAGGTATACAGGACAAGAAAACACAGCAACAGAAAAAAGTATTAACTATGTTCTTCATTGTTGTATCTTCAATGTTGTCCATTGTTCTGCTGCGTTGTATCTGACACGGAGCAGTCAGCAAATATTCAGAGCCAGTCATGCGGAAACAAGAGAATTTTAAATGCTAATGTAATTGACAACTAATGTACACAAAGTCCTCCTTCTCCAAACACACGAAGCAAGCAGATTATTCCTTTGCTTAAAAACTTACAGTTTAACACTTCAAGCAAGCTCTTTACCCAACAAACCCCATGTAAATAGATCCACATCACCTATGAACAGACTTGGTTTATTCTTCCTCCTCTCTCAGTAGACATTACCCACCCCTCAGATTACCTCTGTGGGCTGAGTTGGTTTTGTACCCACTCCTAAAACGCAGACTGCGCAGCCCAATGGCTGAAACAGTTGGAGATAAAGTCCTGGTGTCCACACCACGCACATTTCAGGAATTCTACTTAGTGCTAGCCTGATCCTACGGATCAAATGCCAGCTGGCACCAGATACGCTCATGAGATATTCATCTAGACACATCTTCCAGCTTTGTTTCTTCCCAGTGCAATCCAAGGCACGTGCTTTGAGACTGCTCTGCAATGGGAACCGCAGTGCAGTAAGGGGACACAGTCAGGAGATTCACTTAAAAAAAAGGGTGAACTCTATGTTTTGACTAAAACAGTAATGCAGGTGCACCCAAAAGGACCTGTAATAGCAAACTCTTACTACTACATCTATTGAAGCTAACTGTAACTTCTTCTAGTTGCACAGGCTCAGCCAGAACAGAATGCTTTTTAAAACCCTCATAGATTTTTACTCGCAATCCCTTCTGTAAATTTTGTTATATCTGAGAACCAGTATTTTAGTCCTTCTGCCTGCTTAGTCAAGGAACACCTTCATGCCAAGCTGAAGCTGGAACTGCCACCGTTTACAGCTGAACTGAACACACCTGGCATGCCCTTCAGCCTTTGAGCCATCACATATCCCTCAATCCGAGCTGCTGAGGTAACAGGCACCATGCATTTCAAAAGAATTCATTTAGCCATGAAGAAAAACTGGTTCAAACCAAGTGCAACAGAAGCCCAAATCGCATCAGACTCAAGGAAAGATTAGACCTCTGCCACACTGAGAAAAATAACCTTCTAAGGCGGAGCCTTAGTTAACAGCAGGTTTTCTGGCTGGCCAGCCAAAAAGACATCTGAAGCAAACTGCACCAAAGCATTGATGAAACATTGGCCAAGTGGTGTTGGTCAGTCCTCCTTGCCTTCAGCCTCTATTTTCTCTTTCTTCTGCCAGGAAAAGCACGCAAGCGATTTCACATACCCTATTATATCTTTAATTTAGCATGAGTTTACTACTTGCCATTCCTTATTCTGATTACATTATTTTCAAATGAAAGAATTTTGTGTATATTTATTGAATAAATTGCCTCTTTTATTAGCTGCTGTTACTAAGGCCATATATTTTAGTAATTAGTTCAGTTAAAACATCAAAAGATGTTTAAAAAGCAGAACTTTAGGGAAAAAAAAGTATTTTTGTGCAAATAATACAAATATAGTTCTTTGGGACTGATACTGGAAGTAAACTTACATTTGATAAATTGCATTGCAATGACACATTAAAATAATATTCACAGCTGTGAATAGGTTAACACAGAACACAGGTAAAAAAAAAAAAAAGACAGAACAGGTTTTCGTAGAAGTGTACTATCAAAAAAACCTAAATACATAAACACTTATAAAATAACTAGCTTTAAGGATGCAAAACATTGTGTTCTGCTTTATCTTGTAAATTGTTTTAAATTATTGTATACTTGAAAAGCTTGGGGAAAGAAGTCACAGAATCATACAACGGTTAAAGTTGGAAGAGACCTCTGGAGGTCATCTGGTCCTACCTCCCTGATCAAGCAGGGCCACTTGTTCAGGGATGTGTCCAGATGTTTTTTTAATACCTCCACGGATGGAGCCTCCACAACCTCCCCAAGCAACCTGTGCCAGTGCTCAGTCACTCTCACAGTAGAAATTGCTTCCTATGTTTAGAAGGAACCTCCTGTATTTCAGGTCATGCCCATTGGCTCTTTTCCTGTCACTGGGCACCATGGAAAAGAGCCTAGTTCTGTCTTCTTTACACCCTCCCTTCAGGTATTTATAGACATTGATAATATGCCCCCTGAGCCTTCTTTTCTCCAGGCTGAACAATCCCAGCTCTCTCAGTTCTTCCTCATAGGAGAGATACTCCAGTCCTTTCATCATCTTTGTGAACCTTTGCTGGACCCTCTCTACTATATCCATGTCTTTCTTATACTGGGGTATACCAGGTAGACACTAACTACTGCTCTCCACTCATCTATCAAGCCAGTTATTTCATCGCAGAAGTTCTTCTAATTGTGCCAGCATGACTGGTTAAGCCACTGCTGCTGATTTTCTTGTCCTTCATATGCCTGGGAATGATTTCAAGGATTAGTTGCTCCATCACCTTCCTATGGATAGAAGTGAGGCTGACCAGCCTGTAGTTCCCTGGGTCTTCCTTCTTGCCTTTCTTGAAAACAGGAGTGACATTTGCTTTCTTCCAGTCTTTGGGCACTTCTCCCAAACACCATGGTTGAGCAAAGACTATCAAGTGGCCACACAATGACATCAGCCAGGTCCCTCAGCCCTCATGTGTGCAACCCACCAGGGCCCACGGTCTTCGGTATGTTCAGTTTGCTGAACGGTATTCCCTGACCAGATCCTCTTCCACTAAAGGTGCATCTTCCTTACTGCAATCTCCTCCTGGTGCACGGGGTCTGGTATTCCTGCTAGTAAATTCTGAGGCAAAGAAAGCATTGAGTACCTCAGCTTTTTCCATGTCATGTGTAACCAGGTTCCTTGTCTTGTTGAGCAACGGGCTCACATTTTCCACAGTCTTCTTTATGACACTTGTTTACCTACAGAAGCCCTTCTTGCTGTCTTTGACACCCCTGGCCAGATTCAATTCCCTTACGCACTCTAAAAATGTAATACTACAGCACTGACAACTTATATGTTATCATGTCTGTTTCATAAAAATCCAGCACATTGTATAAACAAAAGTAATTTCATAAATTTATTTGTTTTTTTAAAGAAAGTTCCAGTGACATGAAAGAAAAATAATAATGGAAAGTATGTTTCACATCATTTCAAAAACAAATAAATACCATTTAGACACTGCAGCAATTTCTATTTGCTTTTGTAACACAAAGCAGTGTGAGGACATGCATATAATTTCCTGCTCTTTCATAGAAGTAAACATTCTGTAACTCATGAGCCTCAATATGTAAAAGCACAAATAAAAACCGGAGTTATAATTTATAGCTTTTTTATCCATTCTGGTTTGGGTTGGTTTTTTTTTAACAATCCTAAAAAATAATTAAATTTTAAACAAAACTAGTGAAACGTGGTATTTTGTTTATGCCATTTTCATAGCAATTTTGGAAAGGAAAGATAGAAGTGTGGGGCACTACAGTTCTACAGCTATTCGTCTACAAGTGTGGTGTGTATAAGCTGTAATAGCTATAATGGAAGTTATTCTCTCACTAAGACATTTTTATCATTTCAGTGGAAGAGAAAAGCAAATTTAAATCACTGGCATAATTGTTTAAATAGTTCAATGTTTCTTAAACAAACTGTGCTGCAAATTATCAAAACACTGAAGACATGGATAAAACACAGCAGGACAGGAGAACAAAGCACTGGAAACAAAGAAATAAAAAGTGATGGTGTCAATATTTACCTTTTTTTAAAGTTAAGTATCGGAAAACAAAAGCGCACAGAACAGGAGCTTCTTTGGAGAGACTACTGGAGTTGATTTATCAAGATAGAATGGTAAAAAGATTCACGGTGTTTCCAGTGAAATTTCCATCTCCAGAATAAAATATTGCAGTGTACGTAGCTTGTGAGTATCTTAATGCAATATTTAACGTTTTAAACTTAATGAAATATTTACATGCAAGAATAGCAAACTGCTCTTGTAAGGAACCTATGCTACAAGTCATAAAAAGCTTTTTCTAAAGAGTGGAGACTGAGTTCCACTAAATGAATCCTACAAGTGATTACATATTGACGTTTAGAAATGAAACAGAAATAATTGTCAAGGCCTATTGGTGTTCTCCAAATAGCAAGATTAAAATAAATTATCTGAAATAGATATTCTGAATTTAAACCAGTTTTAGGAGTCAATCTCTTGGATATGAGCATCTCACATATAACAGAGACAAACCTGTTTTCGTTGCTTTACTAATAACGCTCCTTGTGTGAGAGAAAAACAACTGTTGAAAAAAACATGAAAATAAAAATCTCTTTTTTTCTGCATAACATACATATATAAACACAGAAATGGTATGTTCTCAAGAATACCAGTGGAATACAGCACCTAGCTTAGAAACATTATCAGCTTGCAAGGACAGCAGTGCTGAGAAAAGTCTGAGACCCCTGCAACTGCTAAACAAGCCTGCAGGAAAGAAATTGCTACACATGAAAGAAATGGCTTTACTGACATTTAAATAAATACACATTTCCTTTGCCCAAGAAGCTTCACCAGCTAGTTAGCAAGTAAAACCTCTTGCTAGCTCAAGTCATGACTCTGGCTCAGAGGAGCAGACCCATACCCCAGCCACAAGCACACCTCCCCATATGGTTCACAGCACCATGCTTCGTTGGCCTCCTTGGAAAAACAGGAGGGCGCCTATAACACTAGTGACACCACCGAGAAAAGCCTGAGTCTTTCCCTTCAAAGTGTTACAGATCTAAAATACATCATGCAGATCACTTGCAAATTCTGGATTAAATTACATTCTGTCCACTCTCCCAAAACTCAAACCCGTACATTATTGATAAAATGATGACTTGGGAAAACAAACCAAAACACGTATCAACAAGCACAATCCTTTGGAAGCCTCTCCTCATGCCTGAAGGCAGTTATAGAAGGACCAGCTGTTTTAAGTCAACTATAATTTGTTGAAAAGTACCATCTAGTGGTGATTTTATATTACACAAACACACTGAATTCCACACACTGAAACTTCCTTTGGCCTGCTAATGTCAGAGCGCATGTTCACCAAATTTTTCATGATACCACCCTATATAACACTTCCACTCCAAGTACATCATCCTTTGCTCTTACCTTTGTTCACATACAGCTCACAAGTCACTGGAAAGGCATGATATTCCTGAAGATGAATGAATGGTCTGCAACCTTGTTGCTGAGTTTAGCGCGTTTTCAAGATTGGAGTAGTAGGTCATTCTGGAAAAGACATTTAGCAAAAGTGTTTTTTACTCTCTTAACAGAAATCTCAGATGATGCTTTCTATCAAATTAACTAAGAGAGCAATCCAGGAAAAAAGCAGCATCTTGACCTTTCTCATGCTGCCAATTCTTGGTGTAAGCAGGGACATGTTTACTGTAAATAAAAATACAAAAGGTTATATTGAAGCTCTTGTTATTTTTAAATTATCCCCATTTGCTGTAATTCTGGACCCTTGCACCTCTCTTAGGAAATCTAATCCACATCATGTCTAAAGTCAAAGCATTGACTAAATTTTTCAGTGCATGGTTCTACATAAATATGACTACAGACCACATTAGTAATTCCCATGTTCTCCTGAGAGCAGCAGGACCCAAAGAACAAAAATAAAATAAGAATTAATGGCCATTCACAGTGATACTATGATTTTTGAGAGTCTTTAGCAAATAGAGAAGCAAAGCAGTAGGTGATAACCAAAAGTAGATGTGTTTGTTGTAGCCCCCTGGTTACTCCAAGCCTGAGGACCCTGTAAAAGGACAGAAAAAAGTTCCTTTGGAATACAAGGAGAAACTTCTTTGTGGTGAGGGTGTCAGAGCCCTGGCAGAGGCTGCCCAGGGAGGGTGTGGAATCCCCTTCTCTGGAGACCTTCAGAACCCACCTAGATGCTATCCTGAGTGCTGTGCTCTGGGCAATCCTGCTTTAGCAGGGGAGTTGGACTGGATGATCTCTACAGGTCCTACTACTGACAATTCCATGATTCTGTGATTCAGACTCATATGTCCAGTGGCGCTGGCTAATGTTATTAAATACATCAAGACCCATATCAACTCAAGGAAGGAATAAAAGCCACATCAAACAGAGCTAACGGCCACTCTTAAAGAATATTATTTAAACTTGCACTTAAGCCCCTGATGTCAAGGTTAGAAATGTCAGGTAAAGGATTCTCAGGCAGACTGAAAATAGCAACAGCTCACACACCAGTAGCGGATTTACTGTTGGTGTGTGATTTGAGCAGAACAGGAAAGAGAGTGTAGGTAACGCTTAAAATAGTTTGCCTTTGCCCATCCTTGTAACTTTCCCATCCCTGGAAGTATTTAAGGCCGGGCTGGATGGGGCTTGGAGCAACCTGGTCTGGTGGGAGGTGTCCCTGCCCATGGCAGGAGGGTTGGAACTCCATGATCTTCAAGGTCTCTTCCAACTCCAACCATTCTGTGATTCTATGATGTCAAATTGGACATAACTATTCCTTATTGTTTTACATGTGAATTACTTCTAATTATTCCTTGCTAAGTGTATTGGATTTTGCATAAGCCAGAATTGTGCTGAGCATTTAAAAAGAATAAATATCCAAACCTTGTAAATGTTAAAAAGCCCCCCAAAAGATGGCAAAAAATAGAGGATAAACCATTTTCTTAAAACATTTCTGTCGTTTCAACTGATTCAGACAGATAAAGTAGGGAAATGAAAGCCAGAAATCTGAAATCTGATCTGAAAAATACCAAATAGTGAGATCTTAAAGGTGCCTCCCAACCTAGACGATTCTAAGATTCCCTTTACAGAGGTAAATAAATAGGATTAAGGTAATGACTATGATTAATTTCAACAGGACAGTTACAAAAAATCTGACTTCCCTGCCTTGCTACGATATGAAGTAAATCTGCATTTTCTAGCCTCAGTATTTTCTAGCCTAAATTTCATAGGCTATTTTCCTCTGTTACAGATTTGCATTGTTAATATGCAAATACTTCACAGCTCCAAACCATAAAGAAAAAGGTGATAAACTTCACATCTATAAACACTAAATTACTGATTTTGCTCCAGCCTGCATACTTCTCTCTTGTCTACTCTCTGCTGATATTGCACTGTGCCCCGCATTCAGGAAAGACGTTCCTGCTTGAGATGCTAATAGGGTTTGAACTCAGTGGGTGTTTGGGAATCTAAAAGCCTCAAAGCTTCAAAATGTCAGTTAAATACATGCGGGGTCCTACCCAGCCTGGGGCCTGGAAGTTTTTTAATGACAATAAATACCACAGATGATTGGCTCTGCCTCTGTTCCTGCCTCATCTGTCAAAACAATGAGCTCCTCCCGGAGAAGCTGGGTGAGGTGAGGCTGGTGCTCCCTGACAATTCTTTCAAAAAAAGAATTGTTTTTAACCACAGTCAGAGGGTTAAAAGACAAAAAGAAGATGCACCTCAGAACCCCTTCTTGCTTCCCAAAATTGCCTGCCTTTCAAGCCTACAGGAGGCTGCATTTTAGACACGCTTTCCATTGCATTGCTCACCCACAATCCACCTGAGAAGCTTAACCACACACTGGTAGCAGCTGGCACCCACTGAATGAGGTGACGGAGTCATGTGTTTTCTTATGGGAACATTTCCAGGCATAAAAATGGTTTCACCGGCTGGATTCACATAGAGGCAAACTGGCCGAAATCTGTAGAATTCCAGAGGGTCACTCTTACTGTACTGCACTGGCAAGAGGGTCTGAAAAGGGAGAAATGGAAATCACCAGAGCAAAACTCATAGAAATGGAGTGTATGATCATGCAGGCTTCCAGAGGAAAATTCAGTCTTGCTTGCAGTTGCAACAGCTTTAAGCTGCACAGTATTGAAGCTGGGTCAGGACAAGTAGCAGCAGCCAAGGCCTTCCCACTGGCAGCTTCTCACCAGCTTTGTCACTGCTTCTACCCAAACCAGTGAGCTTGGGTATGCCCATATGGGCTGGAACGGGAGCTCAGGATTGCAGAGAGAGAATTCTCATGGCAATAATGTACTCTTATTTTGGCAAACTCTACATATATGAAGAAAACGGATGTAAGATTGCCAATGAAATTATTTACAAATCTGAGATTTCAGTACAAATTATGCCTTGATTTTGTTTGAAAGCAGAAGACTGAGAAGAAGCATCTCTTAATGCTTCTAATCCCACAAAAGCTAGAAGCACGACAGGAATGACACAGCTTTCAAGCATATAATATATAACAAACTGCAACTGCAAATCTCTGCTTGGACATACAAATATGAGAAAAATACATTAGCTGACCCTTTAAAGCATAAGAAGACAAGAGCATCTTGGAAAAAGTACAGAGCTAGTTAGAAAATACATATGTCACAGTTCAAGGAGTCTGGTTCTGATTTGCTATAAATAGAAGGGATTTTTGATCTACAGTAGTGTGTGTTTTGTCATTCAGCTTTAGTCAGTGGTGGAAGAGAAAGAATTAGGACTTCTAATCTTCCTTTGCAACCCTTTTGAAGGGTCTGCTGCAAAGGAAATACCAAGCAACTAACTGAACCTCAGGCAAACTGTATCTCACCTACAGTTCTGGGAAACGATGTTTCAGTAGGAACTGTGAGTTATCCTGACACGTTTTTCTTTCTGGAAAACAACTGCTTCACAGAGCTCCTAAACTAAATCACAGGCCAAAGAAATTCCAAACAATTATTGGCTACCATCACTGGGTTGGCTGACCCTCAAAAGGCAAGTGTACGCTAAGGTGATTTATTCAGACGATATTTAATTCTTACGCTTGTGACCTAAGGATGTGCAGAAGAAACATTGGTCCTTAACTTGCAGTTGATAGTCACAGGATTGCTACAGCTCTTTGGCCGTGACAGGCTCAATGTCACGACAGCACCTATTGAATGGAAGAGATAACGATGGCCTCTAATGCAAAAGTTTGAGTCAAAACAGCGGTAATCAGAACTTTGAGGGCAATCATATCTGGGACTGGTAATTCATCTTGGGGAGTAGGTTAAGAGATGTGCTCACTTGGAATGTCTCAAAGACAGTGTCACCTCCCACAGCTTCAATTTGTTAGTCTTTTTCTTAAATACATCTCTAACCTATCAAAGCAAAATTTGTTGAAAGTCTTTTTAGTTCTCTTTTCCTGTTATTAACCATTCCCTAAATTCAGCATTTTTGTCAAAATGTTTTCACACTCTGCAGTGTTTCTCTATAGCTTCCCCAAATTTGTTCTCATTCTGGACTTTAAGGTACGTTCATCCTCTTTTAATCAATCTTATTGTAAAGGGGTATCTTCTATTTCCATTTCAGACATAGGATTTTATCCATGCAATACCAATCCCAGTGTTAATCTCGGCAATTCATAACTGAGATCAGTGTTTTACTTCAAAACAATCAGAAAGACTTTTTTTTTAGTTTATACTTTGTTCTAGACAATGTCTTCTTTCTAAATAAAGGTAATCTAGCAGCAGGAGCAGCTTCATAGTGTCCATCAATGCGTAATATTCAAGTATAAAGTAGCTTATTTCTCTTCCATATTCTCCTATTATTAGCTAGCTGAGCATTGTCACACACTTTAGCCCTGGGGTTTGACTTGCTTTAGCCAACAGATCAACATTTGCATTGCACAGAGACCACCTCTGCTTGACTCACGAGCCACGTGAAAACCATTAGCTAACTGGAAAAAGGACCCTTAGCTCTTCAGTCAGACCACTACTGCACACTTGTAGTTTGGGATCATCCAATAACCTCTATAATTCACATCGACTAGACAAAGCTAACAAACTCTGCTCAACGCTTCCAAAAGGCAGACCTGTGCGGTTTACAAATGCCTGCAGCAGACCGAGGAGGTTTTGCAGTGGAGCAGGAGACACTGTCCACAATGAAAGGCCCTGGCACAGCCCAGAGAGCTACTGTAGTCTATAAAAGTACAAGAAGAGGTAGGTTAGTGCGAACTTTAGATTAGGTGCCACAGCCCAAGGTAAGATTTTGGTCAGATACTGACCCAAAAATAGTTAGTCCTTACTACTGGTAACAATTGCTAGGCTTGCTTCCTTAAATTGACAGAAAGATACAGAGAAAGGCTTTTATTTTGATTTAATTGTATATATTCACCAAGTTTAAGCTCCGAATCAATATTCCATAACACAAATACCAAAGAAAAACTAAATTACCGAATCCTGTGATAAACAGATTCACAGTCAAAATATCTGTCGGGTAGATGAATATTCTGCAATGCAGGCAGAACATCAAGCAGAGGAATCCCCCTGAGCTTTTGTAAGAAAATGCTGCAAAGCTTGTAGTTGACATGGTTTTGATATGAAATTCATAAACCGACCTTTTTCTGAAGCTGACCTTGTATTTACAGCTTTTTCAGAGGACAGTTTGGCATTTTAGCAGGAAATTCTATTTGCTATCATGTCACAGGAATTTTAATGTGTTGTGATGTGAATTAAAACTCACACTTGGTTTCTGATTTATTAAAACAAAATTCTTTCCACTATTTGGTTTCTACTTTTGTAAGTATTACTACACATTGCTTTGGTAATTTTAAGAGCCTGTACAAATTAATTTCTCTGGAGAATCTGAAACTAAAGCAAATAAATTGCTTCCAGGAAACGGGGTTTTTGAAAATTGTATTATTTTCCCTTTTAAAAATAAATGTCTGTAATGATTTCTTCAGATAGTTTTATGAACTATGTGAGAAGGATTCAAGTGATATCACGTGGTAAAGAAAGAACTGCACTGTTGAGGTGTGTACATTTAGTTGCACTTGATCACTACAGGCAAGAGGTAAAGCAGCAAAATACCTCTAAGAACGAAGAACAGGTTTAGAGCAAAAACTTTCAAATGCCTCACTGCTTTTTGCCTTTCAACAATCCAGCTCGGTTTTGGGCACGGCTACACACGCAAACCTTCACCCAGGCCCCTCTTCCAGACCTTCCACCCTGTGGAAGGAAACATCAACAGGACCACTAGGACCTAATATGTCATTTCACCTGTGTTGTCTGATGGAGGAAAAAAAAAAAAAAAAAAGAGATGAACTTACATTTGGTCCTGCAACATCTGGTATAATCACTGCCTCCCACCCCAAGTCTCGAGTACCAGCAGCACGCACCAAGGATGGAGTGGTGCAAAACAAAGTCACAACCATCTTCAGCAAGAACAGAAAAGGAAATTATTGAGAAAGCCATCAGAGCAATGCAGTCACATGGAACCCCTGAGTGAAAGCTGTGTTGAAATATAATATTACCTGTGAAATATTTTACTTAGTAAAATAATTTTTTTTCCTCTCCTCTGAAATTCCTGTAACATTGATACTACATAATATTTGCATTCCTTCTTTAGCTATTCATATTAAGCACCTGACTGCCCTGTTATCGTTAGGCATATACAAGGTACCCTGCAGCTGAGTGAAGGCTTTGGAGGTGCAAAATGACAGCACAGAAATACTGATGAAGTTAGATGCCTCAGAGCAAGAAGAGCAACCTTCACAGACACAGCCTGATTTATAACAACCCCCTAAAACTGGTTTTCACATGACTCATCTTTCCCTTCTCTGCCCCTCCATGCTCCCATGGAGGCAACATGGAAAACTGTGTGTGCAGAGACTGATCTGACTGTAGCCACTGACTCCCTTGCCAGCAGACAGATACTCAAGTTGCTGACAGTAACTATTCTATTTATTTAAAGAATCTTCTCCTCTCTCAATTTGCATAACTTACAATGGGAAGAGGCATTTTTTCTTTAAATCCTTTAAAATTAGAAAGTATAGAAATATGCAAAAGTGTTTCACCTTTTTACAAGTGACCATTCAAATCTAGTCTATAGTACCATCAGAGACATTACTATTAATACTAAATATCCAAGTGAACTACTGAACAATTAATAAAAGCAAAAGCTTGTTAATCTGTTTTCTAAGGTGTGGTAAGTTGGCAGGACCGTACTACCAACACAGGAAAGCTGTCGATCCACATCAGCCTCCCAGAACAAAAACACAGTATGAAGGAAACATTATTTTCCCTTCTCAGATGTGGTTTATCTGATTATGATGTTACAGCAAAGAGCATCTAGTGGCCTGAGAAAAGTAAGGCCTGAATTTTTGTCGGGCATCACATCCTGAAATAAAAGGCTTGATAAAAAAAAAAAAATATCTTGAAGCACATATTATAAAGCATTACATTAGAAAACCCCTACAGAGCAGCTAGCTATTGATGCAAGAACTAGACAGGCTACTCAACGTGTTATTGAAATAACAAACTCTTTGTTTATGAAGATAGCAACAGAAGGCTACGAAGACAGCAGCCACTTCTTCTGACACTGCCAAATAGTAAATAAGTAAATGCAGAGAATCCTACACATAGTCCACAGCATAAAATCAAGCTGAATTTCAGTGTAAGATCGTATCATGAAGTTGAATCTAAAGACAGAGCAACTAATTAACCTAAAAAGCCTACGCAACTCCTATACTCTGATATAAAATTCCAACCAATCTAATAAAGAAGTTTTTACTGTTAAGAAAATACGACTTTTATTTTTCTGAGTACTTTCCAATGCTTTAATGCCCTTGAAATGCTTCCATGTGGCATAAGGAAATACCACTATAACCTTGAGAATGTTTTGTCTGATGAACAATCATCAAACATTTTTGATTAAAGAAATATCCTAGCATTGAGCAAATGAGCAACAAAAGGCAAGTATTCACGAGAGCGAAGCATAAATCAAAAGGAACCATGGAATATTCTTTACTAGCTACAGTGTGTCCAGAAATTTCCAAAGGAATGCTTCAGGATCATCCCTGCTTTATGCAAGTGCAGAGTAGCCCAGTGTTATTTTTATAATGGTACACCACTTCCCCCTGCTGGTACTCCTGCTTCCCCTGAAAGCAGCTTCAACTGCAGACTTCTCCAGAGTTACTCGTACGCAGCAGCCTTCATGGTCATCCTGCCGGGTTACTAATCACAATCACATGAAAGCTGTCGCAAGTCAGGTTTTAACATAAATATCCACTCGTATTACAAAGCTTAGCAAGCAGTATTACAACCACCTGTAAGGAAAGGGAGGCTTTGGCCGGTTGAGGTACAGGCTGCAGGGTTTTGTCCTGAAAAGAGTTTTAAATTTCTTTTCCTCACTCCATGTTGCCAGCAGAAGGATCACGAAGCAAACCCCCGGTGTCGCTCATCTCCCCGTCTGAGGGATGGGAGACGCTGGCTACAGCACTCTGTTATTTGAGTAAGGGAAAGCAGAGTCCACTAACAGATTTTCGTGTGGCATCTGCACTGCTTGTCCATTAATAAGCAAGCAGCATGATCCATGAAATAAACTGATAGAATTGTTTATGCCTTTGGTTCAATGTCTCCTGTAAGTGGATTACAGAACAGCTGCACAAGTACATACCAAGTGCTTTCTCTGGATTTCCAGATCACCTGTTCAGGAAGGTGCTCAGCGTAACTTCTGTACACCTGTAAAACCCCAAATGAGTCTAATCCTGTTGAAGACGGAGAGTTCTCTTCTACTAGAGACATTTAGGTCCTCTAAAATCATTTCTAAAAGACTGAATTTCTGGGAAGGGATAGGATTTGAGAGAAAATGACCTCACATGATTTATGAGCAGCGTATTGCCCAGGCCTTCTTAAGGTCAGCACCCAGCACCCCTCTCTGTATCTGTATCTAATTGACAACCCGCTGATACTTCACAAATCTGGGTACATGAATCCCGATTTAGAATCTTACAGAGGAACTGCATTGACAAGGTGGGCACTCACTTCCAGGCAATGAACTATGCAGGACACCGAAGTGGCCCATTTTCACATCAAAATTGTTATCATGTTTCTGCAATGATCACTGCAAATTACTGAAAGGTATTTTAAAATACACGTCATAATACACGAATCAATCACTGATCAAAACCCAAGTCCTTTAAGTGTCTTCTCTCGCTCTCTGAATTGTTTCTAGATTTAGATGAAATGCAAAACACAAAGGATATTTTAAACATTGTTCCTGAGAGTCAATGATTTATGTGAAGATTACGTGCAAGGCAACTCGGCATCATTTTCTGTGAAAGTTTAGCTATTATGCAAAAAAAAAAGATAACTTAGGGTCACAAGAAAACTTCCAGAAAAATGATTTAAATCACCTGTGTGGTGCTATGCCAGATGAAAACTGGCAGATCACATAAAAGAGAGGTTTTTGCCACTAAACAGTTGTTGTTTTTTTAATAAAACAAGTTTTGAGAGCATTCCCTCCAAACTATTCAGAACTGTGCACATGCTGTAAAGCCAAGTGTATATTAGCTGTATTTCAGCCATATTTTAGATTGCCAACAGGTGGCATTAAAAGCACCATCAGCTTGTGCTGTATGGAAAAAATCCTCTCTTAAAAAAAAAACCTCAGGAAGACAAAGTTGACTGTCACACAGTCCTACTGAATATGCTGCATATGACAGTCCGACACCTTAGTTACCTGACATTGTGCTGTGGCTGCACACATCCTACTAAAATGCATTTCCAAACCTTTAAGCAACTTACTATAGCACCCAGACTCAAAATTCTTATTTAAGAGAGTATATTAATTTTTTGCACCTCTACTCAGACAATATCACTCAGCATCCAGTCAGTATCACTCTTTGATGTTAAGGATTACAATAAATTAAAGCAGCTACCGCGTATGTGAGACCATTATAATTGCTCAGGATCCTTACAGGTGGATACTCTTGTATCATCAGGCTCTGAAAGACCAAGTAGGTTCAAGTCTACTTTTGAGACCGTAGCATAATTCAGTAGCAGAAATCAGACTAATGTAGCTTAGCCTGGCATACCTTACAATTTTCATGGGTTTTGTGAAAGAACACTGGCTCTTTCTTCTTTGACATTTACTGCTGAATATGCCTCTTCTAAGACAAACAACTCTACACCATAGAATTTGGAGACTGACGTACAGATGACGACCAGCATCTAGGCCACCTTTTGCAGGAGAAAATTACACTATGATATAAATAGATATTTCCACAGTCCACCACTTACAGGTGATGGAAAACACAGGTGCTACCTGTGAAGACTTTAAGGTAGCCATCGACAAACCAACAGAAAGACACACACTGAATGTTCCTGAGGAAAAGTGTATTTGAAGAGTACGATTGCTTGTTCCTGAGGGTACAAGTCTGCCAATGGTGACGCTAACAGCTTATAAGGATCTGAAAACACAGTATGTGCAAAATGTAACCTGTTTTCAAATAACCAAAGTGTGCCAACACCCAGATTTTTCTGCAGTTTTACCTAGAAAACGCTCCACAGATGCTCTGTAGGGTCTCATATTTTCACTGGTTGGTTGCTCTCTAGTATGTATGCAGCAGAAGTGACTTGGAAGTATGGCCAGTTTCTCACATCAGACGTGCTGCAAGGGACCTGTGCCATTCAGTTTTTTGCACATCTCACCTACTGATGACCCTGTGGTTACTTGTCTCTTCCAGGCTCTGTTCCACTTATCTCTGCCTAGACACCCTCCTGGATAAGAGGACGGTTTTCATGTTACTAATTCATGTAAAGAATGAGCACTTGGCAAAAGGCAGCAGTGCTCTAGTTCAGAGGATATTCAGCTTCATATGGTCATCCCCACACGTCAGCAAGCCTTTAGAGAGCAGGAAAAGCTTGGAAAAGCTGCTCTTTGCAGTGCCCAGTGTATTTCACAAGTGCCCTGCGCTCATATCCCAGCTTGTCTAAGGTGTGCCATTTCTGACTCACTGTGCCACACTGTGTTACCCCAAACCAGGACGACAGGCACAGCCCCGTTGCTTTGAAGACAGACCAGACCTTTGCCAAGGTCCTGTTTGTCTAGTGGGACGTGCCTAAGAGCCAGGCTACCAATACTGTTAACTACCCACACAATTAACCTACAATTTAGCAAATCTCTCAGTCAGATGAGATCAAGCTGTCCTTAGCTGAACAATTACTACAGGGGCTTGCAAGCTTTCCTTCTGCAGTTTAAATGAACACATAAAAACCCCCACATATTTGTGGGGGTTTGCACTTTCTTTTCACCCATTTTAGCTGCATGTTGGTGCTTGACACCTTTGACTGCCTAGCAAATCTACTGATCTCACGTCTCAACTCGGTTAACAAGTATGACATAAACCATGGTAGCCATAAAACTTAGCTATGACAAAAGAAAAAACTATTTAAATCCTGTATTTCACATTTTCATCGACAAAAGCAATGCTTACGCTCCCTGTAAGCTTTCTTTAACCTGTTTTCCAAGGGCCTACCGGGCCTGATAGAAATCCTCTACCTCGACATGGGTCACCATGAGGTAGATAATCTCCAACCTAAATCAGAATAAAATGGATCACAATAACCACTATGTCTCCTATAAACTCTGATGAGAAGGCAGTAAATATTTCATACTCCAACACAAATATCCAAATCAAGGGTTGTGTTAACCAAACAGTGAACAGACTCTGAAAACCTCTCAAACTCTTTCATACCTTTCATACTCGTTTGGCAGCTGAGTTGAGGGAAAGCACTGGCTCTCATTCTATCATGTAGCAACACAGAACAAATTCCTTTCCTTTTAATGCCTTTTTCCAACCTATTTGCAACAGACTACTAAAAAATGCCAAAGGACAACCTAGGTGTATCAACAGTCTTTCAGAGCAACACCATGTGTTCTCAGCCCCCTAAAATTTTGTTTTTCAGAATTTAAGCTTGCACTTCAAGGTCCTGCAGATATTTGCTTATCACAAACTATTGCTACCACTTCAGAGTATGAACACTGTACACTGAATTTAACAGTGTTTTACGCTTACCAAACTATTCAAGGGTCAGAATCTTATTAAAAAGAAAATAAACAGTTGTGATTTGTCCAAGTATATAGCCAAACTGGAAATTTGAATACTAAAAGCCCAGTTTTTGGTACTGTCTTACATGTATACCAGGTAAGTATTTGAATAATCATTGTAAGAAATTATCCTGTTATCACTCTCCATAGTCACCATCAGTAAACAAAAGAGAAAAATGCAGTTATTGCCCCCCAAAAAGTGACCTAGATGTGTCAGGAAGGAGAAAAATCAACCATCCCAAGGCCTGCTTATGTTTGTGAGTTTGTTGATGAGCAGGAGGCTTGGAAAAAACAGACTCAGTGAGTTACTAGTGTCTTATAACCTAGATAAATCACTTCAATTTCACCACAAATTTCTGGAAATACCAAAAGATAACCATAATCATAATCTTGGTTCATTTAAAAGTATGTGGCCACAGGTGGAGGGATATCATCCCCCTTCTCTGCGCCACCCTGGGGAGGCTCCATCTGGAGTAGTGGGTCCAGTTCCAGAAGGAGACAGGGAACTACTGGAGAGGGTTCAGCAGAGGCTACAAAAATGAGGGGACAAGAGCATCTCTGCTGAGGAAAGGCTGAGAGACCTGGGGCTGTTCAGCTGGAGAAGAGCAGACAGAGGGGACCTCATCGATCATAGAATGGTCTGGGCCAGAAAGGACCTCTAAAAGTCAGCTAGTCCGACCTCCCTGCAGTCAACAGGGACACCCCCAAGTAGNCCTGGACGCGTTCCTGTGGGACCTGCTCTGGAAAGGGGCTGGACTGGGGGGGTGTGAGGTGTCTCCAGAGGTCCCTCCCAAACTCTTACCATTCAGCGATTCCGTAATTCCTGTCAGTCTTTGCTTACAGCCGTTACTCACAGGTTTACGGGC
>VZRU01019409.1:70317-88808 GCA_013398155.1 Pedionomus torquatus | reverse complement strand
AGAGGCATTTATTTATTTAGATCCTGAGAAGACAAACAGAACACCTCTGATGTAACAACACATCTCTAGTCCCGCAAGTCCCCTTACCTCTGCTGTACCCTGAGGAATCGTGTCTTGAGCAGCTTGAACAGGGCCACGCAGGGAGTCTTAACAGCACAACAGACCTGAAACAACCATGTTTTTGAGCCTTACCCTCCCAATTTGGCCACAAAAATCACCTTCCTCAAAACACCTTTAATCTCAGTTAACTGAATAGCTTCACATTGGAAAATGTAGTCTTCAGAAAGCTAAAATTTGTCTTTCAGATTGTTTTTATTCATGATTTTTTAATCAAACTCTGAATATAAAATGAATTACCTCTGTGTTTTGGGCTGTAGTTTTAGCTTCTGAGAAGCAGAGCTCCAATAAAAGTAAATAATCACATAAAATTTATGTGATTTATGACTTGTAACAAATTTGAAATTTACACAAGAGTTTGGAGAAACAGGGGAATTAAACTCTAGTTGTAAAGATTGCTGGTATTTAATTTAAATATAAAGATTAGACATAAAACTGGCATTGAATGTTAACGGCTTCTTCTAGTCACTAATCTTTATGGTTACAAAAGTGCTTTGGCGTTAGATAAGTAATGGTGTAGGAAAAGTGGGCTTCAGGAGTGGGGAAGTGAGGTTTATTTTGTCACTGAATTGTCACGTGGCTTTGCATAAGGCATTTGGTATTGCTGCATCAATTTTGCCATTAGAAACTGCTTTGAGAGTTCTATGTTTAACAGCAAATCACCATATGCAAAGAAATACTAGCATGAATTACAAATCCTTTCTCTTTTCTTGAAGTAATGGATGAGCCTTTGTAATTGCCTCAGTGGTATTATAAGGCAGGGTGAAATTTCTGCCTATTGGAGCAACACATTGTTGTCTTTTTTTTTTTTTCCTTCAATTTTTCATGCTTTCTTCAGACAGAGGATAGAGTAACAATCCCATTTCACGTGATTTGAGGAGCCAGCAGTATTTCTGCAGGTGCCTTTTGTGGGCACATCAGAGAAGTGGTGACAGGCTGCAGAGTAAGCAGATTTTTTTTCCCCTGACAGAGAATACATCTGGCTACGAGGCTCAATGCTGCACATCTACAAGGAGGTTAATCAGAGAGTATGAAACACAGGAAGGATGAAAATGAGGTCAGGCTGTGAGCTCAAGCAAAAACACATTTAGGTTTTTTTATTTATGTTTTTAGTATGGCATCCTGAATCATCATTTACGCTTGCATTCATAAGCAAAAAGGGAAAGGGGTGAAATAAAATACAGGAATTCAGCTCTTTGGCCTGGTGGAGAAAGGCTATGGAAACACAAGGTATTACCTAATTTTGCTGCACTGAAACTATGTGTGCACTTGAGCCAGTGCAGATTTGCATCACTGGAAAAAGCTAATCTTGAAGAAAAATAATTTCACAGTAATAAAACTAATGTTTTCCAGTCAGATCAGATTCCCACAAAATAAATACACAATATAAAGGAGAGCAAATGGGACAGGTTGGTTATGGTTGCAGAAGCAGGAATGTGCTCAGTGGTGGTGCAGAAATTTTTTTTGAGATTGTGCTTTGTGCATGTATAAACAGGTTTAGCTCTGGAAAAAAAATCCTTCACTCCCCTACCCCCAGCATTTCATTCCTGCAACAGGGGAAAGATGGGACTCTCCTCAGTGTCGCTGGTTGGTGTTTAAGGCTGTAGTTTCACATCTGTGTTAAACCACTGAAGAGTGCTTGCACTGTTACATTTATTGTCTTGTTAACTAGTTTTAACTTGTTTTTAGAAGTGCTGGATTCAGTAAGTGCCAGGGCTCATGCAAATTTGAGCTTGATCTGTAAATATAAATTAATTTCACATAATTTATTGATTCTAACTGCATCCCACCAGTTATTTGCATCTGAGTGGTGCTGTCCCAGGCTGCTGTCATTTTTATGTTAATATTTTACAGATCTCTAAATGCACCAACATGGGTGGGTAAGGACCCACTAATCACTGTGACTGAAAGCAGCCTGCAATTCTAGAGCTACTCAGAGGAATTTAACAGTTTTCAAATGGAATTTGAATTTTTTTTCCATGATTCTTTTACACATTGAAAAGGTGATTTGTTCTTTTAAAGAAAAGTAGTAGATCTCTTCAAACCCTTGTGACAATTGTAAAGCTCCAACAAAAGAGCTGTGTAAGTGGATGGTAGCAGGCAGAATATATATGGCTAAAGAGCTTTAAGACAATGGGTGTTTTGGAGCTTGGGGAACCTTGGGCTTCCTCTGGATGGAGGGGTTGACATAGTGCTTAGTGATATGGTTAAGTGATAGGTTGTTGTTTTTTAGAGTTAGATTGATGGTTGGACTGGATGATCTCAAAGGTCCCTTCCAACCTAGACAATTCAATGATTCTATGACAGATGCCTCTAAGTTTTCACAACAGCAATTCAACTTTGTGCAGTCTAGACAGACAGACAGTGGATTTAGGCAGTAAAGGTAATTAACTGTTGCTTGCCTTCTGAAATCACATTGTCGGTTCCCCTTAAGCTGCCACAAAATAAAAAAACAAATTAGGTGTTTTTAAAGATGACTTGCATTGATAAGAAATATGAAAATAAAAAATTCCAAAAGTGATACTGTTTTATTTGTGGTGGAGCAGTAGTCGTGTGAGCTCTGAGACTTTGTTAATACCATAATTGCTTTCCAAATGCAGCAAAACAGGATCTGTTATAATAAGCACCAGAGTAGTTTTTAGTTGGCAAAATAACAGGAATGTGGAGTCCACACCATGTTGCTGCAGCATCAGTTAGTAATAAATAAATTGTAGAACTCAAGGAGAATCCACCACAGAGGTATACCCAGCTTCATTGGGTATTGGGAAGGAGGATATTACCTCAATAAGATAATAAATGATGTTAAGGCAAACATACAACAAACCATTCAGAGTTTAGCTGGAGTGTGAAGACAGACCTATCACTTTCAACAGATAACAGATAATGTCCTGTGATTTATGTATCTCTCAGATGTGCTTTGTAAAACCAAGTTTCTCATAGCAGTAAGAGCTTAGCTAAGGTGAGTTTCCATGGTCCGGGTTAAGATAATGGATGTATTTGTCCAACATCTTTCTAAGGCTCAAAGGCATTGTTCAGGTGCAGTTACACAGCTGCCTTAAGTCAAATCTAAATTCACACAGCTGTTGAAAACAGCTGGTCTAGCCTGGTCTCTCCTCTTTTCCAAGCCCCAGGTGAGTGGTCCCATGTTCTTTTTCCTGCTTGTATTAATGTAAGTTTGTGATGATACAGGCTAGCTGTACAACAGATTGGGCTCATCTGTCTGAAAAGCAATTTATTTTTTTGTTAGGGTAGGTAGGCAAGCAGGCAAACCTAACTTTGGGAATCATATACAGGAACAAGCATATATCATTGTGTCATATTAAACTCTATAACTAAAACAAAATCGGTCATAACCCAAGACCAAATTTTAAAATAGTTGATGTATATGTTTGGAAATTTTCTAGTCTGAACGATGCTGGAAAAACAATGTTACCAGAAAGCATATATGTTAAAATACACATTAAAAATTAAAATGGTAGGAGAAACTAGAGCAGCACTTCTTGTTAGGACCATTACATAAACCACTTCTTCCTCAATTTCACTTCTTTTGCTGAGTTTTACTTCTCTTATTGGGGAAGACTGAGATGTATTGGTGAAAATCTGTGGAAATATACTTTTTTTTAACATAACCCCTGCAGTTTGCTATGGTCATCCTTGCTGCTGGCAACCAAGACATATTAAAGAAGTTTTAAGCAAAGGAAAACTTGTCTTTTCCTCCAAGAGTTATGAAAATGGCCCAGTTTACTCTATTAGGACATGCAGTTTTGGGGAGTACTTTAAAATATTATGTATGAGTACATATCTGTTAATGGGCAGAAGAGTGTTGAGTCCTCTCATGGATCTTTCAGCTGCCATGNAACTTCAAAGACTTTTCATACTGAAACTGAAGACTTTAGTTTGTTCAAGTTTTGAATCTAAAAACAAGCTGTATTTTGCAGTACCTTGCCCAGGGTCTTTTAATAGATACACAGTGTTTTCATGAGCCCTGCCTGGCATAATAACTTTTGAGATGTGGTATCTCTATCCTTGAAGGTTCTTCCACTTTTAAAAGAACGTTAAAGTACACGCTTTTACAAAACATTGATTTTCTACTTCATTATTCCCAGTGTCATTTCCTTTCGAAAAAAAGTCACTATTTTTAAAGACATCTGTCTTCTTGCTGTCAGAAATGTTACTATACTATGCTAGGGATAGGGAATCTTATTATTTTGGAAGGAAGTATATCTCACTTCTTATAAAATCATATTCTCTCGAGGTATACCAATGTACGCTTTTCAGTAGCGTGGCAATGTCTGGTTTCTGTTTTAGCTTTGGAATGGATCAGACTCACTGCAGAGTCAGCAGAAGGGAGATGGGTGACAAGCCCTAGATGGGTAGAAACTTTTCTTATGTAGTAACTGAAGCTGGTGCTCACAGCTGGTGCAAGTTTTTCCAGGGAAAAAGGTAGGGGCTTTCTGAAGTCAAGGTCTCTTTCAAGGGAAAGCAGCAGGGTTATTCTTATATCAACGCTGTTGTGGTCCAGCCTTATCAGGTCTAGTTAGTATCGTCAAAGGACATTGCTACATAAGACTTCATATAAGCTGAAGGTCACTGTGAACAAGCAGGTTTCCTCAGGAGTAATCTAAGGTCAGAACCAAACTCAAAAGCAGCCAATAAATTGTCCAGTTTGTTGTCCAGTTTGAGACCCAGTGCTAAAATTTGCTCAAGATCAGCCAAGGTTGCTACTGCCACCACAAGCAGACATCATAAATCTTTCTGATGAACTCTTAGTGTATGCAGTTTTCTGTAGTTGAGCAGTTTGATTGGATCACTGATTGTTGCACATCTGCTTTATAATGCTTTCCCAATAAGAAACCATTTGCTTTTTACTTGTTTCTGTGGATACATCTGTATATTCTCAGTACCACAACACATTAAAGCAATGTACAAATCTGTTGTGATAACCACTGGTAGCATGGTATGTGCTTCACACAAGATGGCTGCGCTCATGGAATAATGAACCCTAGGGTGCAGCTTCACTCAAAACATAGTAAATAAGGCTGCAGGTAAGAGCTGGGGTCAGCTATATCACAGTCTTGACAGATTTTTCACCAACTTGATCAGCCATGAAAACGTGGTTTAGGTTCATTGTTTATCATTGCAAAGGATTAGTATGAGGAACTGCAGGGGTTTGGAAGTCTTGAAAACATGGCAGAAGACTGATGTCTATGTAAAAGTTGTGAAAGCCTACTAACACAGGTGGGTCTTGTCCTCACTGCAAGAGTAATTGTGATGTTTCAGATATTTCACAATGCTGTTTTAAGCATAGGTTGCTGGACTTGTTTTATAATGACTCACAGTTCTAGAACTGTAGAGATGTTCATATCACCATTGTCAAACAGGATCCAAATGTGTCATATTTTGTGTCTTGAAATTGGTAATCAATGAATTATGCATTCAGGATCAGTGTCAGCAGTACAATAGCGAAAATGATACTAAACGCTTGTGAAACACTATCAGCCACTTAGAATTTTTTGTATGCCCATATAATCTCAAAATTTTATAATGCCATCTGTGTATGTTTCACCCTACCCAGTTAAGAGGGTGATTGGGATGTAGGTCACAAGCTGGTGTCCCCTCCCCTGAGTACTGCTATGTGTGACAGGGTGCTCCAGCTGTATCTGCATGTCCTGGTTTTCTGGGAGGTTCAGGGTTAGTTCTCCCCCTGGCTCTAGCAGGGCCCAGGTTNTTGCCGTCTGAGGCTAAACCACGACACTGCATCTCTGCCACCCCAGCAGCACAGACCCACATGCCACTGAGGAAGGCCCTGGCAAGGTCCCATAGGCGCTTGTCAATGGAAGTTCTCTCCTCTGCACACTTCACAGCGATGGGGTGCAGGTGCCCGGTGGTGCCCTGCAGCAAGACTGGTCTTTCCGCCCCAGCAGCTCTCAGGGTGTCCCAGGACTGCCCTGGCTCTTCCTGGTTGCTGTGAATGATTCTGCTGCTTTTATATTGCTTTTCAGGCTGACTCCTTTCTTTGACAAAGTCTGTCTTAATTGCCTGATTACTGTTTAAGCCATCTGATAGTCATCTTCATCTTTGGCATTATCAGTTTGGACAAACACCCCCTGAGACAGTTTAGGGGGTCCCATTCATGTTCACCATTACACTGTTGTCCCTATCTGATCCACTCTTATCTGGCTGGCTGAGTAAGAAGGGGGGCCTTGCGGGCATCCCAACAATCACTGTCATACATTAGCTATCAGAAATCTGAGTAGGGAATTAACCATGGAAAAATGGTTTTCTGGCTGAAAGGATGAGGAGCTAGAAAAGCCAAATCTGTCCTGTCAGCTTGCATATTTCTAACTTGCCACATGTGTAAAATGTAAGAGCTCAAGGCGTTGTAAGGGTGAAAAGCAAAGCATGGAACCTTAGAAACAGGACAGGAATACACTTTAGATAAAATGTACCATTGCTTTGATTTCCAGGTGGAAAACATTTCCACATGCTTACAGTGATGATCACTTCTCCCTTCTAGGTGTGTAACATAGGATTCCATATTAAATCTACAACATCTAATTGGGGATAGCTTTACTATTATGCGTACTGTATGAGCAAGTACAATTGTCTGTAACTGATTCAAGGGCTCCTACTTCTAGAAGAAAACAAACTGTAACCAGAACTTCTTGTTCAGAAGGGCTAGGGGGTAATTCCCACAAGCTAGATAATGTCGTTTTGTTGCTCTGATAGTGTTTTGAACCTGTAGTTCTTCAGTTAAAATACTTGAAAAAAGTTGGTGACACTGGTGTGTTCTGTGCCTGAAATGGCACTAGCTGAAGAGTGATCACAATTTTATGAAGCTATGAATGTTAAGCTTTCCTACCAAGCTGTTTTGTTGGCTTCGTTGTCTCTCTGTCAGCTCATTTGCATCTCCACAATCAATTATTTTGCCATTATTAAGGTATTACAAGTATTGAAGAATATATTTTTTTCTTTCAACAAAAAGACTGTGGTACCCAAAATTCCTCGGTTGTTAGAGTAGCATGCTTATCCATCCCTCTGTTGATATTCTATCCCTGCGTGACAGAAGACACCTCAGCTGGATCTTACGCAGAGCATTCTTACAAAATCTTAGGTGCATAAGCTTCTTTATTCCTCCTCTTGAGCCAAACAAAATTGCTACAGCTATTTCCCTTTAGCTCCAAGGACAAAGAAATACAGTGCACTGCACTTTGCCAGACTGAAAGTGCATAGCCAAGTCTAGACTTCAAGACATGTAGCACCTACCTCCAAACAGGCTCTGGGAGTAATTTGCAAGCAAAATCTAGCTGTAGTTCTTTATTGAGGGATAGTTGGATATTCAGGTAAGCAGAAAGGTGATGAAGAACTGGCATCTCTTGCATTCCCTGCTGTCTCTCTTGTTCTCATAGGCTGAACAACCCCATCTCCCTCAGCCTCTCCTCATAAGACTTATTTTCCAGGCCCCTCACCAGATTTGTTGCCGTCCTTTAGACCCGCTCCAGCACCTCAATTACTTTCTTGTGGTAAAGGGCCCAAAACTGGGCGCAGCACTTGAGGTGGCACCTCACTAGTGCCCAGTGTAGGGGGATGATCACCTCCTGAGTCCTACTCACCACACTGTTCCTGATACAAGCCAGGATGCTGTTGGCCTTCTTGGCCACCTGGGCACACTGCTGGCTCATGTTCAGCTGACCAGCACCCCCAGGTTCTTTTCTGCCAGCCAGCTCTCCAGTCACTCTTACCCATGCCTGTAGCCCTGGATAGGCTGCTGTGACTCAAGTGCTGGACCCGGCACTTGGCCTTACATGCAAGCCAAGCATGTAACCATATGGTGAAGTGGCTGCTGTCTGCATGGATTTCAGTACTGTTGAAGGTGATTTAAGTTTCTTCAAGCAAACACACATCTGGCCAGCAGTCATGTCAAATGCATATAGCAGGGCCTCTGAGCTGTCTGTAAAGAATTCTGGTATATGGTGCTAGTTTAGAAATACAAATAGGATTTAATGATACTTAAAATTATTACAGATACTCATTAATCTCTCACAGCTATGCCAAACATTGCCTATGTAACAACACAGGCAAACCTTGAGTATCGTGAGGTCTGCAGAAATATGTTTGAAAAATGTTATCTTTATTTTGCACTGAGTTTTTGTTGTCTGTGTGTTTGGTTTTACTTCCACTGGGATCAGTGGCAAAAGTTTCTTTTAGATTTCCAAGAGAGGAGAATCTAGCATAGAGGCAGTCCAGTATGTTATTTACTGGAGCCATCAATGACAGCTTTACCTTAGAACAATATGGGTACAATTCAACACTGCCTTGTAACCTATCATTTTCACCAGAGAAAAGATTTGGTAGCTTTCTGCACCTGCTTCATTTGATCCTGCTCTGAAGTTGCATACAAAGCTTGGTAACTGGCTCACACTTCACATCTGTGGTGTTCTGTCTTGACTTCAATATTTATTTTCTCTGTCCTTATCATTCAGGCTTGATTATCTTGTTCGGTATGTTCAAATATTAGAGAGCCTTTCAGAATGACACTGAAAAAATGCATTGTGATTTGTCAAATATTTGTTTTAGCAGTTGTTTGACTGTCTAAACTTTCAGTGGTTTATGATAGGTTCATGTCTTACAGAAGCTTTTGTCTACATAACCTAGTAATGCATTTTTATTGGATATTTTATTTCTACTTCATTCTTATGGCTTACTGTCATGAGCATGACAGCGAAAACTGTGTGTTTGGATACCGAGGTTTTAAGAACCAATGATGTTGGCGATGTTAGTCTTCCTTGGTAGTTTCTTACACACACTCTCACACTCATTCCCAAATCCGCATTCACTCAGTCTTGACTTCCTTCTCATTAGGGAGATTGCAGCTGGTCCTGTAGAGCTGGTGAAAAAGTGTTGATTTTGTGCTTTTATGGTACTTGCAGTTACTATCTTGGGTTTTTAAGTGCATTTCTAAGGAACTTCCCCCATTTCCGGGGACTTTCCCAATTTTACAAACGTGCTTTTCTCCATCTAAATACAATGTATGTTGAAATGCATGACCTCCCTCATAACTGAGGGTTTTGCCTCATGTTATGGTGTGTGTCCTTTTATTCATTGTAGGACTTGGTGCACATAATTTCTATTCAGTCCAGGTGCTACTACATTTTACAACAAGTCCATACAAGTTATACCTAGTAAATAGCAGGCTTGCACACGAGAATTCAGAAGCTTAGTTTTGGACACTAACCCCCTCACCCCTACAGTTATCTCCTGCCTGTTAATGTTAACAATTTAAGGTATATCTCCTCCACCACATTTACTTGTGTCAACATTTAAAAGGTCTGAAAAACACAAACTGTTCTGTAGTCTTCTTTGAATTTTTCTTGTCTTGTCACTGAAGAATCTTATCCTTACCTTCTTATTCATTTTTCTTGTAACATGCTAGTAATGTCCATTTAGAATTAAAATCTCATCAGGCATTTTAAAGCTGCTCTGCTGTGTGGCTTGATGCAAAGGGGGTAGCCTAATGTGGTCTCATGTGTGATTGCCTCATTGCTAAAAGCAACTGTACTTTTAGATGATCCTGAAAATAATCAGCTGTTTCAGGCAAAGTTCTGAATTTCGGAGGACTGGTTTTAGCAGTAAGGTACCACATCCAGTATAACAAATTCTTATATTTAGGAAATACAAAAAAATGCTTAGATAGGTAGAAACAATGAACAGCATTCTGTTTTCACATGCAAAGAGAAACAGGACTCAAAACCAGGGTCTCTCTTCATTCTTTGTGCTTTGGCAGAACAGTAGTACTTCTACTTCAAGAGGGAGTTTTGCCTGAGTAATTAGTGTGGATTAATATTTAAAAATGGTAAGGCAGCCAGGGAGCAATAAAATTGGTGGTATAGATATAGATCTAGATCTAAGAGCCACTGTTTGACAAGAATTTATCATCTCTGCAACACTTAACTTCATAGCAAGTTTTCCAAAGCATCTCTGAAATTTTTGATGAGGATAATAATTGTTTTCTTTCCAAAATGGAGGCATAGTAGCTGGTATCCCAGAAATGAGCAATAGAAATATGAAATATTAGAGTATGAGAAATTAAAGTTTAGGTGCTGATGAATAAACTAATTCTAGAGAAGTAGGGACTGAATACAGAGTCATTTTTATTGCCATAATGACACCTAAAAATACCCCAAAAAGTGCACTGAAATTGATGAGCAAAAGGCAACACATTTTTTCCCCCAGTACGCATTCATTTTTTTCAGGATTTATTAATGGCAGAGGCAGTAAACTGATGCTGGAAGCAAGGATTAAAGGTCCATCATTTCAAAATTAGTCAGCATGTAAGATCAGAAATTCTGCTTTTTTCTTAAAAAAAATGAAGTCGTTGAAAAATATTTTTCTGTTCACAGACAGATGTAGATAATCCATCAGTCATTATGGCTACTGAAGCAAGACAGGAGAATTGCCCCGTTTTTTTTTACACTGTTCTAATAATGCACTTTGCAAGAAACAACACACTGCAAAGCTAAATTTGCAATCCTCATGCTAACCAAATACTCACAGAAGACTTTCATATGTTTATTGTGTTCTATCAAGATATGTAACAAAAGTGGCAAGGAACAATCTCATCTCTTATTAAAATAGATATTTGAGATCAGAATCTGTAGCAAGAGTTAACAGTCTTTGCAAATAGCATGCCTCTCACTAAGGATTTCAGACCAGCTCTGCTGCTATGAGATAGGCAAGAGAGATGGGTAAGTGACAGCTCTTTATGGCAGTTAGTACCTGACACTCAAGGGCTTGTTTCAATGCTTAGGGAGTTTGAGAGCACTCTCTCTTGTGCTGCAGTGCAACTGAAGAAGCAGGAAACAGTATGTTGTGGCCTGTTGAGTACACCATGCTTTTCACCTAGGGAAGAACAAAACCCTATTCGTTTGGATTGCTTTTTGCTAGCGAGCCCCAGAGCGCTTCCAGGACTCACACCTTTCCTAGCTGTTCAAATTCCCTTACAATAGGCAGACACTTGTCCATTGTAGTGCCTTTTTTGAACACAGAGGTCCAGATACTTATCTGGTCAAAGGTATGTTCAGTAGCATTGCCACTATCATTTGTTTGAGTTTGTAATTACTGCGCAAGTGCCCTGGGAGCTTGTATGCAGCAAAACAGCAGCAGAGAACTAGCATCTCTGCCACAGGAGTTCATATATATGCCAAATGCCTGGCACACAATGATGTCATTATACAAGGTGCACTTGCACTTTAGAAGCTCTCATACGCTTGAAATGTCTGTGGCAAGGAGGTCTTTTAGAGGAAACACAGCAGTTTTGTTTGATATCTCCTTTACAGTGCAGGAAGCCAATGCCAGGCTCTCCGAACAAGGGTCACTGTAATCTAATGTGCAGAGGAGATTTCCAGTCTCTGGTAGAGTCCTAATGACTGATGCCGTGAAAGGCGAAATCAGGACTCAGTAGTCGGGGTGACTGTTAAGCAGGTATTCTTTATTGCAGTGCTGGATGCACAGGGAATCACTCCTCCAAATGTGTATGCCAGGTAAAGTTAGTTTAACAATATATATGCACGTTATGCATACATATTCATGCTGTTTTGGGGAACTAATTAACATATTAATTATTCTCTGATAGTTCATTACCATACCCTACCACCCTCTCAGAACCCACCTTGTTCTTCAGAGGTAAGTTCCTTCTCCAAGATTACATTTTGCTGGCCTCTACATTTGCTAGATGCATATGTGTCTAGAAACAGCTGTCTTGCTTCTTATCGTACCCCTGCAGAAGGGTAGGCCCCAGTTTGTGGTCAGCCAAGTTAGAAAAAAACAAAACCAATATTTGCTAACTCATACTTAACGCTAACAGCAGCCTCGCAAACCTTCAAGCCATATTTCAGCCGTATTCCTTAATTCAGACCTTCAGGGCTCTCCACAAAAAACCCAGGAGTGTTCCATGTGCTCTCACCCTTCAGTGCTGCCAGAAGTGTTTTTGGTGCCCTGGTGTGTTGCCTACCATGGCTAGGTGTCAAACACCGGTATCCACAGCTGCTGGAGGAATGCTACTGACAACCTAAAGTGACCAAGTTCTGAGATGACATTTCAGACAATGTTGAGACATGCTTATTGCTAAACCTCTTCTGAAGACAAAAGTTCAGTTTCCAGAGCATCCTTCAGAGTATATATGCAAAATAAAGATCAAAAATCCCCCCCCTATATTACTTGATTCATATATACCTGACAGGGAATTAACAGTTATTTTAGTTCATTAAAAAATCCAAGAATTACTGCAACATAATAACATTTAGAGAGTTGTAGGTCCATTTTAACTGTTTTCTAGTGTGTCACAGCTACAGTCTTTGGGGATGCTACGAACTCACCGGTTCTTTGATTGCCACTTGCAACTTCAGATGCAGTTCAGTTTTGTGTGCTCCAGAGCTAACGATTGCTGTATTTGATCTCTCATGATGATGGGTGGTATATCTGATAATTAGTATGCTTGACTGTCCTAGCTCTGACAACATTTGGTTGGTAAGTTCTACTTAAGTCCTTGGTCCGTAAGTTCAGTTGTATTAATGAAAGGTTTTCCAGGTACTTTCATGTAGAGCATGAATTCAATCTTGATACTCATATCTGAGAAACAATAGGAAGTTGTAAATGATGCTAAAGGTGCAGAAAATGAATGAGAAGGCAGGAAGTTACACTGTGTTGTTATTTATATTTTGTAATTGTTGTGCTCTCTCAAAGATTGTGGAGGAGGTCAGCCACATGAAGCTTAATGTCATCCTGCAGTGATTAATTACGGTCATGTCTAATCTCAGTCAAGAACCGGTAATGAGGCACTTGCATTTTCCCATTCAAATATTTCTGTTGAGCTTTTCATCAGTGTGCAAATGATGTTAAATATTATACTCAACATATGAAGACACTTTACTTTGCAAAAGCAGCACCCGTAGTCACCCAGGTGCGAGGAAGAAGTTTTAAGTGATGTTAAGGAGTCAAAAACTTGCATAAACAGAGAGAGTGTGGAAGTCTTGTGGTTCAATCACATAACACTCCCATGCCCAAAGAAACTAATAGAGCTGACTGTGAGCTGGTTTTCTGTAATGTATGCAGCCTGAAACGTAAGGAATCTGAGCATCATCATGATGCAAACACATTCAGCCCCAACTCCACTTGCTTGCTTTATTAAGAATGCTTGTAATGGTGCTGTGTTAGAAGTTATGGTGCTAGCTTGTCTTTCATTTCATGCAGGCTTATTGTAAGGGTGATTTTAAATGAGCTTTTTAACAAGAAAAACATCTCTTATACGTGGGAGTGGTGTGGTAAATCTGTAAACTGAAAAAATGAGCCATCTTACCAATGTGTGTAAGTGCCAGAAAACATGGTAGATGGCAGAGAAGGCTGGTTTGGGACTTGCTGTCCTTAGGCTGAGGGAAGGAAGTACCATGTGGGGACCCAGTTGGTTACTCTGGCATATGATGAGATACGGAGGATCTTAAATGAATCCTTGGGGATTTAAATGAGTTACTGTTATTGCCCAGGCTTTCTCTTGTAAGTTACATTGCACAAGATTGTAGGAAAGAGCAGAGGAAGCTTTAATAAGCCAACAGGGAGGAATCCAAGTCAACCTTTAACTCCCACTGGTACCAAGCACCAGACAAAATGCCATGTGTCTCACAAGGTCATAAGCTTTAGATACACAAACACCTACAAAGTCTCACAGAAATTATGATTAAAGCATGCTCAGAGAAGTGTTAAGCGTGTTCCTAATGGTATTACATATACTAATATGTATTTTAGGAATTGAACGTTGTCTGCACTATCAGTGGAGTCTGAAGTGGGACAACCAGGGTACTTTAGTCAGTGGAAGGGAGCAATGTAATCAGCTTATAAACTCAAGTGATCTCTCTTTTGCCTAGTATTGCATAATTGGTTCTAATCTTTACTTCACAGAAACTTAATTTGGGGATCTTTTATAATGTTCTTCTGTTTCAACCTGCAAAGTCACAGGAGCACATTTAATTGAACTTTGAGTACATTATTAAATATTTTAAGATATACCAGTTTCCGAACACCTAGTGGAGTATAATTTTAATTTTTATATTTTTTTAAAAAGAAGATTATGAAATATCTCAGTTGTACGCAGTGTTAGAGGCATGTTTGAACAATGTTTCACATAAACATGAGAAAAATTTAAAGCCCAGCATTCAGCCAGAGAAGGCTTTCAGTTACAGCTGCAGAAATGCAGTAACAATTGCATCTGATGCAGACTAGCAAATGTTATGTCCTTTTGATATCAAACTGAAGAAAATGTAGCATCTAACTAAAGACTATGCAAATCAAATGCTTTGGGCAAATGGGCAGCACTGTTGATTAAACACAAGGCTGCTGTAATCAGTCACTACTATTTCCATCTGAAGTTAAAAGAAAAATGTCTTCAGACAAATCACTGCGGTATGTGAAGAGGAGGTGAAATTCCAGTTATGCTTTTGTAAAGTGAAGGACAGTGAGATGCACACATGTCCTTGAGACTATGTGGTTGCTAAAGAATATGCTTTTGCAAAATCAGAGATGATTAAAAATGACATAGAGCATGTGTTGACAGCAGCAGGAGATTCCATACTAGATACCTAGGCAGTAACACTTCAAAAATGGCACAGACAGCACCTTTAGTTGCTAAAGTTTTCAGCAAGTGTGTTTTGCTAGCAATTATTTGAGAGGCCATCAAATTGCAGAGTGTTGGCTTTCATGGGTGGGACCAGTATCTCAAGTGGGTTTGATGGACTGCCATGGAGCTTGGCCAGTTTACACCAGAGAAGGACGTGTCCTGCAAACAACATTCAGCAGTCAGATTACACTGCAAAGTTGCGTGTTTGTTTATCTGCAGTAGTTACAGCACAAGCTTCAGTCAGCTTGAACTTTCTGATCATTAAGATGCTTGCACTGCTATATGAATTGCCTCTATTTAACTCTTTTCACTGAGAAAGAGGCTCATGTCCTGTTAGGATTCAGATACAGTACTCTCATAGCCAGGATGAGTTAAACTTTATAATCAAGGACCCTGGCACTCGTAAAAGATAATTGTTCGCATTTTTACTTTGTGATCATTAAAGCTAAAAAGAAAGTAACCTTGCAACTAAAGATATGTTTACACGTAGGGAATTAAAGATCCTTATGATTGGAATTTTTAGCAGACTCACAAAGCAGGCCAATTTTAAACTCAAAAGCCTTTATTAAATTCATTCATTAACGTCAGTTTGTGCTAATGGTTAGTACTTACACAATATTAATCATCTTCACTATGTACGTAATATTGTTTGTCCTTAATACCCATATCCTAAGTAACCTCTGCGTATAGTCTAGTGGAAGGTGTTCCACTAGAAGGGGGGTTGGAGCTCAATGATCTTTAAGGTCCCTTCCAACTCTAACCATTCTGTGATTCTATGTGGTATCACAAAGCTGATGCTTTGAAGCCATTGGTGATGTCTGAGTCCTTGGTGGTCTTGGTGATGGAGGTGGAGCCAGTCAGGTTTCAGAGCTCTTCAACAAGGAAAGTCTGATCATATGTGGATCTGTCCTCTTCCTTCTCTTTCTTCTCCTTGCCTGATGTTTATGTGCTCTTTGCCTGTGTCCTGAAAGAGTGATCTCACCTGCTTCTGCTACTGCTTACCTTGGTTCTGGTCAGTCACCCTTCAGTTGCATGCAGTAGGATGCCCTGCCTACTGCAGCCTTTATTTCTGTTGTCCTTTGTCACCTTTTGCTTAGTTGGATGCTTCCTGTGTGGAGCTTCTTTCCCCTCCTGGTGGTCACATTGGTGACCCTTCTGTAAAAAGCTTATGCATTGTGTATGGCTGTGCTACCCCAAAGGCGCACAGTACCTACATGCTGCTATCAGTTATGCTTTAGAGTACGCTTCTGTTGGGTTCCAGGCAACCTAACCTTAGTTATACCCTAAATAGCACAATGTCAGTTTCTAGGTGTCACAAATCTCTGATTTGACTATCATGAGTTTAATCTTTCTCTAGGACAGAAGTTGCGCAGCATGCATGTCCATTTTGGTGTAAGGAAGGCTTATTGGACATGCTTCTGCCAGTCTCTGCAGGAGGTGGCAGGGATTAAAGGCAAGCCTCTTGAAACAGTACTGTGGAATCCAGGGCTTCTTCTTTCCCGCCTTGAGATTAGATCCTGGTTTTGTTCATGTTGAAATGGAGTTTTGTTGAAGGTTGGTGGGAAGGTGCGCTAAAAATGTGGCATGTCACATATGTTCAGCCCTTGGTGTGACTGACATACTTAAGGAAGGCAGACATCTGAAAAAGGATGCAAAAGCTCACATGCAAAAGAGTGCCAGATATGTCTCATCCAAGTTCAGATCAATGATCTCCAAAGCAGTTAAGAGAATGAAAGAAGGAAAAAAGAAAAGAAACATGTATGAAGTTATCTATTTTTTAAAAGATTTTGGGATTTATTGCAACTCAATCAATTTATATATTGTTTCAAAATCCTATTTTATGTAGAAAAAAAAGCCAGCTGAGATCATATTGTTATTATGCAATTGCATCAGTTGTGCGCTTAATTTACTCGAGATTTGGATGCATTTATTTGTGTATATTTAGACCAAAGGCATGGCATTGAACACTGGTGCCATTCAGTATCATTCCTATACTGCAGCCTATTTTTGATGCAGACTTGTATGTAGCTGTGAAACACACATCCCTGCCTTTCAGAAAGCTCCGAAAGAGAGTTTGGTATTTGTACATCTGGAAACTTCCAGTCATGGAGGCTGTGATTCACAGTTAGATGACTCTCAACAACTTAGGCTTTAATTTTAGCTAGTTCTAAAAAATGAACCTTACTCTTCTGATGCCTGTTGAAAGAACTTTAAATGATAAGCCTTCCTGAGTATCTAATTGGGCATAAACACTCTGGATTAGGAACATCTGAAACTAAACATCACCTTAAATGAAATATATAACTTTAATCTTCTAATGTCTTAATATAATAGAGAAAAAACACATGGACACTTTCCAGAGGAATGAGACTGAAGGCAGTATCACAGCATGATGCAGAGAAATAACTGGTTCCTCAGGATGGCAGTAAAAAAAATATATTTTGTTTTCTCAAAGACTAAACAAAGGTATTCTTAATAGATCTGGCTAGAGGTATAGAAAGAATACAGGAGCTGCTAGTATTATCCATCTCACAGGTATTGTAAGAGAAAGATATGATTGTTATATATATTCTGTGGAAACTCCCTAGGGAAAACAATAATGAAGGAAAACAATATCCTCTCTGCTATGTCAGCAACCAAAATTAAAACAGATGCCAAAGCATGTCATTAAGGGAGACATTTTCCAAGACAACAGTAGTTCAGTGCCCAAGTTACACTGAAAGTCTCCCTTTCAAAGACTCTTGCAGCTGTTGTAATTGCTCTTATCCTCCCCTTACTCAAAGCAGAGAAAAAGGTCTGTAGGACAAGTCCCTTAGTAGTTGCACAGATAAACAGATGGGAATAAAACAGAATGTTACTAAGCCATAGCTTTTAAAAAGCTGAGGTTTTGTGTTATAAACTAGTACCTGATTTACTCAGGATCATGTTACCCATTTAAGGAAGGCTACAGGGACACTAATATTAAAAAATCACAGTATTGTCTGATCTACAAAGTAGGAACCATCAATAGTGAAACATGTACGGTCCTCCTGATACTCTCAGCTTCAGGATGGAGCAGGCAATCACATGCCATGTGGAAAACAGAGGGTTTCAGGCAGCCAGGGTAGTGCCTGAGGGCCAAATTGTCATTGTCCAGGGGATTACCCCACGGCCTACAGACAAACAAGTCAGTCTGTCTCTAAGTGATCAGTGTTGGAGCCTGCTTCTTTTATTCCTATCTAGCCACAGTTCAAAGCTTGTTCTTCCTTATATATAATTCTTATTACTTAACTGCTTGTGTATGCAGGCTTTAAGTTAGGAGCTCCTTCACTGATTTGCTCATTGACTTGTTTACCATTTCCTTGAATTTGGTTCATATCTACCTAGCTTTAAATGGCAAAAATGTAGTCACTAAAGTTGAAGGGTAAAAACATGCCAAGATTCATTTCTGTATTTTTCATCCTTCTAGGATCACAATCATAGAATCATAGAATGGTTAGAGGTGGAAAGGACCTTAAAGATCACTGGGTTCCAACCCCCCTGCCATGGGTGTGGACACCTCCCACTAGGCCAGGTTGCTCAAAGCCCCATCCAGCCTGGCCTCGAATGCTCCGAGGGAAGGGGAATCCACAACTTCTCTGGGCAATAGTCACTTACTTCTACAGATAGTCTCTGTATGTCTGGGTTGGGGTTTGGTTTGTGGTTATTTTTCTTTTTTTTTTCTTTTTTT
>VZRU01019409.1:35926-46337 GCA_013398155.1 Pedionomus torquatus | reverse complement strand
ACCACTATAAGAACACTTTTCTTTCTTCCTCCCCAGTTCAGCCTTGCACAGTGGTATGGCCTTTTGTAATTCCTCTTTCACAGCTGCTAGCCTTACCTGGGAAGATGCAATGAATGCCCTGTTCCCTCTGGAGCCTGCCTTTTTTCAAGCTCAGAGCAGCCCTGATTGGAATGAAATGCCCTCACCTCTCCATCCAGCTGGGCTTTGTGTGGAGAAAAGCTCCACCTTTCACCCAAAACTATGCCAAAAATCAACCATCAGAAAACAAGGAGTGCAACCCTGCATGGTGTAAAGCCTGAGCAGAATGTGGTAGCAGCTCAGATAAAGGGAATCCAGCGCAGAGGCTGCTGCTGCATGGTGGCTTGGTCACCCTTGGCTGCTGGTCACTTACCATCCCCGAAGAAGGGCAGGGGTCTCTGAGCAGGCTTGTTAGCTCTCTCAGCTGCACCCCGTAGGGGCTTTGCTCTGCTTTGAGTCTAGCTGGCTCTTCCTGCCTATTCAGGCAGAGCAGGAAGGCAGGGAGGCAGGGAAGGTGTCCAGCAGGCTGGTGCTGAAAGGAGCCATCTGATTCTGCTTCTCTCTCCCTCACTGACCTCTGCTGCAAAGAGATGGGACCTGCAGGCCAACAATAGATTCAGGAGTGAGAAGTGAAGTGACAAAGTAGGGAATGCTTCTTTTGTGCAATAAAAGAAAAAAAAACCAGGATTTTCTTTTTTTCATGAAAAATTGTGTGAAATTTTCTTTCTTCTATAATTGCTCCTCCATTACCAACATTCATGATTACAGATTTCCTGCTCCTCTGAGCTCATCTTGCTAACTCAAAAAAAAAAAGAAAAGTGTAGGATATAAGTGAGGCTTCACAGCTGTGGCAGCAGTTGGAATTTTGTGGATCCCAGAAGAGCAACAACTAACATCTAGAAAGCCATATGCATATGAAGTAATATAATAACAGCAACAGCAGGGTAGCAAAACAATTTCTTTTCTTATATCCTGCCTTCCCAATCCCTTTCTGTACTCTTGGATCTAGATTTTTTAAGTGTGCTTTCAGATTTTCATTCTCTCCAATATTTACTAGCACAGCTATAGGTGTGGGTTTTTTCCATTGATGTTTGCAGTTGGATGGGTAATAGCAAAAGGAAAGCATTCATGTAAATGTCACGATTAGCAAAACAGTATGCATTAAATCTGGCTTATCTCTTCACACGCAAGATCTCAAGCATACATCAGGAGGGCTCTGGGGAATTGTGACCCAAACAATATGTTTTTAAAATGCTGGTGCCATACAACTGCAGTTAGATTAGGAACATTCCCAGTACAGCTTGGAAGCCAAATTGCAAACTCTTTCTTCAAGGAAGGTCACCTTTGATTCTGTTTTTTGCAAGTCACACTGCTTTTTACACCCCACTGCTGGCCCCTCCCATCTTGTGTAACTTTGCCCCTTCAATTTTGCCTTTACAGCTTGCAACTTCAGTTGGTATCTCACCCTCCTTCAGTGCACTGCAAAAAAAATACACATTTTGCTTTATACCACAAAACAAAGGGTATAAACTTTTATCTATTGCAAACAAGATTAATATCAAAAATAGGAGAAATACATCTGAAAGGGTTACTAATGTGTTTCAAGCTAATGTGTTTCAAAAGCCCTGAAAGAATAATAAATAAATCAAAGCACAGCACTATTGAGCAATTAGCAAAGGTGCTAAGTCAACTTGCTAAGCAATCTTCACTATCAGACACAAATGACATGGGAAGAAAGAGAAAGAACACTAATTAGTAATTAAGTAGGGCTGCTGGGATCCAAAATCAGAGGGGACCCTCTGTAGCAAAGCAGGGGAGAACTAATCTTTTCATTACAGAACCTGGTGTTTACACAGGCAACTGAATCCAAGCAACATAAGAACAATGTAAAAGAACTGAAGAGCAACGAAGGCAGCTCTCTGCAGCATTTCTGTGTATTTTTAAATTTGAAATGAATAATAGATGATACCATTCTATAAAAAAAAAGTACCAAGCAGCAGCAAGCACCAGAACACTGACCAGCTCAGTAACTGTATCTCTGGCTTTGTGGGCTGACGATCAGAGATGCTGAGCACAGCCAGCTCCTGTTTGATGCCTCGTGAATTTCCATGTGCTTGGCCAAAGTTAAAGAGGAAAAAAATCAGAATAATTCACATGATCTTGTTTAATCACAGCCCCTAAAACAATGTTTTCTACAAATATGTGATTTTGTAAAATAAAATAAAAGCCAGGTTACCATAAACCAATAATTTTTTGTGCCTCTGGTGCTACAGTCTCTGGGCTAGATTAGTCAAAAGATTTAACAGATGTATGAGTGAAAGTGTAGAGAGATATAGTAGAGTTTTTGTGGGGGACAGGAACCAGACAGGCTATCCCCTGCTTCCTCATGTACACATACAGGTATCAGATTTGCAGACATGGTAGATGGTATATGCTGAATGCAATAGGTAACAGGGCACACAGCTTCTCTGGAGTGGAATCCACGTGGCAACAACAGAAATAATCACACAGCTGTGCTCTCCGGCTTCTCTAAGTATCTTGGACACAACGTTATTCGTTTTGGTGGGGGTATGCCCAGTGTAGGTTGTGGTAGCCAAATACAGGGAACAATCTGTCCATTTCAGTAATAAACTGTAGCATATGAATCGAGAGGCTTCTCTCTATTTTGTTGTGCTCGGCACAGTTCATCCAACCTGGGGTGTGAACTATGTTACTGTCTGAAACAACATCTGAGGGAAAACCGTGCATACATGCTTGCTCAAATGAATGATATTTACCACAAAACCACCCACTCCCTGAGACACAAGCATTTATGAAATGAAAGATGACTCACAGAAGGGGTCACTGTAAAGTAAAATTATTTGTGGTTTTTATTAGAACCCAGTGCTGTAATGCTAGAGAACAACACCATTCACCAGGGAATAAAAGCTTATGGGCGTACGAATAGGGAGTGTTGTACAATTACAGAAACACCTGTGCTAAATAACCTTGTGCTCATCCCCTAGGAAAATCTGCATGCTCAACAGCCCTGAAATTTCTCACGTGTATATTAAGCTGCAGTGCAAAAGCATGGTGTGATAACACAGGCTAAAAAAAATTCTTCAAGGACAGATATATAAAACCTGTGGGTTTACTTCAGGGTTTTTTTCCCCTTCCTGAACACAGCCTGCAGTGTTTAAAGCACATTTTACTTTTCAGAACATAAAGGGGCCTCCCTCTACGTAAGGAATCATTGTTTTTCATCGTAACAAGCACAGCATCCTGTCCTGGTGGAAAGAAAACTATCCTTACTGATTTTGAACAGCTGAGGGTCTAGCCTTCTTGTTGGGGGTATTGGCTGAGAGCTGCTCCAAAGCAAGCCAGAACAAAGACAATCCTGACACTGCTGCTCTGGATAAAAGAGGTGCTTTTTCATCTCCTAATTTTTCAGAGCCTCCTGCATTTGTGAGCTTCTGGAAAACTACCTGCCAGAATGAGTAATACTGCAGAGAGGTTACTGGCAGCCCCCAAGGCAAAAGACATTTGATTAGGGATCTGCCATCTTTCAGACACTCATGTATCATCATACAGACACAGATATTTCAGTCTCAAGTGATGCTTAGCACTAGCAATTAGCTCAGCGTGTGCTACACACATTCGAGCATGCACACAAAGACTGGATTGCAGGTTTTTCTGTAACAGTGCAGATAGAGCTTGGTTGGATGCCAAATTAAAGCAAGACAGAGCATCCTTCATGGGTCACTGTTTGGCCTAGAGTACGTTATAAATCTCCCACTGGCTACAAGTTGTTCTATTTAAGCACAGCGTATTGCTATAAGGATGATAATTTTTAAAGGCAGGGCTTCTGTTCCTAAAAACTACCGACCTGTGTCTATCCTGTTTCTGCCACAGAATGATCCTCCCCAAAATGTACAGAAAGTGCAAAAGGACATTCACTGTCATGACTCTGTTACAAATCAGTTTAATAGACCACAGTCATCTGCATTCCTCCCTGTTTTCCCATTTCTCCTCCTCCAAGATGATGTCTCTTGAAAGTTGTTCTTGTGTCTAATATACAGCAGGAAATTTAAGGAGTCTGTGGTTTGGGATTTAATGAAAACACATGATGTCAAAGAGCATTAACCATATAGTCCTTAGTACAGGGTCAGAGAATTAAATCCACTCAACTGGCAGAATAAATCTCTTGAAGGACTATGCAGAGGTTTCTAAATCGGATCAATACAGGACTCCATGCAGGGGAAAAGGCAAGAAATTAGGATTTTGCAGCTGATTCATGCACATGACTTCAATAAGGCTGAATTTTCAGTGTCATAGTGTGGAGCAAGAACTGGTGTTGGAGGGGCATGGTCAATACTAGTCACAGCTCGCATAGCTAATGACATGGTAGAGTCTCTTCTGTGTTGTGCAGTGGGAGAGAAAGGCAAAAGATCTTGTGGTTATAAAGCTGTCCATGTTAAGCTTCTCTGTGGTCAAGAAGTTTACCCTGCTTGTGACTTGGAGCAAGTCACTTGGTCTTTAACTACATGTCTCAGTTTTTCAACTTTAAGTGTGTCACTAGGCTGGGAGATTTTGTAAAGAGATACACCAATTTTCAAAGGCTGCACTGATATTATGGCTCCATGGCCATGCTGTGGATCAGGAACATTGACAATACTACTGGGCTAACTGAAAATTTGTCATTGAACTGCTGAGGTGAGCACTAGAGCAACACTTCCACTAATTTAAGAAAGTGAATTGCAGCACAAACAGCCTGAATTCTCCCTGAACATCTTTGAGTAGCCCTTGCGAATCCTTACCCACTATTTTTCAGGACCACAGACTAAAATGCAGTAGCAGTTAAAGAATGAACAAAGTTTAAACAGCTATCTGTATCAATATTAGATGCTGTTAGAAATTATTCTGAAAATAATTAACATCCCTGAAGCAAAAACTCAGACTGAAAATGGAGTACGTCATACCATCAAATCTATTTGAACAGCAAGTCAGATCTTTATTTAATATGAACTTTATGGACCTTACTGTTGTCCAAAGCCAAACCTTCCACATGGATATCAACTTCCACAGGGAATCAGGAGAGAACTGCAATTTAGATTTTCTGTTCGCAATAGGCAGAGACAGAAGGAACACTTGACTAACTCATCTACTATCACAGCAGTTTGGCCTGCCCATACAAAAAATATAACCTGTAAAAACACCATTTTTTCTCCCTTCTCTCCCACAGTGTAAGTCAAATACACAGCTTTTACAAGTAATAGAAAGGCAACATATTGCTGAGATAACAGGAAAGCTATAATGGCTTTGCACTTACAGCAAACTAAGGGGAGAACAACACAGCTTATTTGGCAGTTTTTCTACCTTCACTTCCATTAAAAAAAAAGATTGTAGGAGGAGAAATTTGAAGTATAGGCACAAATAACCATGTTCTGTTTGGAAAGTAAGGGTAGGCAAGTTTTTCTTTCTTTGTGTGAAAGATTTAAAATAGGAGAAACTACATTTCGTATTGTTCTATCAAGCAGCCTCCTTACATTGGTACATTAGATAGCAGAGACAGAAGGATGCTTGCAGAAATAAAGACAAGACAATCTGGGATCACACCATTTCCTCAGTTGGACTTTTAGTCTTGCTTTAACTTCCACCTCAAAGTCATTGCTGTAAATCAGTTTTACACATGCATCTGCACATGTTTATGCACATCCTAGGTTTGTGAAACTTTACAAAACTTGCCAATCTTTCCCATGTCCCATGCCCAAAAGGGTTTCTGTGTCACTCTTCTTTCTGTATTTGGTGTGTGGAGTAGTACTGCAGTTACCTTGTGCTTACATGCACCCTACTGATAAGAATAAAAATTTATGCAATACCATTTTGCTCTTTCCCACCATCTGGGTTTTTGAGTGATATTTTTGGGACTGTATTTATTACTTACTGACCTGGTAATATTTAAATCTGAATCTCTCTTATGTGTGCACTTCTGAGTCACTTATTGTTATCCACCAACTAGGGTGGATTTTTTCTAGGTAAGAGTTTTCTAACTTCAAGCATCCCAGTTTTGATGAAAAGCATCCAAATAAATTCTTCCGGGAATGCTTCATATCACACTTCTTTATAGAAGGGACATCCTAGTCACGCACTAATAACTTTTCAGGCTTCATTGGTACAGCTGTCTTCTCTGTACCAGTAAGTCATGCTATAGCTCTTTAAGAGGCATGCTCTTGATGACAGACCTCTATTTGTTTGCATGCTTCTTATTGATGAATCCAGATGCAGCTGTCTCAAATACAATTCTTAAAGATCAAGGTATGATGCCAAGAAATTCTCATCTTACTACTTGCAGTTCTCTTATAGTAAAATCAGGAATGCCTTCTGAGTCTGAAAGTTTGTTGTCTATTTTAACCGTAACTGTTGGAAACAAACACATACTACCCTCAGGCAGAACTTACATTTTGAAAATGCGAAATGTTGCTAGTTTTCTCCATGCAAGCTAGGACATATTTTGACCTAAGGTGGATTTTCACTCAAGACATCCATTTCCAAAACTACCAGCAACTGAGTTTAATTGTCATATAATAAAATGCTCCACATGCTGATTGTTGAACTTTAGCTGAGAGTCTATTGTCTGCTTGTAGATATTAAAAGCTCTCAAGTCATTGCCAAGCTAAACCTCCAACCTTCCTTCTCCCATGACCCCAAATGATTGTGTAACATGGATGTCTACAGAACCACTCACTGCCTCAACACCCCTGACAAATGACCGAACCCCTGACAAATGACCAAACTCCTGACAAATGACTGAACAAAGTGAGTCTGTTTTGACTTCATGCTGCACTTACAGCTGGGGAGTTCAGCTCTAGAACAGCTTTCCCGCATTGCCATCATGCAGCAATAAGGGCTAGTAAGAAGAACCAGCCTGCTATTCCCTGTATAATTGTCACTCTCTGCTAAAGAGGTGTCTTGTGCAGAATTTCAGAAGGTGTGAGAAAATAAAGCTCGCCAACTTTGTAAACAGAGGACATAACCTCACTGAAACTTTTACTTTCATAGGGGGAAGGAGACGAAAATATTCCTTACTGAATATGGAGACTGTATGGTTAGGTTTTTGAAACATTCCGATTAAGGAGAAAATGCTGATTCATGTCCATTACCTGTCAGGGTTATTGTTTCCAGGAAGTGGTTTATGACACAGCTGGCGCCAATACTCACAACCATATACAACACATGAATGCAATGGCTGTATCATTTTGACTGGCCCTTGCCTGAGTTATAGTAATGCCTGCTGGCATTGTCTTGTTACAGGAGGCTTGTGTCAGCAGTTCTGCTTCTGCATAAACCCATTTGTTTAGGGGATTATAATAACTCAGCTGTAAACATTATTCTGGGGTTGAATTATTATTATTAGCAGAAGTCATACTAATAATATCTTAAATTTATATTGTGCCTTTCAACCACAAGAATCCCCAAGCACTTCAATGGATGCACAGAGAGCATCATAACTTTCCCAGTCCTCCAGAATAGCTGCTTTTCTGGATAAAACAAAACAGTTGCTCTGAAATTAACCTAGAAATTTTTCATGGAAAAGGAAACATATTTAACACTTTCAAATGAGCAAGAGGCCAAGTGCATTTATCTGTCATAAATATGCAGTGAGACCAAGATTGCATAAAATGAATTCCTAATGATGAGTGCCTGAGTGCTTCTTCTTAATTTCAACTTTTATGTTAATATAAAAAGAAAATTATATAATATGTGAAGCACTAAGGTTTCTGTGCTTAACAGAACCTGTATTCCCAACAATTACCATTTTATGGGTAGGTAAAAATCAAATTGCTTGGAAATGAAGCAAGAAATACTCATTTGTCTGCCCAAATAGATAGTCAGGAGAGAAATCAAGTGGATATGTTGGAGACTTGTGAAGCTGACTTAAACTGTCTAAGGGAACAGAAGAATTGAGGATCAAAGAAACAGCTACTATTCTACTATGAACTTTTAAGGAGATAAGTCAGATAGCTCTGGTATATAAAACACTTTATACATTATTTGATTTATGACATTGTGTCATTTCTACAAAAGCCCAAAGAACTCAAAGTCTCACATTAAAAACCAGCTGCCAGGAAAAGCTGTGAACCAGTGAATGCAAGAGAAGGTAGTTGGCATGCATAAACAGGCAACCACTGGTGAGCTGAGAATTAAACAAGACTGGCAGTGGGGAAGATTTTGGTGAGGAAGATTGCTGCAGCATGTTGTTGCAGGGCTTTTTTTTGCAGAATGACATAGATCCCATATTCGCCAGGCGTGACAGCCTGCCTAGGATCTACAGTAGGGCAAAGTCAACAAGACAACCACAGTGGTTCTTTTTTCTACAGTGATCCTGGAGCTGGAGTCGGGGTGGAGAGTGAGGCCCACCTTTCCTGCCCAGGAAACAGATCTCTGGCAATAAAGGGTCACAGTACGTATTGGTCTGCAGAGACTATACTAGAACCCCAGTCTTTGCAAATGTGAGCCTGTTAAACCTTGTAACAATAAGGCAAAGTTCACTTCAGTCTATTAGAGAAAAAAAAAAAAAAAGAGAATCTAAGGTCATACTTCTCTAACAGAGGCATGTGCAATAACATCCCCTTTTCAAAGTGCCTAAAGAAAGCAGACTGACTTTGAAAACATGCTGTCACCGGAGTGCAGCACATTGAATCACAGCCTGTGATGAAGTGACCTCGTAAGACCACTGAATGACACACAAATATTTTACCTGGGAACTCAAGAGCTGAGTGAACCAATATCTACTGGCGTGGCAGACTCTGCCCAAGCTGCCATAGGCATCACTTCATCCAAACAGTACTCCTTTGGGATCCAAGGTGGACATCCTATTCACACAGCTGTCTTTTTCCTTAATACTACCACAACAAGGAATATACAGATCCAGATTTAAAATATTCAGACTTGTCTCAAATGATATCCATTATGGGAAAGGAAACTGAATGGCAGAACAATTTTAAATTTGTCACTAAAAGAAGATCACTGGGCTAGTATCTTTCTTTTCGGTATTAAAATAATGAGAGAAGATTTAGGAGATAGAATTGATATCCATCTATAGTCTAAATTGACCCCTTGATGCTAAAAGTCTCTGGGAAAAAATTCATGCCTGATGATAATCAAGAGATTAAACTAGATAACTGCAATGAATCTTTCTGGTCTTGTGCTCTATTATTTAATTTTAAAAGCATACGCAATTTCTCTGAGTACAGCTCTTGGTGCTGAAGTACTGGATGCACACACACAAATTCTTTGCTGCAATCTATTCAGCATTTGAACCCACTGTTAACATAAGGTTCAAATAATTCCCTGCTTCAAAAGTGTATGTGATTTCAAATTAAAATTTAAATCATTATTGGCAGAATAAGATGAAAGAAGGGAAGTAAAGACATTTGATACTACAGCTGTCACATTCCCACATCAAACTCATTGAAATCGAGTTGATAGAGCTTTCTGAACACAGGACAACTTAAAAAAAAATTAACACCTTCAGAAGCTCTCAGGAGGAGATCTTTAACCAGAAGAAGAGAATTATGTTTGTTAAGAAGAAATACTCTTCTGCAGCTGTCTGATTATGTGCAGGATCTCTGCCTGAGGTGACATTTTCTGGCCTTGGGTTTTTTTTAAACTGTAGTCAAAGTGAATTCAGTTTACAAGAACTTATTAAAATAATGGGTATCGCAGTCATGCTGAGGATAGCATGTTATTGTAGAGGTTATTCTATTCCTGTTATGAGCAGCCTGCAGGCCTTACATCTTGGCTAACTCTCCAGACTTTTAGACATGTCCAAGCAACTGCCAGCGCAACTTCATTAAGTCTCTGTAAAGGACGATTGTCTTTCCCACTATCTGTTACCCTAGCCATCCCTTATTACTCTATTACCGACTTGTCTGTCTTCAAATATCACTTTTAAACCCACAGGTGACAGGTTCAGAAGCTGTGCATATGTGACCATGGGGACTGCTGCCCCTGACATACCAGACCAAACACACACTGTGGGTAACCTCAGCCAAACAGCAGTCAGTATCTTTATGCATGGTATAAAACTTTTGAGACACTTTATTTCATATTCTTATTTCATGTTCTTATGTCAGCTTCTGTTAAGTCCAGGGTATTCTCAAAACAGTACAAAAGAGGGAAAATTAATCCTTAGGAAGGCATATACTGTCAGTGCAAATACCTTAATGAGCTCAGTATTGCAACATCAGAGTTAAAAAAGGACCTTTAAACACATGAGAAGTGCAGAGGCACCCAATTCCTACTGAAAGTCCATGGGCCTAATTTTCTTAGTCTTTGAATATGCAGGAATATTTTAATTCCTTTATGTTTGGCCAAAAAAGACTGGAAAAAGGTAGGTCAAATGTTAGCCACA
>VZRU01019409.1:0-26458 GCA_013398155.1 Pedionomus torquatus | reverse complement strand
CCCCCCCCCCCACCTTTTTTTTTCCTTCTTATTCTGTCTTAAGGATTTCAGATAAGGATTCCATTCAGGTTTAATATTACAATTATTGTGGTTTTAAATTAACACTATCTGTGTTACTTACCTGTAAAATTACCTTCTTCCACTATGCAAGATTCACAATTTAATTTCTTACTGCAAATGCATAGTTTTTATTATTTAGAAGATAATGCATGCCTGTTCTTTAATAATACTTGGAAATAAGAAAATTTTAATTATAAAGGATATGCTCCCCAATAACTTGTTTGTACACTAGAATATGTCCAGTCTTAGCTGTAATTCCATATTGGTTTTCCCAATGAACTGAACAGAGAGAGAAAAATGGGCACACAGTGCCAATTTCAGCCTGAGCTTCAGGAATGGACTAGCCTTTAATCCCCAAAGGCAGAGATTTGGTATCAGCCCAGCTGTTTGAGGTACTCGGTTTCTCAGTGTTCAGACACTCTATCACTCAGCAGTAGCTGCAGGTGCCTCCCTCAGCTCAGCATTATATCTGCTCACATTATACAGGAGCAGGGAAAAGGCGCACTGGGTAAATAGGGGTTAGCTAAACCTTCAGTTAGTATGACTAAGTGTGCGCACTGTATCAGAGAGATTTATATGGCAGTGTAGATGGGTCACTCCTGGGAAAACACCAGCTTTCTCATGAGTCAGAGCAATGCAGCCCTACAAAGCTGCAAAATATGCTTGGTAAGAAAAGTAAATTTTGCCACCTGAACCTTTGATTCAGGATCGCTGTGGCCCACAAGACAGTGATAGATACCCCCTCCCTTCTGCTAAAGATGCCTGTGACAAGAGAACAGAGTTGTTTTGCTGTTCTCCTCTTGCCTTTCAGCTGTTAAAACAGCTAGGGTCATAACATCAGAAAAGACCAAGGCTATTGGCAATCCCACAAAGTTTCCTAAATATGGAAACAACCTCCATGAGAGAAGCAGCGGAACAGCAAGCACTGCTAATGGCTTCCCTCTTTGAGAAGTGAACATTTACGCATCCGCTGTGAATCCCAGCAGGCCAGAGCTAGAAGAAGGGTCATATAGATTTTTCTATACTTAATAAAGTCCTTAGGGCTCTCAACAGATGGACTGTGGCAAAAATAGGCAGGTTTAGGTACACTTATGACTCTCAAGCAATCAAGATATCATCCGAGTAAACAAGTACTTTCACTCCCGGAGACCTTAGGAAATTAATAACTCAACCCATAACCAAGGCTATTCCTGGAGCAATGCACAGGCCAAACACCCTTGCACATTACTGGTGTGTACTGCCTGCCTGCAAAGACTGTCAAAGCTCCTTTAAGCTGGCTTGAATGCAGGAGGGTCAGGATGCTAAATGTTTTACCTGAAATCTATTTATATCAGAAAAGGGCTATTTCTAAGTTGTGACTTGTATGTTTGAAAACTGCTCTGTGCAACCTATCTGGAGGCACAAAGCATTTCGAGGAGTTAATGTATATTGTATATACCAAAGGGGAAGAGTTAAGCATTATGAAGCTATGGTAATTCAGTACCAAAAGCAATTACCTTTAACGTGTAGCAATGTGTTAGATTTCCTTACATTTCATATAACATGGATTAAGTTCAGATGTGAATTCAAGATTTTCAAACTGATCAAGAACAGATTGCTCTAACTCCAAAACTGGTAACTACAATGAAAAAATTATCAGAGACAAATAATCAAGGGGATCACTTCTACGGGCATACTAGATTAACAGGTTATATTTTCATCTATTTATCTATAAAAAAGTCACACTAGTTTTTTAGTATTGCAAATTTTGACTGCAGATTTGATCTTTTCATGACAAAAGAAGAAAAAGTGTGTTATTTTTATCGGTAATAAGATAGCACATGCGGCAGAACCGTAACATCAAGGTACACTCTTATTCTTTTTTCCTGGTGTGCTTGCTACTCACATAGTCATGAGGAGACTGCTTTTGTATAAATGGAGTTTCATATGCACTTATACAATTTGCAAACTAGCAAAATTTTTGTTTGAACTAGTTTGCTGAAATTGAACTATTTGCTGAAATAGAAGCCACACCTGACCCAAAGTTGCATTTCATTGAAAACAAATACCTAAAATGCCTGAAAAGGAAAATACCAGCTTTTCTTGATATTAAGATGTATTTTGATTGGCTGAATCTAACCTTAAATGTATATTCAATAATGAGTTCTCAGTACTGAGATTTAACATAGCCTCACTTATATTATTATATTATAATAATAATTATTATAATAAATATTATTATTATATTATATTAAGATATGCTGATTACCATAAATTGGGAATCCACCCTGAAAAAGTCTGGACTAAAGAGAGCAGTAAATGACCTTCTAAAGCTGTAATGTGAGGGTGAAAATGAAACTGATTTTGTGTAGGAGAATAATGCAGATTTAGCAGCTTAACCTTATGCATCTGGGTTTGCGAATATTTGCCTTAGGCTACAACAGCACAAGATGAGCAGTTTCTCCTTGGAAAGCTGAAAGTATATGATTACAAAATCCAATGAGTCTGTATTAGCTTTGCTTTTTTCTTTGTTTCCTCAGCATCTCAAAAAAACCTCACTGTTATGCTAACAGATACACAAATCGCCATATGGCAGTCATTTCCTAGAATCAATTTTGCAAGAAATTAATCTTATCCTAGAAAACAATTTAAATAATCCAAGAAGTCACTAACCAGAAGGTTTTCCTGCAGAGTTACAAACTACCTTAGGCACTCTTTTGAAAAGCATACTCAGCTCTCACTAAGAGACAGAAATAAGCACTAGCCTAGATAGTTGTTACCAATTTTTTTTTTAAGGAAAGTCAACTATTACTGTATTGTTTTCTCTTTCATCTACAACCTCTGGACATCTCTCTTTTTGTTACAGACACAAACCTGTTTGCATTACACAGAAATGACATGATTCTGGTGACAGAGAAAAAATAGATTTTTCTTTAAAATTATTTTCAGTTCATTGTGTCCTTTCTGAAGTAAGTATGAAACTGCTGAAGAATTCCCAGAGTCCTTATAGTTAGTCTTAAAAAAAAGCCGTATTCTACTTCTGTAGGGCTTTTACATTAATAATTAAGAAAAATGCAATAGTAAGTCTCCTAGAAGGAACACTTATCAAATAGTTTAATATTATCTATTCTGAAGCTTTCAGTTGAATCCAATTAATATTGCTGGATGAGAGTTGAGGACCTTCAGCTGATGCTTTTCAAATCCATCAAAAATTGTAATGAATACTTGCATCCATATTATGTCTAAGCCAAGTCCATCTTTCTGAAATGAAGGAGGATAGGAACTTTGCCAGTCATAAAAAGCCACGTTTTACATTTAAGTAGTTAATCCTGTGCTATAATTCGTTGTATGTAATTGGTTTCTTAATTGCATCTCCTTAGAAATCTGATCTGTTCAAAGTTCAGTAACCTCTGGGTGGTGAGACCAGCACAGTACAATTTCCAGTTAAATGTGTTTGCCTTTTCCAGGTGCTATCAGGATTTCAGTAATGAACTTATTGAGACGAATCCATTAAAGAGTAACTAAGAGAGCGATGGGATAGTTCGTTTTGTGGAGCATTTGTCATGCTTAAAGGAAACCAGTGCCACGTTATTTGCAATAATGAAATTTTATTAACTTAGATTAGTAGATTTCAAGCCTTTTTCAGCCTTCCAGTGACAATATGCATCCCTGTGCAGTGAACAGGCAGTCTGGCAGCAGGCTGGTTTTCCTTAGCTACTTTTTGAGAACCCTTATGTGTGTTTCCTCCACACATCAGAGATATGCCAGTTGAAATCCACTGCCTTGGCTAATAAATGAAGACGGACATCAGATTAGAAGTTCTGGAAGCCAGGAGGATGATGTAATGGCTAATGAATATATTTTGGGTTCATTGTTCTGCTGCAGGTCTGCATTCATGTCAGCAAACCCCACATTTTTTAGCATATATAAGGCTAATAGCTGCAAAGAAATGAAGGCACTTCAATGCCTTGAAAACTGTTCATCTGTGCAGTTGTGCTTTCTGGATAGAAAAACTACCCATCTCTTTTCAAAATCAGAAAGAAAGAGTAAACTGGGTACAAATACAAATGCATGAAACTCATGGGAGATACATTGTTAGGTTTCAGTTCACGAGTGTGGTATAAATTTGCATCAGTACCTCGTAAGCTGTGAAGTCAAATCTGCCAGTGGAAAGTACTGACTGCTGTATTCAACCATTACTGGCTCACCCAGTCACTTAAGGGCTGTCTTCGTAAGCTTTGTCACTTCCCTGATAAGTTGATTATCCTTGTTTATATTAAAATACATGTATAGTCCATGAGATTGTTTAAAATTACACTAAAACATAACACATTTAGAATTGCAGCTTAGGCTTTGTGTGATTTCGGATTTCTGTATAGTCCTCAAGCAAACAGCTTTTCGAGTTTAAGTAATTATGAATGCTATTTGGGTGTGTTTAATAATTACATCACACAGTGCTTTCATTTTGCACATTTTGTTCCTGAGTTTAACTCAGAAAGCAGCACTGAGTTACAAATGCTTCCATACTGTTAAAGTTCAAATATGTATAAATGTGTAGATATGTCTAACCACATCAGTGTGTTATAGATGCCTGTAATTTTTAAATTTTCTGAAGATCGACAATTAGTTCATCTGGCCACTGAGTTGCCTGGATGCAATAAAAGAAGCTGTAAAATTTATGTGACTTTGGAAGAATGATGGAGAGAGAGGAAGAAGATTCTTTGAGGAAGACCAGTGCAGGGTAAAAATGCAAAATAAACATACCTAAATAGTCTCATTTAATAGGAATTGTTTTCCTGATCAAAATGTGTCTTCTCTATGTGTAATACGTTTATGTATCATTAGTACTATTTATAGCAGAGTTTTCTTTCCTGCTGCACTTCTATATCAACAGGCAATTGCTCATGTGCTGATCTATCACTTCAACACAGAGGAAAAGCAACATCTTGCAGAGATGTGTCTCTTTACATCTCTTGAGGAGAGTATCCTCAGCTGAGCTAAGAAACAGGTATTTCAGTAAACTTTTACTTGCAACTCGAATGTAGGTACCTCAATAGCTTTGAAAACATGCTCTTGGATCACAGATGAAACACTAGATGAAAGCAAAAAGTTGAGGGGCTATTTAAGCAACATCTCTGTGAGTAATGTAGTGAAAACTTGCTAAAACTGAAACTGAAGGCCGTTGCGCAGCTCAGGGCCAAACTGGGACATGTCTCTACTGGAGCAGAGACACAATCACCTCTTTGAAAGTCAGAAGTGGAACTGGAAGCACATACAATATTTGTTCAACCAAGATATGGAAAATGATAGCAGGTCTGTAATTTCAGTTTTCTGGACAGAAACAGCTGCTGCAAATTTGGAGAAACTCTCCATGGGATGACATTCTGCAAAGTTGTGTAGAACACATTTTCTTCTGTGGCATGCAACGTATTTTGTAATGATATGAATTAATTTCTCTAATTCTGTCAATTTCATCTCTCAAAATATTTTAGTATTCTGATTTCCTATGTGACAGTAACAACTTCATTTTTGACAGTATAACAAATAAACCCAATGTTATAAAACCATTCATGCAGGTCTATTTTCTCCTTATTCGATAATGAAACAATTCTAAAAAATTCATATAGGTACTATTTTTACTGCTCTTTTTTCACTTCCATTATATATTTGAAAGCATCATTCCACTCTTCTTTCTGTCATTCCTTCCCCTAGAAAGCATGAAATATAACCTCTGAATAGCTCAAAGATTCAGAGAAAAGTTTGATGGTTGAATGCAAAATTTCACAGGTGAGTTTTAGCATTTAGAATTCTCCTACACTTTAGCAAATCCTGATTTCCTGCAAATACTGCTCTACAGAAGTATGTCAGCAAATTGTTGTAAAAGTAACACAAATATAGAAACTACCTTTTTGTTTGCATTTTATTCACAAAATAAAGCAAAAGCAAGCAGATCTGCAATATCACTAAGAAAAAAATAAAAAAGGTTTCTTAGAGAACATGTAACCTGATGGGGACTAGATAGCATTTGTGGAAAAAAAAAAAGAACTTTTATTAGGACAGATTTGCTTTTAGTTCTTCTGTATGAAAAGATAGGATGATATTCTGTTTTGTGGTTTGTTGAACACTTAGAGATTCCAATACTGAGAAAAGAAGCAAATATATAAGAAGTTGTTAGTGAGACCCTGAGCTAAAAATGTGTTTTTATGCTTGAACAGCCCACACTGATGTACCAAGATGTTCTTAGTTTACTTATAAGTAAACAATTACTTAGATATTCTCACCATGTTTGCCTGCTGCTAAGTATCCTCCCCTCCCTGGCCCAAACCTACTGTCCAATTTCAGTCAAACTTGATGAGCACAGAGAATAGAACAATTTGAGGTAACATGACAAGAATCGTGCTTCATTATTTCCCTTCTTTACAGGATGATTTGTGAATTGCTGACAAGAAAATTAGGAATCTGTTTTTCAGTCCAGCCAGGCTGGCCAGCACTTTCTGTCACTCAATTTATCTGATATCAGCCTTTGCAACTGATGCAATGTAGTAAGTCCTGGTTTTGCTCAGTTTAGCATCTTACATAGCCACTTAACTGACTCAAAATGTTTTATCATACTGTTCGTTTTAGATCTTTGTTGTTCAGGTGTAAACAACTACCCATCATCAACTACCCATGCAACATCAGGCAAAATTAATGTATATCAAAGATGCATAGCATCATAGTTTAAAGAACATCATTCATTCAAGAATCCTCCATTTAAATCAATCACGTGCAAATGTATACAAGACACTTTTATTTCACTGAAGTCCTGCAAAAATTCTGGCTTTAAATAAGAATTAGGTGGCTGTTTTTAAATCTTTTCCACATTGTTTTAGTTCTGGTACTCTGAAACAATAGTTGAGATTTCTATCAAGTTCAATGACACTTCCAAGTGCTGAAAACTCAGCCTAAAAAACTACCGTTGTCATAGGAAGGACAGTGAGATGGCTACACAAGAGGTGTAGTTTTGTATAATCCAGGGGGCTTCAGTTGACAGTGAAAGACCTCTCATCAGTTTGCTGGAGCAGAGCTGAATTTCATGGGTTTCCAACACTGTGCTGATACTTCCTTGATAGAAATTTAGCAATGAATTACACAAAAATAATGTTATTTACCTTACTAATGGAAATAGCTAGCTCTATAGTCTGAGTAAAAATAGAATTTTGGGATGTTCAAAACCAAGAATCCATACATAAATTACTGAAAGACGGATCTAATAGTCTTCTTAAATTTCATGTAAGACTCCTTGTCTTTCACTAGAGAGGATTTTGAGCCTGTAGGATAGAACTCCATGTGTTTTCAAATTGTATTTCTAGGCCAGGACAAAGCAACTAAAACTCTTGAAAATCATAAAAGCAGAACTTCTTCTGCGTGGTTAAGTCCAGCAAAGAGTTGTAAAAGTCTGAACTGTTCTACAAATCCTGTAGAAATCATTTTAGCTGACAATACTAAAGAAGTCCTTTTGTGACATTGCCAATGCATGTGTGACCTTGTCAGCATGTCAGTGACGTGATTTTTTCTTTTTTTTTTTTTAAGATGATTTATCTTTAGTAGGTCATTGCTGGTAAGCTTCTCAGACACGGTCTGTCCTCATGCACCTGCAGCAAGCCTATGAGCTTAACATCAAAGAGTGTAAGTGTATTGTGGCTGCTTTTTGTCTCTAATGGAGGGCTGGCTGTGAGAGAAAGGATCTTTGAGCCTTGGAAAGTTTAGTGAATGCAGCAAGGGAAGCTTTCCTGAATCTGGAACTTCATTGGCCCTCTTCTTCCCACCACACCCAAATCTTACATAAATAATATCAAAGAATTTAGAAACTTTACTGGCAGCTCTTTGTCAAAGGGAAGAATATAAAATTTTGTCCAAATGCCAAGGCAAATATGTTGATTTCTGTGCCACTGAACCGAACTTCCTGGGTGAGACTCTTTCTTCATCCAATCAGGGCTTGGCCCTGCCTAAATTTTGCTCAGGGGAGTCAGGCTTCTCCTACTGCCTGGTGTTTATGGAGGAGAAAGAAGAGGGGATTGTGGAATACTGTTAAATATAAAGAAGGTCAAAGTAATTCAACCTTGCCTGGATGATTAAACACAGAATGTGGATGTGTCTAACAGAGGCCATCAGCCATATCACTCCTTTTTTCTCCAAGCTCAAGATCAGCCTAAACCATGTGAAACCATTTCTATGTACAGCACAGCTGAACAAGCCCAAGTTTTTTGCCATGACCACCTTTCATTCTCCAACTCTTGGTTTATGATATATATCCATCCCCTTAAAGTACCTGTGCTGTTATAGATATTCGGACTTTAGGAAGAATCAAATGGCAGGAACAGTTGAGTTTCTGGGACAAAAATGAAATAGTTTTCATTGAAATGCATTCAGAAAGAAGGCAAAAATAGTCATAACAGTGTATCTTACTGTCCTGTGAATATTCTTGAGAGACAAATGGCAACATGTCTTAGAAAGAACTTTTCAGTAGTAACAGATAATCAATCTCTATTTAGAAAGGAAGTACTTTCAGAGTTTAGTTCATGATCTAAACAGCAAAGGATCTCTGCTGTTCTTTGGCTGCATCTCGTTTCCCAAATCCTTGTTCATGTAGCTTTGATTCAATTGATCTCCATGACCACTTCTCATTGTCACTCTATTTTAATCTTTCAGCAATTGAAGGATACCTAAATATGGAAGGATTTTCTCTTGCATGCAAGGGAATAGTAATTAATTTGTACTAATTTTTCATGATCTGTCCTTTCATAATCAGAAGCTTGGTAAAGAAAAAAAAATAGCTCAGTGCAGCCTGATGGCAACAAAACTGCACCTGTTTTTGCTTTGGATTCTTGTGCTTTGATGAAGAAGGAAAGAACAGAATTATCATGCACTCCATTTCTGATTAAATAGATGATGAAGACTTAAAATAGTCTACCAGTCAGGGAAGTGGCCACCGGACCAAAGCTGCAGAAACAGGTTATGGATGCAGATCCAATGGAGTAATAGACATAACATTAAAGTTGTTTCTTATAGGATGTTTAGATTAAGACATTCACAAGGGTTTGGTGATTCTGCACAGTTTAGGACATCAATTCCTGAAACTTAGACTCTCACTAGGACTAAATTCATCAAATATCTAGAAAATACAGTTGTTTAAAGTGCTGTCTAATTGTCAAAAGCCTTGCCTTTGCAATTCTGTGGTTAAAATGCTGTTGTGGTTTTATTATTTTAAAATAATTTGTTATCCATACTTCAATCTTCACTAAATGGTTCACATGAAAGTCACTTTCTAAGAGCACCTTCCAGGTGTGTTTTTCTTCCATAACATAGCATGAAACTAGACTTTCATAAAGAAGGAGTAAGTTGTTAAAACTGTGACACAATACAAAGATACCCTTCAGAAAACCTGTATAAATTACCTGCATGGCTTTTATGGTGATAGATGACACAATACTAGTAAATATGCAGATTTTAAAATGCTAGGGTTTAGGAGAAATCAAACCTACAAACCTGCAACTTTGTCAAGTCTTCAAAGCAATTAAATTTGGCTATAAAAATGTGGAAAAGCAATATAAATCAACTATAACTAATTCACAAGTGTTAGCAAGTTCTGCTATATTATTTTGATAATATTCACTTGGGATAATACTCATATGGCTCCAGTGCATCTTCGTTTTTCCAAGTTAAACTCTGGCAATCAAAACAAACTATACAGTTTCAGCCCAGAAAGGAAAAGGGTAATAGGCTGAGAAATAAGCAATAAGTACAGTTTATCCTTCAGGACAAGTCATTATCTAGGTGCACTTTTTGTGGACATCAAGAAGACATGACTGCACACCTCAGGTGTAACTTAAGATCATGCCACAGAAATCTGTCTGAAGTGTGACTATGGCAAATTCACAATGTGTTAGGCAGACTGACTAGAAAACTGTTGAAGACAACCTTCCAGGTCAAAGTTTGTCTATTTGGTTATTAAAGAAGATCAGAGAAATCTTCACAAAGTGTTTTTAATGTAATCATAGTTACAAGCTGTGCTTTTTGGCTCAAGTAACTCATTAATGGCATGAAAAGGAACAGAGAGCCAGCTCATCTTTGAGGAAATTACGTGGTAATGATAAGCTGCCTAATCCTTCAGGAGAACAGTCCATTTGTCAGAACAGATAATTTCCACGTAGTTGAAAGAACACCATGAAAACCCCTTGAAGACTGGCAGCTGACTACTGTGCGGAGGGATGGGTTTTTGCTCTGTGTTTGCCAGCCAGTCTAGGCTATCAGCCTAATAACTCTCTCAGTGCCTTATAACAGCTCTGCATAGACCCATTCAGAGCCCTTGATCACACCAGAAAGAGAATAAAGAGCCTTCCATACTCATGCAAGGAGGAAAGAAACCAAAGCATCTGCTTCTGTGAAAGGAAATCTATATAGCCGCTAACAACACTTTACAACAGCATTGGTGATGACATGAATACCAGAAGTTTGAATACTGTTTCTCATCCCTATGCTATTTTTCATTAGTCAGTGATGGTATAGCATCATGTAAGCTTGCAGCTGTTTTGGGTCAAGGGAGGGAGCAGATAGCTGTAAAAATGCTGAAGTTCAGGGTGGGCCAGAAAGATCAGAAATATGTGGCATTCATTTGAAGCTGTTGAGAAACTAGGTTTGTTGTAATCCAGCCACACAACTGAATTCATAGTTCTGTTGTAGAACGTGCACATATTAAAATATTGCTAAAGAGGATTAAGCCAGCTTCATTCAAAACAGGGGTTTCCCACCTAAACAATGCAAGTTTGAGCAGTAAAAGAGAAGCACTTCTCTTAACAGCATGGAGGTAAAAGGAAACTCTAACACAATCCTCCACAACTTCCCATTCACCCAGATGGCTGCACTGGCAAAGTTTGTGCATGGAGACCACAAGCTGAAGCTCTTTAAAGATCTGTAGTATGTCTGTATCAGATCCCTATAAAGTGATTCAGGAGCAAAAGGGTTAGGAAATGATAGACTAACCTGTAGGTGACATTCAGTACTACATGAAAGAAAAGGCACTGACCCCTAAATCATAGGAGTCTTTGTAGTCTAGCATAGTTTGATGGACTTGGTAAAGGATAATAGACTCTTTCACACAAGGAAGAAAGTGTGGTGTGTAACTGATCTCATGCCAGGCAGAGCTCTGAGGGGGAGCAACTCTTACTGATTTTTTCCCAGAACTGTGCAGTTGCACTCAGGGAATGCACAATATTCCCCTGCCAAAGCTTTCACCCCTTCCAGTGTGCCTCAGCTAGGCAAGAAACAGGCAGTTTTCCTCCCTGCCACTCAATGTTATACAGTTAGTCAATCAGTTGTGACTGAACAGATAAAAAATCCTATCTGCTACCTCTTATAAAAGTATGCTATCTTACAAAACTGTATGGGCAGTTTTTTCCTGCTACTTTGTATCTTCTTGGATTACCTGATTTACCTGTGTTTTCCTCCATTTTTCACCACACTTCTGTGGCTGTAAGGAAACTTTGATGTTCACAGACATCACAGTGAGCACAAGTGAGCAGTGGTGACTGGATATACTAATACACCAGTTTTAGACAGCAGCCAATAACATTATGTCTACCAATGTCCTAATGACAAAAAAAAGCTGGGCAGAAGCCATGCAATGATGCTAAGTGCTCTAACAGTTTATTACATAATTGAGAGTTTTCCAGGCCATTCTACACTATGAAAATGCAAATAGTCTGTGAGTTCAGGTCTAAGTTGGCAGATGAGAACTACTTTCATTTATGTAGCATTTGCACAAACACTGTCATCGTACATGATGGGCAAACAGAGGCATAAATGAACTATCGTTAGTCTGACTAGATTGGAAAAATCTCTTTGCAGCAAAGGCACTAGTACAGACATGGCCACTACTGTAGAGAGGACTTAGACTTGCTGATAAAACTCTAAAATTAAATGTAAATGCAGCTGTAATACACAATAGCTATGTTTCATGTGATGGGCAGCTGCCTATTCTTTACAGTTCAGGCTGGATTGATGCAAGTAAGTCACTGGGCTGACCTCTGGAGCAGAAACCTGGCCTTGTTCTACGCTATGTAGTGCAACTGATCACACAAGATGAGACTGAGGAAAGCTTAGTATCAGCTAAAGTTGTTTAAACTTTCCTGCATCTAATCTAAGGATAAAAAGGTGAGACAGAGAAGTACCTTGTTGCTTCTGCTGTGCTGGGGAGGTTGCTGGTATTGATGCTGTACATTCAGTAAAACCAGTTTCACTGTTGAATGTGGGGAGAGAGGCCATGGAATCATGTCTGAAGAACAGGACCTTGCACCTCACGTGCCTTCACAGCACATGACTGTGATGCAATTGTCCAGAAAAGGACTTGTGAAGGATTGAAAAGAAGGTATGAGATTACTGATTCTCAAAGGAAAAGCTTGCTGATCATTGCACTTAGCACTGGGGATAAGGACTAGACAAGAATCTTCTTTAGTTTAAGGCCCCAGTTTGTGATTGCCAAACTCACATTGTTTTGGGTGGTATTTTTTGTTGTTGTTGGTTTTCGGGGTTTTTTTGGGTTTTTTTTTTGTATACTTAGCCTTTCCATCTATACTGTCTCTAAGTTGCAAAAATGATGTGAATCACTCATCAGAGTAGAAGGATTATATACAAGTCCCACTGCCAATCATTTGAATTTGGACAATATCCATAATGGAATTAAACAGACGATGAATATTTAAGCATCAGCAGAAATGCAAGAGAGAAGGTTCTTAATGGATGTTTTCCAAATGACTCTCTGGGAGCTTCATACTGATGTTGGAAATTCTCTGTGAATGTGTCATTTGCTGCAGAACTCACTTTTTCCATGACACAGAATAATAAGTGGCATTGCAGCAAAATAAAACTAAACCATTCTGATGTGTGTATAGGCTCAACCTGCATACATGTTGTCTACAGAAGTAGAGTTTGAATGTACATAGTACTTTTTAATCTGCTGTATAGATCTGAATAGGGTTTTTGCACACAACTCATTCCCAGTAATTTAAATTAGACAGGAGACCAACTGTAGTTTTTTCTGCCTTGTGCCTGTTTTAACTCATAATTGAGAATAAAACAAACGTGGCTATATTCAAAGGATTCCATTGTGGGATTCAAAAGAGATCATGGAAACAATGCTTACCTTCCAGGATTACCTTCCAGGTGAAGATACTGTGCAAGAGTAAACTTAGATATAAAGCATGAACTCAAAGCACCTTTCCCAGATTGCTTGTGGGCTTTGTGGCAGCCCACCATGGCAATTATAAGCCAATACCATAGCTGGAACAACATTGTATCTGAAAAACCAAAAAACACAACCAAGGCTTTACGGAGTTGCTGGGTTTTTTTTCCTTTTTGAAAGTGGCTGTGTGCTCTCAATAGCACTTGTGTTTCTATACAGTAAAAGTTTTCTGGAAGACCTGTTACTAAACATTGTCTTAAAATGTATTTCGGAGTAAGGAAGATTTTCTCTGACTAGAAATACTTTGAGCAATCACTGAAAAATTATCTAAGAACAAATGCATCAGAACTGGATCACAATTTCTGGTGCAAATTAGCTCTCATTCCGGTCTTCTGGAGGTATAGCCAGTTGTTTATCCTTCTAGATTGTTAAAATATGCTAGTTAGGATGAAAAAAAAAATATGAGTGAACAAATGACAAAATGGTGAAACGATCAAGGTCAATTACAAGGAGAGAATGAAGAAGAGACTTTAAGTAGAAGTAACTAAGATTAGCTTTGTTGAAATAGTTTAATTATTCTATGAAATAGTTATTATTCTATCCAGCAGCATCCTGGCCTGTATCAGGAACAGCATGGTAAGTAGGACTTGGGAGGTGAGCATCCCACTCTGCTTGGCACTGGTGAGGCCCCATCTTGAGTACTGTGTCCAGTTTTGGGCCCCTAACCACAAGAAAGACATTGAGAACCTGGAGCATGTCCAGAGTAGGGCAACGAAGCTGGTGAGGGGTCTGGAGAATAAGTCTTATGAGGAGAAACTAAGGGAGCTGGGGTTGTTCAGCCAGGAGAAAAGGAGGCTGAAGGAAGACCTAATCATTCTCTACAGCTACCTGAAAGGTTGTAGGGAGGTGGGTGTTGATCTCTTCTCCCAAGGTACAGGTGATAGGACAAGAGGAAATGGCTTCAAGTTGCACCAGGGGAGGATCAGATTTGCTATTAGGGGAAATTCATTGGAATGGGCTGCCCAGGGAGGTGTCTGGGCACCATTCCTGGAGGTATTTGAAAGGTTGGTTGACATAGTGCTTATTGACATGGTTTAGTGATGGGCTAATCAGTTAGTTGGATGGTTGGACTAGATGATCTTAAAGGTCCCTTCCAACCTAGACAATCCTATGATTCTATGATTCCAATTAAAATTTATGTAATACTTATTTTTTTGTTGCTAATTGAAGCCATTTAAAGATTTTTCTCTGTCGCCTCTGAAAAGTCAAATGAATGGAACAAAACCTCTCGAACAATCTGAGATTGCTGAGACCAGCTCTGTACGGTGTAAAAAATGAAAAGCTGGCAGGAGGAATTTTATCCCAAATGATAATTCTAAATGAAAAAACCCACTACCAAATGGCCTATGCACACATGAGAAAGCCTTCCACAAGAAGGAATGCAAGTCAAGATCAAGAACTATAATAGCTATGCAAATCAATGCAGACTGAATTTGAGGAATGGTAATTCAGTAGGCACTGACTAGTGGATTTCCCTGTGTTAACGAAATGTGCAACAGCTAACTGTTGGACTATTCCAAAATCAGAAAATAACTGGTCTTAGCGGGAAAGTCTACAAGATAGTTCAGCATTGATAGGCAGTAAAATGACATTCAGGAGGTTGAATCAAAGGCTTATGCATTTTGAGTCCAAAGCATCTTGTAAATCTGGAATGTCTGCTTTGGAAATCAATAATTTTTTGCTATAATCACTTCAGTAACATACAATAATTATGAACTATTACTTCTAAAGGAACGTAAAAAATCATTAAAAGCAATTAAAGGTGGAGTGAGATAAGTAAGCAGTGCAGAAAATCTGCCGTATTTATGTATTTATTAGTTATGTAGATGTTCAGGGAAAGCCTGCTATTAGTAATTACGTGCTAATCTTTCTTCCCAATAATGTTTTGCAATATGTTTTGGTTTTAGGGGAAAATCAGGGACTGAATTTAAAACAGGAGCAAATCTGCAACAGGATGTTATTGAAAAAGAAATGAAGCTTTTTTTTAAACAGGAATTTCTTGATGAGAATTTCTATAAATGCCAAAAACCTAGAGACATGAATACAAAATGAGACAAAAGCTAGTGGAAAAATGTCCAGCCAGCAGAGTTATTGACCCATCCCTTCAATACCTTTAGTCTGACAGCACTGAACAAAGGATGAAGGCTTAAATGATTAATTACATAAGAAAATATATGAATTTTCAATACAGAATTCTTAAAATTTTCTGTTTCATGTTTCACATATTTTTGATAAAGACAAGATTTCTCCATTTTGCCATGAAATCAGCAGTGGGATGTGTGTCAGGGCTTCTGCATGGAGCACTGCAAAAAAATCGCAGAGGACGTAAGATAATAATGCATGCACAGAGTGAAGAGTTCAGCAAAATTTGGTTTGTGAACCACTGTGAACCATCAGTGTGGGCCTGGGAAGTGGTTCCAGCTTGTAGACTGGTTTGTTTGTTCTGTACACTTGTTTTCTGTGTGTTTTTTTCCCCCTTGATTTTCAGAACCCAAAATGGAGTTCCTCCTCTATACTCTTATAAGTCCTAATACTTCCACACAGCTCAGCAGACCTAGGGCTTCAAGGAGGAAGCACATGTGAAAATGTCATCTCATTTCATTTTGCCTGTAACTTACAACTTGGTAAACTTATATATGTAGCTCCTTTCATGTTTCCACGTTTCAGAAAAAATTTCTTTGGCAATTTTAAGACACATGAAAAGAGAGTGTTTTTGTGTGGTAGTTAGTATTGCTAAAATAGTTTCTTTTGCCAGAGATGTACTTGGGTGCATATCTGAAACTCTAGCTGCAACTCCTAGCCAATTACTGTAATGGGGTAGATTCAGTAGGACTCCCACAAGGCTTACCTCGGCGAATGATGCAGAAAACCCTTGCATGTTCATAATCAGGAGAATAGAAGAATAGAAGACATACCATAACAATACAATTACACCTGTAAATTTGGTTTTATATTCCTTCTGGAAGTCATTCTCCACCTCTGTTATCATATTATAAGTACCTCCTGCTGCTCCCTTTTTACCCTTGCTAACATCTTGATGTTAATGTTCATGTCACAGACTCTTAAATTTGAAGTAAAAAAATAATCTGAAATATGTTTCAGAGATAGAGATTTTTTTCCCCCAAGTAACCAACAGAATTTTAGGAGCTCAAGTAGTAATTGCATAGTTATTACCATTATTATTACCTCTATGCAAAACAGGGAGCATTTGTGTTAGTAAAGGTAGTGATATTGATATCTGAGAAGACATATTGTTTGAGATGTATTTTATATTAAATGAATTTTAGCAAGACAAATATACCAGACTAAATTATGCATTCTCTTTCCTTTACAGAGAATTAGCACTCAAGGAGATGAATAAAATTTTCCTATTAAGTAAAATTACTAAGGTTTGTGGGTGAAAAAATATCAGCCATAAAGAAAAAGCAATCTTGGCTCACGAGTTTGTTTTGAGAATTTATCAATGGGAGCAGGGCTGCCAACAGCAAGCATTAAAGAAACATGAAACAGACCCCAAGAGCTATATGTTTCTGAGTCAAGCTCACATCAGTCCTGAAAGGTGCTTATCATCCGATATATGAATAATTTAATATGCACTGTATACTAGTTCTACATAGCCAGAGGACCAGGCTAGCAAAATCCCTCAAGTTTACCACAGGGGCTGATACAGGCTTCTCTTTCTCACAGTCTCTCTTTTTCTTCTCTCATTTTGGAAAAGCTGAGCAAAATCTTATCTTCAGTGCTGTCTCATTACCTAAACAAAGCAGAGAGAAAAAGACTAAAGTTAGCCCATTCTGTAGAGACCATTTGCAGCCTTAACACCTTCCCTTACCTGCTTTTATATCTCATCACCAGTTGCTAGAGCCTGGAACAACTCTATTACATGGAGAAATGGGTGTTTGCTATAGGAAAAGTGTGGAATGAAGGAGCTTCAGGAAAACAAAGTATGGGAAATAAATGCATAGGAAGAGGAAGATATTTTCATTTTAAGTTGCTACTCCCCTCTCCTTGTAACACAAGAGAATATTTTGCAAGCTTCAAAATCATGTCAAAAGAGTTATTTGTCATTTACTTTGTCATCAGACCATGGAACTCACTGTCCAAGAAGTTATTAAAGATCATAGCATACCAAGATTAAAATATTCTTAAAAATTATACTTGATCTATTGTGGCAAATGTCATGTACTATATAGCCCATATAATATTTCTCTCTCCTTGGTCACTCATTTCGATTACCCTAAAAGGATCAGAAAAAGGGTGTTCAAATGGGTATTTGGTACCAGAGTTTGTTGTATCTGCTGGTATCTTAATGAACTTTACTTCTGGAGACAGAATTTCTTCATAATAGGCTGCAGTTAGCTTTTACCTGCAAAAAAATCCCCATGTTGCAGAATTTGTGAACACTTGTAGGTCTGCTGTGGGTCTTCACATACTACAGTACTTTCCATTTACACAGTGTTTGTTGCAGAAGAATATAGGTGTTTAAATAATGCTTTGTTTTGAAGTTGCTGACAAACGTTTCTTTCCTCTGTCACAGGCTGAAAATAAGGCTTTTTTGGAATATGGATTAAATAACATTTTAATCCTCCTGTACAAGCCAGCTGTTTGCAGAGAGACAGTAATGCACTAATAGAATCTTCAATTAAGTTCAGAATTTTACTACATTCCTAGAGAGATTTAAAATAAAGGTGTCAGATACAGAATAAAAGATTTATGGGAGGATTCCCTGGCAGAATTGTGTAAAGCTGAGGAAAAAAAAAAAATTAAGGTAAATTGAAGGGTAGTTTCTCCACCAAGTACTTGGACAGTAGGAATTTGAAAGATTGGTGGATATACAGTCTTTTTTTACAGCACCCTCAACAAAGAGAAGCAATTGTTTTAGAGCAGTGACATGCATTAATTCCCTCTTCCCATGAGTTTGGGTTCACTGTTGCTACATACTTTCCATTCCCCTCAATCTCCATTCCATATTCCCTGACATCCAGGCAAATGTCCCAGTGACTTCAAACCCCATTCCTGCACTGCTGCTTTCCATAACTAAGTAATATCCTGAGCTAAATAACATCCTTTAACTGTCAGATGTGAAACATGAAGAATGTGTCAATGCTGGTTTCAAGATGTACACAGGCTGGATGGCCAGTGTGCTAATCTCACCTTGAAGTTTTGCTGTAGATAAAACACATGAATTTTCCTTCTCTGCATAGCCACCCCTTTTCTCGAGATCTGTTGGAGTATTCTCCCCGATATCTTTTCATGCTTTAGCCAACTGAAATGAATATAACAACAGTTTCTAAGTTTTCAGAGAACTAGCAGACTGATCTAATAATATCTGCTTTGTCTATAAAGTAGGCTGGAAGTAAGAATTAAAGGATCAGAAGTCATCAGGATTGAATCAGAAGGAAATTTGAGGGAAGCCCCGTGATTTCATGCTATTTACCAGACTAAATAGTTGTTTACTAAATAGTTGTTTGTTTAAGCAATTTTCCTTCATACCTCTGATTAGTCTAATAATAATTTTCTGCAACTTTTCTGATTTTACAGGTCTTTTTTGAATGCAAGTCATCTGAATTAGATACTATATTTTAGGTGTGACTTGGTATAATGTCATGAATTTTGCACTCTATCTGTTGGAATAACCCTCTCTTCTTTCATTACTGCTTAAAAGCACAGTCACCACTGATTGTGAATGAGATTACAGGAAAAGATTAAAAAGTATGTATGCGTTATGATTTAGTGGTCTTTTGCCCTCACAAGAGAGCTGTTACTGTTATAGTGCTGGGTACGTTGAGGCCAACATTATTTTATGTACAGAGCAAACCAACCTCTGCTTAAATTAGGCAAAGACAGAGGCAATAGAATTCTCACAAAATATATCAAATGCCATCAAAATAACAAATCTAAACATATATCAAGAGCATTCTGTATCTTACAAAATACTTGCATGCGAGATTAGGAAAGTTTCTATCTCATTTTTAGGTAAGAAAAAGATGCAGAGAGACATAAATGCACTGACCCAGCCTCAGGCTTCATACCCATGTGCGTAGGAGGGAGATGTTCTGTTCCAGTTGTTGCATAACCACATTGGACTCCCTTTCGTATCAATGTTTACACAAATCAAAACAGAGATTACACTTGCAAAAATCTTGACCACTGATGAAGCAGAACAGCACAGAATTTGTATAATATTCTCCTTTTTGTGAAAAAATGATGTTTGCAGCTAGCTGTTTCTTCAACAAAAAAACACAAGTTAAGAATAAGCACAGGGAGGGAAAACAGCATTTAAAGACATTTGTTTATATGTCAATGCATCTTAATTAATATTTCCATATGAATGCTTTTGAAAAAACATCTTCTTCTTTTGAATATCATTCAATTTCATGTCAACATTCAGTTTTTTCCACCCAAGGTTGGCTGATCCTGCTGTAATTTCCTTCAAAGCAAACAAACATTGATTTACCGATATCCATTGTATTCAGACAACCAGACTTCATTTGTGAAAGGGGAAAAAAACAGTCAAGTGCCACACCTCCATAGATGATAGACATTTGTACCATAAAATATTAATGATATAAAATCTAATTTTTTTTCAGCTGTTTGCACAGCCACAGTAAAATGAATGACAGAGACTAGAGTTTTAAATGTACTTGGTTTGCCCTGCTTACTGTTACCCAAGACAGAGTCTAAATTCCCTGAGAATCACTGATGACTTCTCTAGTAAATTTTGACTCTAGTGTTTATCAAAGTGCTCAAGACCGAGAAAAATAATAAAAAAGACCCATCAAGGCTGGAACTGCTGAACTCAAAGCAACAGCAATTTGCAAGTGTGTCTTTCACTGTTCAGAAATATTGCCCATGTAGCAGTCTTTACTTTTGTTGGGACACAGTGGTGGGTGAAACAAGGATTACAGAATAGGACTATCCCAAACTAGCTGCTAACAAGACAGAAGCAAGCAGTCCACAATTAGCACTATTTCTGCATCTAATGAGAAATCAAGAATGATTTCTTAAACCTTTGCCAGCTGCCCTCTTTTCCCCTTACATCTGCCATCTTCAGTCAGCCCTAAACACCATTCTGTGTGGCAATAATCCAAAACAGGAAAAGCCAATTTTCATAAAGGATTTTCTTTTCTTCCTGTAGTTGTTTATAACAGGACTCGAATCAATGGTCAGCCACCGAAGTGTGAACAAGAAGTTCTCTTTACAAACCAGTGCCTGAACTTGTGACCAAAAGGTGCAGGGATAAATAAAGCCTTGTAAAGAATGTCAGTTCGCTTTGATGAGAGTAAGCTTGAGTCCCCATGCTCAAATGCAGAGCTCCCCACTTGTGGAGTGGACTTAAGTGGACCCTCTTATTTGCATCCAACACTGTCCACCCATCTGTCCTTTTGTCACAGATGGTCAAGACATTTGGGACTTTTCTGTCAGCGATGCCTAAACTATCTCCTGTATGAAGCAACACTATGGAAACCAAAGGCTTTTAAATGAAAATACTGTGATGTAGAAGCAGTATTACTAGAATGTAGGCTAGGATTCATAACTTGTTAAGTGGATAAAAGTCTAGGTGATGTGGTGTGTCAGACTAGAACTAGCAGGGGTTCAGGCGTTCTTTTTTTAACTTGCTGTATTCAGAAGAAATGACTTGCTTTAAGGCTTGGTTTGAGCCAGCTCAGAAGCTTTCTGGCTTGCAACAAATTGCTCAGACCTTTCCACAGCCTGGAAGTTGCCTTTTCTTTCCCCTTTGAGACCTGCCTACTTCCTCCTACTCTGGTAGTTTTCCTGTGTCCACCACAATCCCTCAACAACATGTTCTCCCTGATTTTTCCTGCTTCATGGTCCCTTCCCACAAGCAGGTTTGTTTCCTCTCCAGGATACTCCCACACTGACTGAAAGCAATGTAGGAGAAGCGAGAATTTAAAAATATACAATCATACACCACATTCTTTATGTTGTACTATTATTCACCTCTGAAATTTGGATAAAACTCTATTTATTTGGTCATTTTCTTTTAAGGCCAAACTTTCTTCCTCTGTTTCTCCAGCACTCTCTTTTCAGATAGGAAAAAAGAACAACAACTCTTCTCACTCCATTTAGTCCCTGTCCAAGAGTGTTTCTGCTGCTGGCACAAATGCAGAGCTCCCCACTTGTGCCCATGCAATACCCTGACTCACAGCTGTGCTGGCTGATGCAGATCCAAAGCTACAAGGGCTAAGATTTTTCAGCCATGTCAAAGGGTGAGTTGGACAGGAACTGCTAGCAATAAAGATCAGATGGGCTTGATTGACAATCAGCCATCTCAAATGCTTCTGTGTCATTTAACACTCCTGTGCCAGCTCAGTGATCATAATACTTTGATGAACATGCAATACAATGGGGTGGCAATGCACGATCATGCAATTCTCCTTCCAGACATGACGGGGCTATTAACTCAGAAGCTGTCTTTGGGGCAGTACCAGCAGACAATAAAAGATTAATGTTAGTCCTGGGCTGAGTCAGGGGAGTGGAAGCCGGATATTTTCTGCTGGGAACAGTGAAGAGGTTTCAGAGAGCCATTATCTTGGGAATTCTACCCAGAGCACAAACATCCAGTACTAGGAGATCTCCATGGAAGAAAATTGCACTGAGTTAATAGCCCCATTTTATTAACACACAAAACCTTAACAGGCTCCATAAGAATCAGTGTAAGCTTTTAACGTGTGGAGTCTACATGCTTGCTACCCTCAACCTCAGAGATTTCACATGTATAGGCACCATTTCATCTAATTTCCCTGAATCACTTTCAGCTTTCCATTTTCTTTGAGAGTACATGTAGCTCTTAGTCTCATATAAAAGCCCTGTATGTAACTCGTGGATTAATTTAGCCATACTGGGGTGCTTACACTTAGAAGAGAAGATGAGGAAAAACCCACCACTGTCACAGGTAGCAAAGAGTGTCTTTTCTTTGTTTAAGAAGATTTTGGGGAAGGAAATATCATCCCCATAAATATCATTCCTGAAGCAGTCAACAAAGCTTATGTAGGCAAGACTTGGGCTAGTAACACTCCTAAATGGGCAGTTGAGAATAAGGGTAAATGTACATAAAATAGACTTTAGTACTCTGATACTCATTTCTAGATGGTTGTAAAAGATACCTCAGGGCAGAAAAAAAAACCCTGTCTTTATATTGTTGATAAAAGACATACCATGACCCATGACTTTTTTCCCCTCCTGAAAATTCCCAGGGACTTTTAACTCTGTTTAATGCTCAGAGCATTAGTTTTATTATATTAGTGAACCTCTGGGATTTTAATGTACTCTTTATCCAGAACTGGGCAGCCCAGATTAAGTATTCATTAGTTTTACTGCCACTGGGAATCTTTGCTGTTCTTCTGCAGGGCCGCAAAAAGAAGTTCTTAATACAAACACCAGAAACCCCAGAAACAATTATATTCCTCCTATTTGAAAAAAGGAAATTAATACTGCTATTTTAACCATCCTTCTCAAAAGATTTTTCTGATTCCTTAAAAGGAGCAATGCTCCTTTATTCGGTGTTCTTATGCATTGTAAGCTTTCATCTCTGTTATCCACAGAAAATATTTCAAAGTTATGGGGCAATTTCAATCACTGTCTGGCCTAGAAACATAGTTTGTGCTTCATGAATTTCACTTAAATTCAGATGATGAACTTCCCATTGCATAGTGTGAACACAGAGAAAGCCACTTTTATGCCAATGGAAAGGCTGTTTTTTTCCAGTTAGCAGGGACTGAATCAGATCAGCACAGCCTAGTGAAGCACCCCAGCCCCGGACACATGTAAGGATGCCCAAGTTATCTTCTGCAATCCCCTGCATAATGTTTCTCATCATTGCATTTCCAGAGCTGAGGTAAATTTACTCATACATAGATTCAGAGAGTGTAAATAATATTTGTTGCATTGTGCACGTAGTTTGTTATATTCACTCTTAGATTTCTAAAGAGCAAAAAATAGAGAGATCAGTTCTAGTTTGAGCTGCCTGGTAAAGACATTCTGCACTTCCCAAGGGGCAAATTCAGACTAAATTTATTTTATGGGTTGCAGGTTTTCCTACTTCATCATATCAGAGAAGAAAGTCAGTGCCTAGGTGAGAGATACAGATTCAGAACTGCTGTTGGATATTCATTCCAAAGGATAATGTTAGATAAGCCTCTCAGAAAAAGGGAAGCAACTAATAAAATTGTAAATGGTATAAACAGGAGAGAGAACGTTATCAGCACTTGATCACAGATAATCTATGCCCATACAGCCTCAGAATATTATTAATCAGCCTAACTATGCAAAAGGAAGACCTTCATATGTATCAGGCAGCTGTCCCTGGACAGCTTATAAGTGCCTTGCAGTTAACAGGCAATCACTCACAGTCTAGCCCTGATCATTATCTCAAATACTTGAGAAAGTATAGAATGATTAAAACAGTGAAAAATCCCATCACTCATGACACTGACTCCCACATGTATAATTCTTACATCTACCTCTGAACTTTAAGCCTGCATGTTAAATATCCCTCGCTTTGGTTAATGTTTATCCTGTTGGATATCCTTATGGCTTTGCTTTCAGTGTTTTTCATTGGCTAGTAACATTCCTTCTAAACTGACAAAAAAGGCATCCTTTGCAGGCAGCTATCATGCCTGCTGCTATTGCATACGCTACCCAAAAGTTTTAGTAGACAGTACTTCATTGTGTTTTTCAGCAATTAGGTGGGTGATGCTATACTCCCATTTGTAAAAGCTTTTTAATCTGGAAAATGATGAACAAAATACATGTCACCAAGCAGCTAAATTCAACCTGGAATTAAGAACCAGAATCCTACCCATGCAGCTATTATACTTTCAGAGACAGAATAATACTGTTATATCACCTTTGTCTACCTGTGGACCGTCTGTTGCATTTTATACTTTTTCCATTATTTTTTTCTGTTGTGTAAAAAGCAGAATCTCCCTAAACACAGATATAGTGCTTCTTGCACAATGGATTTGTGCAGAAAGTTCCCTTCCATCCCAAGTCAGATGGCAATTGTTTCTCAGGTTGCTTCCATTTCAGTCCTTCTCTAGGGCCTTCATTATGTCTTCTAATACATCTGGGATTAAAAGTGGAATACCAGAGTGGAAATGGTTGGCCCTAGTGTGTGAAATGTTGAATATGAACAAATACATATTTTGCATACAGATATATTACAAAAGGTGTGCTTTTAGGAGGAGAGAAAAGGTAACTTTGTCCCAGCAGACTTTATGACAGATCATGAATTCTCAGTCTACAATACCCTGTGATTAAAACTATCATTAGTACTGCATGCTAATTTGAGCCAATGATGAGATCATTGTCTTGACTTGATCTGTAAAAATCTTCTACCATCAGCTGTAGCACTAGAACTTGTAGCACCAGAAAAAATCCTTAGGACGATCTGATTTGTATTCAACCTTAATCCAGACTGCTGGTATGACTGTTTTGATTTCACTCATTACAAACAAACAAATCAATAAAGTTAAGAAGGGGACATCTAGCAGAACAGTAATTATATTTTTCCAACACAGAGCCAATTCACCATCTGCAAGGTCTTACGGCCATTGCTCAGAACTGTAACTCAGTCAGAACCACCGCAGGCAAGTAGTACCGGGCATCCTCCAGTCTACAGGCCAGCAGCGTCCTCACAAGTACCTTGTGGTATGGAGGAAAAAACCAACAAAATAGTAATAATAACACTGGGGTGGGGGAAAAGAGGAATGGGAGGAAAAGGAGACATAGCAGAAATTTAGATTTTGCTTCAGATACTGAACTGCTTGGTTACTCACAAATGGGCCTGTCATTCGGAAAGATAACAAGAAGATGCTACCCTTGGCTTTCTCCAGGTGCTCTGACTAGGTGAGTCATCTGCTCTGCAGCAGCTGCTAGCAAGCAAGTGAAATAAAATCCCAAGTGCTAATAATAGCAGTGAAATTTACTCAAATTACTGAGGTTGTTGATGTGTTCAGGATGTGGTTAAACAAACATGTTGTTATGGTCTATAGCCTTTTTCTTGGATCTGAGACATGTTAATTAAACTGCCTCAGAAAATCACAAGTTCATGATTTGTAACCCTTTAGGTAAGGTACATATCAATATCAGCTGTGAACAGCATTCCTGAACCAAATTAATATTCTTTCAGAACAGAACTGGTAGAACCGTAACTTTATGGTACTTACTAGGCTAATATATAAATGAAAACTTAAAGGACTTTAAAGTCTGAAAACTTGTCTTTTTTTTTTTTTTTTCTCAGTGATGTCAGTTAAATAAATATCAAATAAAGGTTTTTACCTTCCATGGAAAACCTCCTCACAGAGAAACACAAATAATTCCTGTGTTGGAGTAAAGTAAAACAGCAAATAAAAAGAAGTAAAGAAATAATTCAGGCCGAACCAAAATGTTCTGCTGTTTTGGGAGGGTTGTTCTGGAATAGCTTCTTCTATCATTTCTAGAGTAGATATACTTTCCTTTTACCAAGATTTGAATAAAGCTCATAAACAAAAATGAATAGAACAAAAATATTTTGTAATTTATATGATATTTTCAAACTTTGCTGCATGTATGTTTGCTAGTACCAAAGACTTCATTGTGGGGATTATCTATGTTCCTGAAAAGAAGATAAGATGTTCTGCTACTGAAGCTGAGGACCACATCTTCAGCACTATAAGTTGGAGAGTTTTGGAGAAGACAAGAGAATTAGCTTGGGGATTGTTTCCCAAAACTCTATTATGTATTACTGTATTTTTATAGACCAACTCTCCTTTCTTTCTTAATATGTTACACTTGTATGACTACTTTGTTTGCAAGCAGAGTCAGTAGAGGTGAGTGTTATATTGCTGAAGAGACAAGCTGCAGTGGAGGCAAGAGACACTGCAGGAAGGGATTGCAGCAAAAAAAAAAAAACTCAAAAGGACTGGCTAGGAGCTCTTTTTGAGGACTTTCAAAGCCAGTAAAGGTGACTGCTCAGTGCCAAAACACAGCAGCTTGTGGGTGGGCTGTGGAGGTGGTGTGGGTGGAATCACGTCCCCCCTCGGCTAAAAGCGGCCTCTCAGGAGCTCAGTGACCAGGTGCTGTGCACCTGGGAAATCACAGGAGTGGCAAAGGGCACACACAGAGGAACCCAAGGCT
>VZRU01019405.1:0-76321 GCA_013398155.1 Pedionomus torquatus | reverse complement strand
ATTTCAGAAGTATCTAGAACAGTATTTCAAAAAAGTTTTGTAACATGTTTCCTCTTAAAGATTTAGATTGCACCTTGCAGTACCATACACATTCTCTTCCCTTTCTCATAGAAGAACCTTTGTAATACCCAATTAGAGCTGCCAGCCCTTCTCTCTCCCTGTCTCTCTCCACCCTACCTCACCCACCCTGCCCCTCCACTTCTCTCTTTCCCCTCATCTTAGCTCTGTTGTAGCCCATGGCAGGCAGTGATAGGGAGAGATGGATGAAGTCCCTGCTGTGACATTTTCCAGTGATTCTTTCCCAGGAAGGAGCCATTTCACAGTGTTTCCAGAATATACTCTCATAGTGTCCAGAAACACTTTCCAAAGTATTCTGGAGATTCTTAAACTCCATTACTGCAAGTAGTCTCCAATTTCTCCCCTCCAGAGCGTGTACTTTGAATAACTTCAAGCTTTCTCCTCCCACTGTCAAAATTTTAAGTATCTACCCAAATACATTAGGGTAAAATCTGACTGTCACTCATAAGCAGAGGTGAGCTTTGCAAATCAAATCTATTGTTTTCCCACTAGAAAAAAAAAAAAAAACCACAAANTTTTCCCACTAAAAAAAAAAAAAAAAAAACCACAAACTTTCTAATACTGCTCTAAACAGATAGTCATTGCTAACAGTAAGACACATAGCAGCCAACTTGCATCTGCATTGAGATTTCCCAGACAGGCTGTACAGTATCACTCCAGGGACTGCTAAGCCTTGGCAATAACTAAAAAATTGGTGCGGAGACACTGCAGAGATGTTGAAAGTTATCAGGCAGACCAGTGAAATAGATATCAACACAAAATTGACAAAAAAGCAGCTACTGACCTACTAGGGACAGACATCAGCCTCTGAAGTTCTGCCAATTTAGCATATCATTCATTATAATGTTCACCTTTTATGAAGATCATATAGGAAAACTCCTGTGTACCAATGCTAAAAAAATTACATTGACTTTCTCACCAAAATTCCCAGATGAGGGAGGAAGAAGAGAGAAGGTTCATAATTTCTTGGTATTTAGCAGTAAACAGATGATTTCTAGCCTTTCACTTACTTTATGTTAGACTAAAAGTATATATTGATTTTAATTTAAGTCCACTTCTATTACTCCTGCATTTCCTGCTAGGGCTTATCCTTTCAGAGCTTTAAAAGCCAATGCTTAGCATCTTTCATAATTGCTTGTGGAGAAGGGCAAGAGTGCTAGCACCCTTCTGTCCACCCTACTCACCAGCCATAGAGAATCGTTTCCTTTCCTTGTGCAGATAAGCTATGTAAGTAATCAACAACAAGAGAGTTTTACATTTCACATTCAAAGATGCAGAGCCTGGAAGCTGAACTCAGCAAAATTCTAACTGGAGACAAGACACACATTTTTAACAGTGTGGGTAATTAACCATTGGCATTGCTTGCCCTGGAATATGCTGCGCCCCTTGGAGCTTTTAAATCAAGTCTGGATGTCTATAAAAAGATAATGTCTGCTTCAATTGCAAGACTTTGAACTCAGTGTGGAAACCATTGGCCTTGTTATGCAGAAAGTTAGACTAGACAAGTGCTAAGGGCTTCAGTGGCTAGGAAACATACTCAGAAACATGGCCAAGTGTAATACATTATTTGCACATTATTTATGAATCCACTTTTGGATTATCATTTAATTTCTATAAACCAGAGGAAACCTGAGCATAATTACAGTTCTGTCAGACAGTTTTAGCCCCCTGCAAAGCAAAAGCTTTGTCAGAGAGAGTAAAGAGAAAAACTCCACTGTGCTCTCACCAGCCAGTGCTAGAAAGAAACTTCAGCCCCCACTGATGGAGCTTTACCTTGGAGCACTGGTCACCCAGACCAGCTAGCAAGAAAGCAGTGAAGCAATTTCCACAGCTCATGCTTTGTTGGTTTGCATAAAAATTTGGCTTCTGTCCAAAGAACTAGAATTCGTGGCAGCTTCTCATTCCTAGGAATCACATATTTGAATGCTGGATGCCCCGTGCAATCCTGCCACCTCCAATTAATTCAGGAAGTTCTTTATGGTATTTTATGCCAGAAATATTATCAAACCAGCCTGCTGACTCTGCGAGTCTTTTTTCCTAAATAGTCCATGCTGGGTTCCTATAGACAAGTAAAATATGTCATGTATGACAGCACAGAACTGTTTTTCTTAGAAGCTCAGTGACAAAGTCTATTACCTGACTGCTTCATGGCACTCATTCGATGGGACAGCTCTCGAGTGATATTAGTACAAGTTATTGGTTATAGTCCATCACTACTTTTCTCAGTTATCTAGTTATCCCATTATCCATTGGGTTGACAGATGAATTTCCTCAATCAGACTAGCTAGATGGAACATTTTAGCCAGAACTGTGCCCTAAAATGCACCTTGTTTACGATTGTATAAAAAATTAAAAAAAAAAAAAAGGGGGAAGACAACACTCAGTCCATTCAGCCTGTGCATGAAAACCACTAAAGCTGGCGGTTTTACCTTACTCCTCAATTAGTCCATTTATTTCAGTGAAGCTCTACAAGCTTCCACAAGAGCTAAATATGTCTCCTAGAATATTTAGACTGCCCAGAATAGTCCTTGTGCAATTCAGAGCCCCCTGAGCCAGCATCGAAGCAGGTAACGTGGTGGTCTCAGAGATACCAGCCCTCTTAAGTGAGAAATTGAGGCCCCTGGGACTGCATTTCCAGGCAGTATGACTAAGCTGAACCAGCTGCAGAGACCTCCAGTAGACACAAATGAGATAGTTGTTTGTTATTTTGCAACATAAACTCTCCTCCAGTGTTTCTGCATTTTTGAGTTCGACAATTGAGAAGGAAAGGCTGGAGCTTAGTGCTTTTTCAAGATGTTGTACATGCCAGACGTGTATTTGTCCACCGCGCAGTTATGTAAGAGTGGATCAACAAGTCTCTCTGCTTCTGCTTTCCCATGGCACAGCAGACACGATTTAAATCTCAGTCTGCAATGTCTGCTGCACACTGATGGCTTTTCACATGAAATGTTTGAGATTTCATAGGCCATGGGATCATAAGTAGGCAGCTAGCTATCAGTGCTGCAAGTTTTTCCTAGTCTATGGCTAGATATTAAAATAGCTATAAAACCAAGAGAACCCAAATGGTCTTCCCTTAGAGCTGAACTCCTCAGGCCTGAAAATTGTATAGTAGGATTCTGTCAGAATTTATCCCTCCCCAAAAATTCTGTCAGAATACTAGGAAATTTTGACCTATGAATAAAAAAAACTTAAGAAGAGACACACACGTTTTGCTTTTACTGATTTCTTCTTTTTTTCTCTTTTTTCTCCCTCTTCCTGTTTACATGATATTTTAAATCTATATGATCAAAGGAGTACCTATTGTAGCACAACGTGAAAAAAGCAAGCCCTTCACTCTAGGTGGTTCAAGCCCACACACTAGTGCTTAGGTACCATTCTGATGTCCTGTTCTGGCAACTGTGTAATTTCATCTCAAGCAGCACAATTAGATTCACTGCGCACACGCTCTGAAACAAAGAAGAACAACTGCAATGACTCTCAAGATAAGATTTTTATACTGATGCTCTTTCTGCTGCTGTACCAAAATTCTTGTGGTGAAGTCAGTGAATCACAGTAATATGTAAGTGTTGACAGCTATTTATGTTAGGTCCTTTTGAATTTGTAAACAGAATATGACAGAACTAAAGCAAATGCCAAGAGGTTATTTTACACTCTGCTGAACTACAAGAAGTGATATAAAGACATTTCGGAGAAGTTTTACAGAGCTGAGGGAAAACATTGCACTGTGGGACACAAATTCAGATTGCGTTGGAGAAGAAACCCTATCATGGTTCCTGCAGTGAAAGTTCATCCTTGTAGCATCGTGCTAGTTCACATTAGATTCCTATCTGTAGAAAGCAGATAGTTAACAAACCAAGTGTGCACAAGTCTGTGCATACTGACAGTAAGGTTGTGGTGCCAAGGCACGGCCTCTTTTTATATTAGATACATACTCTGTTACGTATGTGTCGTCTAAGGACCAAGAGCACACGCAAAAAGGCAAACAGAAAGGGTGTGCAAGTTCTGGCCTAGCCACTGGCAGGATGCAGCCCACAGAGCATCTCAGCATCCGGCCACATCCTCCTCCAGTGTTTCTTTTTTAGATTTTATGGGAGTCCCAGGATCCTCATGCGAGCAATACTCATTTATTCTTCATTCTGCTCCTTCCCTCAACCTCCCACTCTCATCCCCCTAGAAATCACCTAAGAGAGGAAAATAAATGAGGACCTGGGTATAAGAATGTGAAGAGCTGGTTTGGTGAACCTGTAGACAAAATAGATTTGGAGTTAAGTTCACAAGAAATCTCTGCTCTGTGTCCCAGTTAGTTTTCAAATAGCTAACACTGAAGTAGTCAAGCGAAGCAGTCAAGCTTTTGGGGTCTTTTTTTTTTTTTTTTTTTTTTCCCATCTTGCCACATTTCTATTTCTGACCACATTTCTATTTCTGACCACATTTCAAGGCAAAGGAAGAGAGTACGTTCATGCAATTGAGCCCAATTCCCATCCATTTGATAAAGCAATGACTGCTAGGGAGGCTCAGGCTGATCTGAGGTATGCTCAGACTGATCTTGTGATAATGTAGAGTGGTACAGATGATAGGCATAAACAGATTAACACGAGAACTAACCAGTCTGGCAGAGTGGATGTCTTCACTGCCCCAGTTTTCTATTTAATTGCACAGCATGCCCTTCCATCTCCAAGAGCTTTTGTTTACTTGATTCTTAAAGAGAAATAGTATGGAGCCAGTAGAGAGGGACACTGATCATGTAAGTTCTAAGAGATTAATGAATACATTGTTTTAGTTGCATGCTGTTATTTTATAAGTTATTTATGCAGCATTCTCATTTACTTATGCTGGTATAAGTCAAGACTAACGCGGCCACTCAGCCAGCATGGAGGAGTTCTCAAAAGTGAGATAGCTGATGTTTTCTCACCTCAGAGGAGGTCACAATATTTTGTGTGAATATCTGCTGTCATTTCTGCCCTCCCTGCAAGAAAGCACATTTCCTGCTAGCTATAGGAAAACACTTGAAAGTGCAAGCACTCTGGGTTAAGAACTTCTAAATATATTACGGCTTAAAGCATTGTCACTTTCAAGCCAGTTTCATGATTTTGAACACTTGGGGTTGGCACCAGTGAGCAAGTTGGAACAAATGAGGTGTAAATGCTAAGTGAGACCAACAAAATATACACTGTACCAAGAGCATCATATACGAATCTGTTGTCCACAGATCTGTTGGCTGACCTGTATATTGTATCTGGAACGCTACTTATAGAACACTGCTTCAGTAACCTCTGTCCTACCGCCAAAATCAATACTCCTGTTTGTGGTAACATGGCCTGTTATGATACATGTTATTTAGAAACAAACTGATCATAAAGAACCTGATGAAAACTGGAAAGATTGATGGAGCAGATAATGTCTTCAGGAAAAAAAAAAAAAAAGACATGGAAAATTTTACTTATTTGGGCAGCTGAGCACAGCAGATGGCAAGATCTTCAGGGAAATAAACACAAAGTTTGGGAAAGCAAGAGTGTGTCCTAGCAGTTGCCAGTGATCTCATGCAGCAAGAAAATCAGTCAAAAATTAAATAGACACTCAGTAGCACCAGTGTTTTGTCAACATTTTGTAAAGAACAGGGACTTGGCAGCCAGAAAGGATGGGGCAGAGGAAGCTGACTGATTTTGAGGGCCAGTGTTTGCAAAAATAATTGTCAGAATCAGATGGTATCACAACTTTAGCAATCAAGAATTTATGGAGTTTCACCAATTGTATATGAAAGAGCATGCAGCTAGAAAACTAAACTAAATGTGCATCTGCTACTGTCCAGTCCCAGGCTAGTGACTGACAACTGATCAATGAATCATGAGCAACAGCTGAACATACTACATGATGGAACAAATAATATTGTCTGAAGGAAACATTTCTATCAATCAATATGCATCATAAATATGTTCGTTGTTTAATATGGTTTATAAACATATGAATGAGTTTATAAATTTAAGTATAGAATGCATGTTATTCTATAAAAGAGCCACAAGAATCTCTTTCACGTAAATATGGACTGAAACATTGCACAAAATCTCACCTAGAACTTGATCCTTTCTCCATTCACTGCTACTCAGGCTTCACATTTCACATCTGTGGGATAAATAAGGATGGTACAATTTGGCCTGCTGTGTCAAAATGAATTAGCAAGTGATTTCATTTTAAAATAAGACATTATAGATGGCCAGAATTATCCATAATTCTGCTTGTGTTTCAGGTTTAAATATCTGCTCAATGTCTCTTTGTACATGGGATTCCTTCTTAGTCCTCATTTTAAATTACTACCAGCCACACAGCTGGCAAAACTTGAAAAGAGGATAGCTATGGAGCAAGGAAAAGTGATTATGAAGAGAAATTATACGTGCTTTCTATACATAGCCCCTAGAATTGTAATCATGGTAGAACCAAGATGAGTTGTTCATTATTTACAACCATACAGCTTTTGTTAATACTTGCCTCATGATCAAGTATCAATTAAAAGAGAAAAGGCTGGGTACACAAACGAATCATACAAAATCTTTTGCACGTCTCTCTACCTACATGTGGTATTTATGTCTGCATGTATATGTCTAAGACTGGAAGGAAGCAGGAACTCACTCTGACCATAGCACTGAAAAAGACCACAGCACCAATATAGTTCCTTAACCCACGAATTTTATCTGGGTACCATTTCCCTGAGGAAACTGAGCTTTCTGCCCATAAAATTGAGCTGATGATCCCAGGTTTAAGTTTGCTGGTGAGACGAATGAAGTACTCTCCATGGTAAAGTTGTTAGTTACTTTTTTTTTTTTTTTTTTTTTTTAAATAGAATTTACACATTCAGTAGCAATTCTGCACCAAAGAGCCGGGTAAATTCCTTGTCTGCTGGTGTCAGAGGTTTTCCTTTGGCTTCAGAAAGGGGAAAGGGTTTCATGCAGCATTTGAAAAGGGCTGAATCAAGTAAAATGAGCATGATATTTGTATGGATGTGGATACCTTATGCTTACATCTAAATGTAATAGGACCATGACCAAGCAATAGTAATTTATAAGTAATTTATTCCTGCTCTAGCAGGAATCACAGCCAATTTATAGTGTTTTGGTAATTTACATCAGTTTTTAATCTGGTTTTAGATATTCCCAGGGGTGTAACATTAGGACATGCAGAAAACAATCCCATTTATTTTTGTTGATTTTGGATGATTCCGCAGTTTAGAAAATCTCACTGGAGTCATAGACTCCCAAGTACTTCAAAATATTAAAGCACAAAAGTACTTCAGAACATTGGGAGAACATTCAGAACATCAGGAGACACTGTTGTCCATCTAGTCTATTATTTTGGTATGAATACAGGGAAGAAAGTTCTCAGTGGACAACTTCTGAGGCACATCTCCAGAAAAACATCCTCCCAAATTTCAATTACTTGGAATTCCTTTGTTCTCTGGAATTTGAGAGTTGGTTATGTACTTTGTGTACATTTAGTATTATAACTCTGGATATATAAGTTTTGTAGGTACTTTAAAAGATTCTCTTATGTAACCAGGTAAAGAAGCTGACCCCAAGTATAGGTTCCACTACTGAATCCATGAATCTAAATATTTACATGCAAAGAACAGTCTTTCCATTGGTTCTTCATTTACAATTGTTCAGCTATACAATGAATCCTGCTACCCCTTGGTCAGGTGAATTGAAGTATTTTTGTCTGCCTTCTGCAGACCTCTTNCTCTTTTTTCTTTCTTTTTTTTTTTTTTTTTTTTTTTTAAATTATACATCCACGTACTTGTTTTCTCTCTAGTATAAATGTTTCAAGTCTGAACAATCTGTCTCTCCACTGGTTCTAGGAATGACAAGGCAAAGGCAGTACAAATGTCTTATCCAAATGCAGCCAACATTTTCTTGTTGCTTTTTGGTTTTTTCAATAAAAGAGCATTTCTAAATCCCCCCCCAAAAGTATGTATAGCATACAGAATGTTATTCCAAAAATTTTCTGTACCCAGTTCTCACTCAGCAGACTCAGAAATTATTTGCAATAATCCAGTTAACCACCTACATTGCCTCACTAATGTCTATCACCAGACAAATAAAAGACAACCTGTGCAAAGGTTTATTCCTCAGCCAATGTATCTATGGACTTAATACTCTTGTGGAATTGAATGGATATTAATGTTTTTCCTTCTGGGATCTGCAACATCCTGAACAAATGCCAAGACAGGAAAAAAAATCCCCTTCCACTCATTCAATGGGAGGGACTTCGAGACACTCATCATCTTGTCTGTGCATTCGAAACCTTGCAGGATAAAACCTCTGAGTCACTGAGCAGGGATCTCATCTTTATTTCTATACACCTTAGTGGCAATGCATAACTCTCATTCTTCATAAACAGATAAGTATGTACCTATAAACATATGCACATGCATACAAAATAGGAGATAAATAAATACCCTGTGCTGTCAAATTTATGGAGAGAATTCTGAAGTGTTTCAGGCTATGGGTATTTCTATCTTCTACTTTGATGGCCATTTTCTTTGCATTTAGCAATGATCTTAATAGTCCTTAATCGTGCCCCAATTGTCTTTAAGATACACACCTTATTTACATGCTGAAAGAAATCACTTTTACAGCTGGATGTGTTCCTGGTCAAATACCACATTTCAGTCAGGACAGACAAAGTATATGCAGTGTGTAGAGACTACCGTATTTTAATGATTAAATTCTGCATTACTTAACATTCAGACTTCCAGGAATGCAGACCTGTTCTCTGGTTGCAATCCAATGACACTCAAAGCAAGGTGGCACATGAGGAAGTTTACAGCCTTCTCTTCTTCACACTTTTGATTAAACATCCATGTAATGTTTTTGATGAAACATCCTTCAAAATATAGTATCTTAACAAAGAAGTTCTATGCCATTTCCAGTCCCAAATCCACATAAATGCCCAAATTCATAGGTCAAATGAGGGGGAAGTTTGGAGCAGAAAGTCTACACTGTACCTTGCCTCCTGAGGGAAAATGCAATCCACAGTGATGGCAGCGTAAGCCAACCATGGCAGGAAGCGAATGTAGCTTTTCAATGTGAAATGTCAAAATGACTTTTCATTGTCAAAATGTCAAATGTCAAACCCAAGTTCTGAAAATAAATCCATTTAGAATTTGGGTAGTTGTGCTTTCATATTATCTATCACAAAAAGTACTGCATTTGTTTGCACTTAGATTTCACCTCAAGCTTATTTGTGGGTGTATCAAAAAAAGTGGTGAGTTGTTTTTCTTTCACATCTGCAACCCATTTGAACTTGTAATAAAGAAACGGTAAGCTTTTCAAATGGATCCAGGAGTTCTTCCTGACTAAAGATGGTTGAAATCAATATTGCTGGCAGATGATACTCTTGGCAACCATGAGAGAATGGTTATGAACAATCCAACTTTTTATTTGTAAACCTATCTTACAAGTTACTCATATTTGAAACAAATTCATAGCTATGTTTTCCAATTCAAAGCTAACATAGAAAAAAAAACAAAAACAGATTCTGAGAAATCATCATTATTACTGAAAAATTTTAAGCATTTGCTAACTATTTCAGTGGGTATGTTAACCTGATTCTAACTGTAAAACACTTTGTAATCTGGTGGGTTGTTTCCCAAAGAAGGGAAGCAAACACGACTACTGTGTCCTTTAAAGGTCCTTGCTTTGCAGAACAATTTATCATTCAAATACAAAGACATAATACAAACCCAGTACTGATAAGTATTGGCAAGTATTGGATAAGTCTCCTCTCTTGCCTTCATGTAGAAAACAGACAAACCCAGGCTGGCTTTGCTTCAACGGTTAGCTCAGACAGATCACCACAAACCTCTTTGGGCTGGTTTTTCATTCTTTCATATGCCTGGTTTGGCTACCTGGTTCAGGCAGAAACCGGATCAAATCCAAATACTATACATACTTCATGGATAACTAATTTTATCTTTTGACCAGTAAAGAACAATTTTTAGTGGCAAGACTAAGGCCAAACTGTTAGGTCAATTTAATGGGTATTCTTTTGCAGTACCTATTTATAAATACATCTGTGTCATAGCAAAGCAGTTATGCAATTTATATTTCTCTGATATATTTTCACATGCTGGTGATTATTTAATGAAAGTAGAATGATAAGAAGAATTATCGCCCACTGATTGCTCCTAGTTTAAGCTTGGGGAGGAGGGTGTATAAGCCTTCACTTTTAAACTGTTCCTTCACTTAAACATACAGGGCTTGGTCTGTAGATCTGTATCATGTTATATATATATATATATATATAGCTTGTGAGGTGGCCATAGTGCTGGGATGTGCAAATCCAGCTTTGATGTCTACACCTCTTACTGTTTATAAATAGAGTCCTGAATGCTAAATATTACATTGAAGCAGATGGTACCTTCCAAAAGAAGCCATTAAATAGCTTTAATTTTACTGTATCCATTATTGTACATCCAAGTAGAAAATGCATGCACATGGATGAACGTGCAAATTTGGTCTCATCCTCATACTTCTAAAAAGTCCTTAATGTTGCAAAGTCTATGTTTTCCACAGCGTAAGAGGGCCCTTCACCCCATTAGGAACAGTACATGAGATGTTACATTAAGCCTTACACAAAGATAGCCAGGTGCACACATGCACTGGTTATTGTGGCTGAGGACAGATCAGGAGAAAGCTCTGCTCCCTGGCCACAAAGGCCACCCCACCCCAGCTGGGCACAGGCTCTGCAGCCTGCTGTCCTCATCTGCAGCCTGAACCATGTGCACAGACCAACATTATGACTATACAATTCAGAATTTAACAAACCAAAAAAAGGCATAATCAGCAAGGATCTGAAGAGATCCTTCTATATCAGCTGCAAACAGATTCAGTAAAAACATCACAAGACTGGTACAATAATTGTGTTTAATGGGAGATGGATGGCAAAGTTAATTCTGAAGTCCAGAGGCTCCTTAGTGGCTGGAGGGGCAAAGGGGCAGACAGGTGGAGAGGCTTCTGGAGCCACAGCTCAACAAAATTGCATAAGTCACTGCAAAATCTATGTTACCAAACTGACAGATGCAAGCTCCAGGAACCAAACCACGGAGGGATGTTAATGGTGCTTGATCTCCAGTGAGCTATTATAAACGAAGATGACTACTGCCAAGCGCGTTGTGTAATTAAAAAAGACAGTGCGCGAGAGACGGGTATTTCTCGATCAGTCAGACTGGATCCTAAGAAGCTAGAGAGCTGCTTCACTTGTGAAGAGAGCTGGGTAAAACAATGTACCGTAATAAAAGTTTAACACCATATACTGGAACAATCTTGGGAAACTAAATTCCCTTTCTTTTCCTGGGAGATTCCATAGTAGGATTGTTTCTTTCTCACTCAAAGTCTATTTGATGTATTCCATTCTCTCTCTTGGGAAATAATATTTTATTTATGCTGCTCCTTTCCCATATATTGAAGAATTTCTGGTTTAATGCACTCAGTTACGCTGACAGTAGTTTCTAGCACCTTCTGTGCTGCAGGTACCATTTGTTCAGTACTCTCTGTGCTACCCTCAGACACCACTGGGCAACAAGGAAATATTGTGATAGCAGTGTCTGTCACAGGTCTGACTGATAACCCTAACCCCACTCTAAAACACAAATCTAATCCTCAATTTGCTAATACATTTCTAACAAAAGAATGTATTTTGTTTGGAGTAAGGCATGCAATAATTACTTATTTTGAAGCATTCAAACTACTTGGGGATGCTAATTAAATGCTTGTGAATATTAGCCTCCCCATAGTTACAGTAGCATAATTATATCCCCATTTTTCACAGCAAAGCTTATTTGTGAGACCTTTGCATAAAAAGTGTCAACTGCCTAATCAGAAAATAAAAATAATCCCATGAGATTTAGGTGACTAGCTATGATAACAAACAAAAAAGCATAGTGCAGGCGAGTGATTTCCCTACAAACCATAGCTGTTTAGTGGGACTATGTGGGTAAGTATTACAAATAGCAAAAAAAAAAAAAAAATCAGGGTAAACTGAGACTAGGTCATAAATAATCATTTGACCAAAACAGAGCTAATTAATTATTTTAAAAGATTTTTTTGACCTGGAAACCACTGTACAAAGAGTAATCATTACAACTGCTGTGTAAATTGGGAGATAGTTTGGAGCTACAGTAGGTGTGGGATGTGTAAAGATAGAAGGGCTTCTAATTTCTTGAGCAATGCACTGAAGTTGCACAGGGATGTGCTGATAAAGGAAGTTCTTCAAACCAACCATCTTGGTTCCACAATTACAGAAAATCTTCAGTAGATAACACAGTTCTGTAAAGCTGCATTTCCAGCATTAAGGAACTGCATTTGCTTTGAGATGTGTCTTTTTCAGTGAGACCTTGAATATATTGCATATAGAGAGCACCAGAGAGGAGTTACTTATAATTGTGTTGGGAGTATAACAATAGACAACTTTACACTTTTTAATTTGCCATAATGATCAGTAACCAGATTTGTAGCAGTTGGTGTTTTCCACAAAATGAAGAAGATTGGGTCAGCAATGAAGGGTTTGCCATGTGTTTGCAGCTGGGACTTTACTCGCGTTATTAGAATTTTCATGTTCACACCATATGTGTTTTTCCCTTACAGTAGTGACTTTGACCATTCTGCCAATTGAGCATTCCTTCAAGTGGACTGAAATTGGGAAAAGCCTTCAGCTCTCTTTTTTGTTTTTAATCTTAAAAAAAAGCTTCAAACTCCATATTTTCCTACATTGTCTCAAATATTATTGATCATTGGACTATAACGCTGCAAGTAATTTTGCCATATCTGAGCAACAAGATGAGAGTAGGACATTCCAGAAGGAATGGTGCAGAAGGAGAGATTGTGTTGATCCCAGTCCAATCCCTCTGTCACATTTGGTACTTTAATTAGCACTATTCTTCTAATTACCATAGGATGCCACACAGACAAGTAATAACATATAGCTTCTTCTAGCAGGCAAAGGTTCCCTCAAAAGAAATCTGTGCATTGATAACAATGATTTATCATGATATAAATCTGGGGTCCTGGGGAGGAATCTAAAATGTAATTGCCAATGTGGCGAAAATGACTGACAGATGACATGCCATTCCATATCACAGCAACACGGGGCACACTGAAGGTTTCATTCACATGGCCACAGCAACATCAATACCTTGTTACATACAGAAACCGAGAGAAATTTATGTCCTCTCTGAAATTCTATGGGAAAAAAAAGTCTTACCAATGACATACAACATGACCTTCAACTTTGTGCACTCTTAGAGAAGTTTGCTTACAACTGTGTTTGCAATCAAACTGCATAAAGGATTGTGCTGGGCTTAATCCTTTGCCTCTGGCCTTAATTAATCTATAGTGTATAGTTACTGATCATGGCACTGATTTTTTTTCCATGGCTTTCTAATATAATGTGTCTTCAGATTCTCAGGCACAATATCAAACAGAATGCCACTCTACTCTGTTCTATTAGCATGTTGTTGAAGTCTCTAAGCATAAGTTTAGAGAAACGCAGTGGTGACAGAAATGCAGTAAAAGACTTTGTATATAGGGTGTGTAAACTGGGCAGCAAATGAGTTATAGTCACTTGTATCCATTTAATGCTTAATGGCCTTGCAAAAATGATGTAACTACACAGATTTATCATTTGCTGGGCCCGCGTTAAACCCTGAAGCTGGGAGAACGTGTACCTAATAAAACTACTCAGAGCTATGAGGAAAGTCAGCCGCGTACTAAAGCGTATGATGCTGAGGAATTAACTTTCGTATTTTAGCATGCATACTTACTAAAAATCAACCTTCCAGGAAGTAAGTACTTAACATATCTTCTGTTCAGCCTGCACCCAATATTTAGCTTGTACCATGCATTTTCATGGTTGTATTACATTTGTGTGGCAAGGTAGTGTGGGGACTACAGGGGCGGCTTCTGTGAGAAGCTGCTAGAAGCTCCCCCCATGTCCAATAAAGCCAATGCCAGTGAGGTCCATGACAGATCCACCACTGGCCAAGGCTGGGCCCATCAGTGATGGAGGTAGTGCCCCAGTAATAACATATTTAGGAAGGGGGACATTTGCAGGAGCATTTGCAGCCAGAAAGAGGAGTGAGACTATGTGAGAGAAACAACTCTGCACACACCAAAGCTGGTGAAGAAGGAGGAGGAGGAGATGCTCCACGTGCCAGAACAGAGATTCCCCTGCAGCCCATNGCTAGAAGCTCCCCCCATGTCCAATAAAGCCAATGCCAGTGAGGTCCATGACAGATCCACCACTGGCCAAGGCTGGGCCCATTAGTGATGGAGGTAGTGCCCCAGTAATAACATATTTAGGAAGGGGGACATTTGCAGGAGCATTTGCAGCCAGAAAGAGGAGTGAGACTATGTGAGAGAAACAACTCTGCACACACCAAAGCTGGTGAAGAAGGAGGAGGAGGAGATGCTCCACGTGCCAGAACAGAGATTCCCCTGCAGCCCATGGTGAAGACCATGGTGAGGCAGGCTGTCCTTCTGCAGGCCATGGAGGTTAATGGTGGAGCAGATATCCACCTGCAGCCCATTCAGAACTTCACGCCCAAGCAAGTGGGTGTTCCTGAAGGTGGCTGTGACCCTATGAGAAGCTGGCTTCTCACAGGACCTGTGGATCTCTGAAGAGAGGATCCCACGCTGGAACAGGTTTGCTGGCAGGACTTGTGACCCTGTGGAGGATCCATGCTGGAGCAGTCTGTTCTTGCAGGACTGCACCCTATGGAAAGGACCCATGCTAGAGCAGTTCATGAAGAACTGGAGCCAATGGGAAGGACTCCAGTTGGAGAATTTTGTGGAGGATGTGTCTGCCATTGGACAGACTCCGTGCTGGAGCAGAGAAAGTGTATGAGGAGTTTTTCCCCTGAGGAGGAAGGAGCAGCAGAGGAAACGTGATAGACTGAATGCAAGCCCTCTTTCTTGTCTTCCTGCGTTACTTGTGGGGAGGAGGTAGAGAAAATCAAGAGTACAGTTAGGCCTGGGAAGATGGGAGAGGCGGGGAGAAAGTGTTTTAAGACTTTGTTTTTTCTTATTGCCCTACTCTGATTTGATTGGCAATCAATTAAGCTAATTTCCCCAAGCTGAGTCTGTTTTGCCCATGACAGTAACGGGTGAGTGATCTTTTTGTCCTTATCTCAACCTATAAGTCTTTCATGCTATTTTTTCTCTCCTCTGCCCAGCCAAGGAGGGGGAGTGGCAGAGCAGTTTGATGGGCACTCGGTGTCCAGTGAGGGTCAACCCACCACAATGGTCAGTCAACAGTTGATTTATTGTACCCTTCAGTTTTTCTGCCATTGCTCATTCTGAAAACCACTGCCTACTACTGCCTACAGCCAAGCTATTATTCACTACCAAGTGATTCAGTTCATCTTGAAAGGATTCTTTAAACTGAAAATAAAGCTGTCCTTAGAAGTGGGGGAAAAAAATTCCATTCACTCTAGTTACAGCATTAGAAAATGTAGCCATCACTACCAGTTCACCATCACAGCAAGGGATCCTGAACTCCTTCCTAGATTGATTAGAAATCATGAGGAAATTATTCCAGTTCACAGTAACCAACTTAAAAATCATGGTTGCCACCAAGTTCGATATTTAAGCCCATTTCAGATGGGCTGTTTTAGTCTAAATCAGTGTTTCCTGCTACTAAACACAGCTCTCACTCTATGGGAAGACTCTGGAACTGCAAGTATTCAACAGCTGCTCGAGATAATAGTGACTCTGACAGGACAGTGCCTCTACCTCATCACAAATGCCAGTGCACAGCTTAAATGAGAACCCATGTGCTGGACTAAATGACAATCCCATCAGATGGTAAAAGACAAAAAAGAGCCATGAAAATTAGTAATTTCTCAGCGTTAAGAACAGCTTATGTTATGGAAAACCACAACATTCTGGAAAAAGGGACATAAAAGCAGCTACACTGGGCTGCAAATCCCTCTAGCTCCACTATCCACTTTTTGCCAGTGGCCATTAGCACTAACCTAGGGAAGAAATGCAAGAATAAGTTATGAAATGATCCATTCTTTTAAACACTCAACCACTTTCCTAATCTGTCATTTAAGAACTTCCCAAGCTGAAAACTGCAGCTAAAAATATTTTTAGTAGCCACTGACTGAAGTATCTCCCATAGGAATGTTTAGTTCTTTCTTTGGCACTTTTAGTTTTGTCTTCAGGATGTTATGACTTAACAGGCTGCATCAATTCACTCTGTATTGCCCGCACATCTACCTCATTTTGTTTGTTTTGAAGCTGCTTGAGAGTGTAGAAGAGGCCTAAGAAATAGTGAGTAGTCACTGCCTACCTGCTTTCTCTGAGCCATCTGTCACTTGAGACCTGTGTCATACCTCTCTTCATCACCTCCTTTTCACAGTGAAGGCAACCACACCACAACTGTCAATGAGATCTGTTTTCTCTTTTCTTCCTTATCATATCAATCTATTTCCAACTGAAAGAAAATTTCAAACAGGATAAAGACAATATTTGTAACTGCAAGCCAGGCTCCTGCCCTACCCTCTTCCTTGCAAAATGAGGTGATAATTCTATGCTTCTTTTCCAGATCAATCATAAATTGTGTAACTCTTGCTAAATAATATCATTAATCCTTTAGATATGTGAACTGTAGCAGTGTGAGTCTCTCTTTTCATCAGAGCTTAGAAAAGTCAAAGAAGTTTGTGTGTGGTTCACGTGTCAGATGGGTGTGTACAGTCTCATTTTACAGGAGGGCAGTAATCACAGAAGTAAGGAATTCTTCATGCAAGCCATCCTAGTGCATTGGGCTGCCTGATGGTCTATAGGCATCAAAGAGCAGTCAGTCAGTCCCATTGCATTTGGGAGAAGGGTGACCACTAAATTATATAAACTGCTGGAATTATATAACAATAGCAAGATTCCTCTAGTATACGTTTCTATACATACGTCAAGACAGACTGTAAAGTACTGCTTCAAAGAGCTCCACGCCCCAACTCCTACTAGAGTCAGTAAGATCTGTGCAGCAAAACCACCATCACACCAAGGAAAGGGTTTTTTCAGTCTTTGTCTTTAGCCTGCTATATTCTCTCAGTAATCGGAGATAATAATTGTCATCCTTTCTTAATTGGTTTTTTGGTAATTTATTAAGCCCTTGACTCCTAGTATCTCTGCATTCCTCTTCCTGATTGGATGCTACTTTGTCCTAAAAATGTCAGCCTCTGCAGAAACAGACTTAGAACCAGAGTATTCCCCAGCCAGCTGGTCTGCAGGGGCAAACAGTGCACTGGCCCAGTGATGCTCAGATTCACACCCTCCTCCCAGCCTTTCACACCCTATGGGTGCCTGCGGGGAAAACCAAGTGGCAAGGGGTAACCGAAAGGGGCTCAGTGACAGAGGCAGGGACTGCAGGGTATGTCATGGAGCTGGCCTGCTCCAATGCAGCCAAAGATTTTGCCATCATCCTCTCCAAATTGTAAATAATTAGTTTCCTTGTTTCTTGGAAGATGTACAAGTATTAAAAAAAAAGTAAAGAATAGCAGTGTCATATCCAGTATTTTGGGGGTTTTTTGTTGTTTTTTTTTTCCCCCCTTGTCTTATAAACAGTGTTAAATGCTTTGGGTCAATTTTGTGTGCCACTACAAATTCAAAGTATGTGAATTCCACAGTCAGCTGAGAAAAAAAAATAGGTAAAAAAATGACATGATTCTATGGTTTGTCAACAAGTAATTTCATGGTAAACAAACTTATGATTTATTTGTATATTCTTTTGAGTTTAATACATTGCATAATGTAAGAGCATTACTGATGGCATTTACATGGCTCACCAGTATCCCAGAGTGCACTGGAATTCCTGTTCTACTGCCTAAAATCATCCTAAGAACTTGATGTGAGCATTGTGTTGAAAAAATAATTAGTAAGTCAAACATTGACCTGGCAAGAACTGGACTCTGGTTCTGTGGTTCAGACTTACAGTGATGCATTTTCAGTTAGGCATAATCAAAATATGACTACTGGAAATGTTTTATTTGGGTTTCTAATATTTTACATGTCAATGCTTGGTTATGGATAGGAAGAGCTCAGGAATGCTGCAGGGACCAGAACCCCACTGTATTTTTTCACTATGACTTTAGCACCTAAACACTTTGGGGAATCCAAGTCTGTTCCACAGAAAAGAGGCACAAGTGAGTTCTTTGAGAGTGATGAGAGGAAAGACAGTGGAAATTTTACGTCAAGATTTAATTTAATGAATTCCTCTTTTTTTGTCAGTGTTTCCTGCTCAATCAATACATTGTGTCGGCATGCTGGGCACGAGCATGGGCTTGAGTCTAGTATTGATCCATATTTGGCTGGTGTTTTACACTGTTGTAATCTAGACGGGTAACTAAGGGAGTAATTTTTCAGTCAAATCTGTGTTGAACCTGTTTCTGTGCCAGAGTAAATCGAGCTAAACTTTTAAATAGCCAGTGCAGTTAATTATAAGGAAAAATAAGTGAGCCAGGGAAATCAAAATGAAAGCCTTTTGACATTGTGCACAACACCGCAAGCACTGGAATAAGAAGAGTTGGGGCTGTGCTGTATGGCCACTCACTGCCTTCTGTTTTGCCGGGGGCAAGAATATTTTATTAGGTTTTTGAACCTTAGTAACTTGTGAAGTACCTTACGGTTCTTTGGGATTCATGACACTCTACTGAAGTACTGGTAGCTTAATCAGCCACTGTGTTACAGTGCTCTACTAACCGTACCATGAACCATCTAAAAATTGAATCACCCCACCTAAGATTTCTCATATGCCTTTAATTTCTCATATACCTTTATTTTAATGAACTTACAATTGCATTCCCATAAATTTAAATTGAAATTAAAATGTTTCACTGTATTTCATGTGATAGAGCTGAGGTCTGTAATTAGATTTTTCTTCCACTCATGGAAGAGGTACCTTAGGCCTATTTTATACTGAAAATGTGTATTTCCTGTGAAAGTTACTGAAAGATGAAATCATGCATGGTTTGGACACTGAAGCAGAAATACCGTGTGGCTATTCTAGGCAGAATTCAACACAAACAGGCAATATGCAATAGCAGTATAAGTGTTATTATTTATAGATGCATATTATGCCTCACAGATAGGCTGTCATGAGATAAACATAAAAAATAATCTGAGTTCTACATATTGGATAAAGTTGTTCATCATTTTTATTTTCAAAGGAAAACTTTCCACTCCCCTTTTTTAACGTATATTTACTGATTTTCTGATCCACGTCATTGGTAGGTTTAAATTCACCAAAGACAAATATTTTTATTAGATTAAAAGGCACTTTTTTCCGCACAGAGTGCCTTCTGTTTCCATACTTGATTTTTTTTTCTGGAGGATGAAGATTCCCAAACAGAAATCTGTGGGGGGAAAAAGAAACCCTTTCCAGGTCCCAGAGCAGTTTCTACATTCTAATTTTTTAACTCATAGAGCCGTTCCTCTGATAAACATTAATTTTTCCAAGTTCTGTACCACTAAATATGAATGTTCAATACGTGACTAAAAGGTGCCTAACATACAAAGGTTGGCTTAAAAATATGAGAATTCTTGAACTTTGGATTTTTTTTTTTAAATATTCATTTTGGACCCAAGGCCTTTGGGTTTTATATTCTTAAGATATTTTTGACAACCCTAATGAGCAGAAACATTTTTCCTTTTTTTGTAAGTGAAATATGAGACTTCCAGTTAATTATACAGATACACTGATCTAGGAGACTTGTAGTAGAAAGGCGGGTTTTGGGGAAAGAAAAAAAAAAAGTGCATGTTATGATGACTGGATCATTTCTGAAAGCTGCAAAGCAGGGGGAGAAAGAACAATAGAGCTTAAAAAAAAAAAAAGAAAAATACATAATAGGGCATAGAGCACCGATGATCAGAAATGTATAAAATGTATCTTTTAGTATTCTGAAGTGTTGATCTGTGTCAGTGATGACAGAGTTATTGATGGTATCTCCAGATTTTTGGCATTATAGGCAATGAGAGTGTTTTCATAAATTTTATCCTATTTTGCTAGCTATTCTTCTTGTTATTCAAGGGAGCAAGTCCATCATTTTTAACATGTAAGCTGAATAAAGAATCTGCTTGGGGTTTTTTTGTAAATCTCTGTGACAAGCAGCTGTACTTAACTACTCAGGGATATTTTAATATCATACAGGCAAGATGGCGCATTAGTTCTAGTAGTGTTAGATGATCCTTGCTAAGAAAAGTTTCATATGACAAATAACAAAGAAAGCATGAACTTTTTTTTAACAACACGACACAGGTCTTCAAGTTGTAGAAATAGTTCTGTTCTGTGGTTTTGTTGTTTTTTTTCCCTTACTGTTTGTTTAGTCCTAGATTATTTTTACGCTAAGAAACCACAGAAGACTATGTAGAATCTGTTGCATTCATGGTGTCTGGTCTAAAAGCATTTCTCTAAAAATATCAGAGGATTATGGGTTACAGTAGGCAAGTTTCAGAGCTGCTTAAAGTTAAATAAACATTTTTCATTTGTTTTCTAACATAACATAACAAACCAAAGCATATCAAATTTCTTGAAGCTATATACAAGTAAAATCAAACTTTATATACATCTGGAATGGTTTGGGTTCTGTGAGAGAAAATATTTTGTACAGTGTTGAAATTTGGTTGTATTTAATTCCGTGCAGGTTTTAGATCTAAACATAATGGTTTTCATAGAGGTTGATTTGAAAGTATTGGAGAATGTCATTCATGGGGTGGGTGCAATACAAGCTGCACAGACATCTGCAGAAGATGCACTGTCAGGCTGAGGCTGCAGCTTTGCTGTTAGACCCTCTCACTGAGGCTGCCAAGAAGGCACCTACATTAGCCATGCTAATGGGTTTTATGAGTGCAGGTAGTTTTCTGCAGAAGTTCACTCATTTTTCAAAAGCCAANAAAAAAAAGGGACAACATTTGAACTGGAACAAATACAAACTTAACATGTTGAATGTATTTCAGGTCTTTAGTTCCCAGCCTCCTCATCCTTCCTCCCACTGTCTGCAATTTTGTATAACAGGGATTTTTTAAAAAATAAAAAAAAGTTGAGTGCAGAGTTCTCAGTGATAAGTCCAGCAAGATTTCCACATGGCAAGAGGGTCATAGGAGCCCTCCTCTGCAGACAGGGAATGGGGTGAACTGGGGCCCCTTCCACAGTGCACTGAATCCAATGCCCACAGATCACCTGAAGGTTTCTGCAGCAGCAGCAGTATCTGCTTTGGCCTTTCCCCATGCTGACCTGCACAGAGCCTGCTGCTGCTCTGTGCAGGCAGAACTCACCTCGTGAAATTCAGGCTGCCTTTACAATGTAAAAGTTAAAAAGGCCTGTCTGTCTTTACAGCAAGAGCTCCCCAAGGTGATGCACTAATTCAGTAATGCTCGTTCAGCCGCATTCAGCACACAGAATGTAACATTGCTTACACTGTGAATGTGGAAAGGGAGAATGAGATTGATTCTTAGTGAACATCTTTCTTAAAAGATGCATCAGAAAAAATTCAGCTAGCATCAGAATGACAAATCGGACACACAGAAGGAAAGTGGTTCCTCCACATGCTTCCTCTGTTTGCATGTGCCTCTCATATCAAAATTTCTTTCATTTACTGGAGTCAGACATCTGCATTGACATGTTTTTTAATATTTCTTCAAAGACTATCTTTGCAAAATTCAGGAGAAAACTGATTATTAAAATCTCCTCCTCGGACGTCGTGAGAATGTCATCAAAGGGAAACCAGAAACCAAAATGCTTATGGGATGACCAAGAACTGAAAGGATGAAAGCAAATTCTAAAATTCATACCTCCATGAGAAAAACAATCTGCTCTGAAGCTTTCAGGTTATTGAGAATTACACTTTCCCAGAATTTTTGCCAATTTCTGTGATAAAGGCTGAAGAATGATTTTTGTCTCTCTCTCTCCCTTTCCAAATGGCTTAATTCTAGCAATTCGCTTACCAGTATCACCTATTCTCTCCCTATTAGAAAGAGTAATAGAAAATCACTTCCAAATTGCTTATACAGCCATAACCCTTCATAAGAATGATCTATATCTCTTTCTCTTCTTAATTAATTCCCACCTGATCAATTTATTTGAATTAATTTCAACTCCAGGGTACTATCCTCTTAGGAGACTGAACCTATCCTCTTGATTTTCATTTCAGCCTCATTTCCCAAACTTACTGTTGGTCACATTTACTGCAGAGATTACTATATCTCCCTCGGCTTTTTAAACTCTTTTTCTTAAACCATCACTTCAGTCCAGTTTAACTGCAGAGGAGTACTGGACTTCCTATTTGTGCTCTAGATGCACCAGATTATTTTTATGGCTTCTTCCCAAATAACACAAGTTAACATTTCCCAAGTATTGCTAAAACAATTGTGCTTCTACAGAAAACAATAGAAGGAAAGTTAAAAGTAAGATTCTGGAACTTGTTTAAAACCACACACAGTCACTTATATCCTTTGTTGACGTATGTGTATATATATATGTGCTACAAAATGGTGCTTTTAATTTCTATGCTTTGTCTGATGTCTAAACTGCTACATAATTTTGCTGTGTTATCCTTAACAGTTTCTCTTATGTTTGTGAGGATGACATATTGTAGGAAGTATAAAAAAGTAACTAAAGCAAAAGGGTTCCAAAAAAAAGGGTGAATCAACCAACACATGAAAATAAACTAGCCAACTGAACCAAATATCTACTTTAGTCTATCTTTCATTTAGTTTCCCACTTCCTCCTTTCAAACCATAGGCTCTGCTCCAGCTTCGAGAATGTTTCCAAAAGCTCTGAATTCACAAAGTATCAGTACAATTTGAAAAAGACCAGTATATAGGCTGCTCCAGGATAATAGTACAGCCCACCTCCAAGGCTAATTACCAGAAGGCAGCAGTGAACAGTATGGGTTTGTTATCCTTGTTTCTAAATGTGTGAGATTTATCTGTTAACAGCTGTTGACTTCTCGTTAGCATTACTGGCCTGCCAGCTTGTGCAGACGTGATGTGTGTTTCGAAATCTATGTTTGACTTATAACCTTGAGAGATGGATGCCCAGTTGGGGCTGAAAGGCAACCCCAGCCGACCCCACGATGTGGGTAGTGGCAAGATTTCCCTACCCAGGAGGCACGCTGGGTGTTCATGCCTGGCACGCCTGGCCAGCTGCTCCTCCGCGCGGTGGGGTGAACCGAGGCCAGCTCCAGCGTTTGTTCTTCACTGCCTGCTTTTAAGCTTGACCTTCCACATTATTGCAATGCATTGCTTGGGGTGAGAGCACATCAAAGCTCCATCAGATCTTTAGGTGCCTAATACATATTTGTTATCAGGCTTTTTAAGGAAAAAAAAAAAAAAACAACAACCACCAAACGCCCCCAAAATACCCGAACCATCAGACCCTAAAACAACTGCTTTTTTAAAACATGCCAGAAATGGGTCCTTCTGTGTTGGTAGCTTCTGTTTGGAAAAGCCTGTCACTCCCTGCCTTATTTTATGAGCAAAGCACGCAGCACTAAGTAGCATTGGTTCTGTCACATTGAGAGCTTTTGGTATATACGGAAGAGGGACGTCTTCCAGACAGAAAAACAAAGCTCCACAAACTTCCTCTGGTCAAAAAGCATCACCAGATGCAGGATAATGGATAAATAAAAAGGAGAACCCTGTAGCAGCAGAAAGCTTGCATGACCCCTTCATTTTGTATTCCTGCTGCTGTTATGGGCAGATTATCTCTAACTCTGGTATTGAAAATATGAGGAGGATAATGAAAACGATGCAAACATGTAGAAAAGAGTCATGAGAATGCTTAAAAGATTGCAAAAATTCCTGCAGCAGTGAAAAACTAAAAGCTTAGTCTATTTAGCTTACAGTGAAAAAGGTTAAGAAACAATTTAACCCCTCTCTGTGAGTAATAACAGAGAGTAAATGGCCTTTCAACATGAGTGTAGTGGCTAAAAGGTGCAGATGAACTGGTCTGGATAGGGAATTAAGAGCTTTTTTTGCAAGCAATGACAGTTAAGCACTGGAACAGCTTATCAAAGATTGTGGTGAATTCTTCACAACTGGCATTCTTGAAAAACGAGTTGAGGTTTACATAAAAATTATGCTTTGGTTTCAATAGCAATTACTTTGGGGGAATTCTGAGACAAGTTGGAGTCTCTGTGACCCCTTCTGATGTTGTAATCTACAGATCATTGTATTTACATTAAAGAACCAACTATATCATTGTTTAGATGCCTTCTGTGGGTCATGTCCTGGTTACTCATAAGTTTTCGGTCTTTGGATGGTACTTGAATAATTTTCAGATGGTTCCAAAAGGGTAGCATTGCTGTAGCTTCATTTGGAGATTGTTCATGGTAGTTATTTAGGTCAATAAAGAGAACACACCTGGGATTCTGATCATAGGTCCCATTTTTATTGGAACATTTCTCAATGGCCATATGTATACACACAGCATCAGCATGTTTAAGCCTAGCTTATTTATTAAATAAAATGTATTTTAAGAAGTGCTTCTGCAAGTGCCTGTATTTTAGTATTTACTTTGCAAACAACACAAGATAATTAACTATCTTTTCTGAATAAAGGCCAAAAAATCAATGCAGTAGGATAGTAGATCCCCAAAGTAAAAAAACACCTCTGTTTTGGCTTTTCAATTTGTTTTGGCCTTTTCATAATGAGATAATTTAATAATTATCCACACTGTTATGTAAGACTAGTATCCTAGCATTGCTAAGGTTTTTAAGTATGTGATCGCTTCCTAGAAGGATTTAATGACTGATAAAATTATTTTTTTAGCTTTTAGGTCCATGATTTCTACATCAAGCCATTTACTGATAGAAGGCTCTCAAACTAAGTCTTATAGTCCAATTTAGCAATGCTATATCTGAATATAGATTTGAATCAAAGTGTACTGGCAGCATTTGAGTTAGCTCTATTAACCCATTTTCTAAGAACACAGGACATCTGAAGATTCTGGAAGAATTTCTTGTGGTCAGAAATAGCTGCACGAGAAAGGTTGTTTAGAGATATCTCAGCATAAAAAGCGTAACTGAGGGGGAGGACGGCCTCTTTCACCCAACCCATTCTTTCTCCAAAAGCCTAAGTGAGGATACAGCAGAGGGAATGCAGTCCCCTGCAAATGATTTAATGGGCGAACAAGTGGAACAGCAAAAGCATTACCTCAGAGTAGCCTCTGAATGCATTGGCCACTGCTGTCTTCATTAGGATACTGAGACACTGAACATCGGACGTCTCTTCCTTACTTAAAGGTTTTTGAATTCTTTATGTGCGCTGCCATAGTAGTCTTTTTAACAAAAAGAAGACTCTTGATAAAAGGCACTAAAACCCAAAAGCAAGCAGCAGCAGCACGCACTGGCTTCATTCAGTCACAGGAAACAGCTGGTAGCGAGCTTGTAGTGAGAGCTGCCAAGGGAAGGTTGATTGCTGTATCTGGCAGCAAGGATCCCGTGCCTGACCCCGCCAGGCAGAGAGCAACCAGGCATGGGGATTTCCAACAGGATGAGGCTGGAACTCAGCTGTAAAGCAATGATCCAAACATACAAAGCAGCTCTGATCTGAGTGTTTTCAGTTTGACTTCAAAGGCAGATTAGAGCTCTGCTGGAGCCCAGTTTGAACTTCCAAAAAAGTTGAAAGCCTTTCAGCATGGTGTTCATTTTCTTTTCAATAAAGATCTAGCTATTCATCTTCTCTGTTACCTTACAAAATGTGCCTACTTCCACTCAAAAGGAAATGGTGGAGGACCATGTTACCCCTTATGGCTACACAACACAAAAGAATCTACTGGACACCTGCAGGTATTAAAAAGGTCTTACTTATTGGAAAGCAAGCTGTAATTAACTCTTTTATACTAGTCAGTAACTGTTTAGTTTGTGGAGGGATTATTTAAACACTACAAACCTTTTCTCCTCCGTACACATTCGAATTTTCATGGTATTTTCAACTAATATCTGTTTTTGTTTGACACACTTGGCTCTGCTGAATTGGGGCTAGTCTGAAAATCCACCCAAGCTTCCTCTGGAGGTCAAGATTGATTATATATTAGCTTGGCAAGTCAGATCCAACTCTTTCTGTGACCAGCCAGAAATCATTCCCAAAGAACAAAAGCAAGTGAAACACGGTCGTTCTGGTCCAGCTGCCACAATACTTGGTAGAGTAGGATCTTGCCAACAAATCAGGTAGCAGAGTTGTTGCAACAGAATGCTTTCAGAGGCCACATTAGGTAATTTTACACTACCCCAACCTGGTGTTGAGGACACAGAACGTAACAGAATCCTAGCAGCATAGAACAAGTCACATTGCTTAAAAGGACAAATAACTCAGTACCAAAGTATCGCTTAGTCTTCACTTGCTCTCTTGTTGACCAACTTTTCCACAGATGCTTCTGTCCGTTGGTATATATATCTCAGTATAAGTGACCTTTGCAACAGGCTCAGCTCATGTATATGTGTACATGAATCATCTCAGAGACATGCCAGCCCCTATCACTAGGACCGTGTCAGGAAGCGTTGTACACTTACACTGCTTGTATTGAATATCAGGCTTAATGGAATTTTGTCCAAGGTTCAGGCACATGTAAGAAAGCATGCATTTGTGACACCATGTCAGTCCACACACAAGCTCTTCTTTTTAGGCAAAATTAATCCCACAAAATATATATTCAAACTAAACTGCACAGATTCCACCAGTTATATGTACAGTTATGGACAGGAATTTCATAAATTTGCAGCATATACTGCTATCTGTTCAGATTTGCCCATGGTTTCTACTGGCAATTTACCTTTCCTGTCAGTAATATCACTTTCTAAGCAGAATTTGCAGTTTCTAAGGTCAGGACTGAGTAAATTTGAACTCATTGAATGTAAAACTCCTTTGCCAAAGAAAAAAACACCTCAATCAGATGCTGAAAAAATATATGAAAAAAAAGGCTTTAAAAGTAACTAAAGTAGGTTACTTTGATTTGAAGAATAAATCATTCTGTTTATACAAGACGAATGTCAAATTTTCATTTCTCTAGTAATCTTGTTTCTGCATGTAAATCAGTAGCAACTGAGATTGCTAAAACATTCATGTCCAAAATTTTATGCTCTTCTCATTTCTAAACAGGACTTCCCAGTGCTGGTCCAAGTCTGAACCAGACAATGACGCAAAAACCAACAAGACACTTGCTTAACATCATGGGAAATTTTAATTCTTGAAAAACAAAAACAAAAACCCAACAGGTATGTTATCATATATTAAGAAAAATATATACATAAAGAATTAAACAAGGAAAAAATGCGGTATTAATATAAATATATAAGATACACATATTGTCCTTGGAGTCTTGGGATGAAGACGGAGTAAACAACCCAAAAACCTCCAAGCCAAGCCTACTCAATAGAACATTATTGTAAAAAACTTTGGCTTCTGAATGAGGACCATTTTTGTTTATTTCAATAATTAACTTTCTTCTGGTATTCAACTTCATGACTTCATGTCCCATCTTTGAAACTATCTTCTTTTTTCCTACAGAAATAAAAGCATTGTTTTCTTTAGCAAAGGATTTGTGGTAGGAGGTAGGTGGAATATGTGTTTCCCCAAAAGAGGAAAAATAAATACTTTAGGATTTATTTTGTCCAGAATCCATAGGTTTATTTTAGGAGACACACTTCTGACTCATTAGAAGTCAAAGCTATAAAAAGACAAAGAGAAATACTAATTTAGCTGTTACAGATTAATTTAAAGTGCTACCAACAAACTTCTCAGAGGAAAGTTAATTGAATCATTGCTTATGATCCTCAGAGCAGTTGTATCTAGAACAATTGATTTGGGTACAGAGGTGGATCTAACAAAAAAAGACAAATTCCTCTAATCATCTCACATCATTACTGTGGGGTAAAACAGAAGAAAACACAGGCAAATGTTTTGATGATCTCTTTACTGGAGTCACATTTTGTCAAGGAAACCAAAGGGCATTGTAAATAACACTAATCACATGCTTTCTGTTAAAATTTTGTGTAGGACTCAGTGACTATGAGAATTTTTAGAAGAATCAAACCTAAGAACCCTGAATTCATTTCAGGAATTCAAAAGTGGGATGCTTTCTGTTTACCACAGTACACTGAGGGTGTCTGGGACTTCGTGGAGTAATTATGAAAGGTGCTTCAACTCTACTCCAGAAAGAAGGAAAGGCTGGAAAGACAGCAAAGGAATGTGAAAAAAATTATTGTATAGTAAGGTCCACAAAATTGTGGACTGGTGGGATGGAGACAGTATTAGGTGCAAAGAGTCTTTAAGGAGTACCTCTGGAAGTGTTCTTTGATCAGAAGGAAACACAAAACAAATTATGATAGGTTTCTGATACTGACTTGGAAAATATGTTTGAAAGCTGAATTGACTAAAGAAGGTTCTGCATGGGAAATCCCAGGTGAGAAGAGCAGTGGATGTTCTATACTGATGTTCTCATACAAACATCATGATGAAAACATCAGCACAGATTCTAATGTAGAGGGAAGGTGAATTATTCAGGGTTTGGATACTTCCACAGAGGCCAGGCTGGAATGGATGATTATTCAGAAAGTAATATGGTAGGGCTCCCAGCATAAGTATGTGTACTGAGATGCTGGTAGAACATAATTATAAATTTCAAGTATATTTCCAAAAGCTGGCTGCCTCTCTTGCTGTTGAACTTTTTAAGTACTTTTCTGTTACTTGGTGACTGTTAAAAATTTTCCTGCAAAGAAAAAAGGAGCATGAACATTCAGCCCACACTCTGCATCATCTGTCCCTGTTGTATCTGTGCTATTAAGTTTTATTACATTTGCCTACCTTCTTCTACAAATTTCTACTCAGGTTCCTTAGATGAAACAGAATGGGAAAAGAGCTACAAAAGGGATGACCCAGAGTTAACTTCCTGTTTGTTGTTTTTCTCATGGCCAGTAAACCAGGGTAAGGATTGGGCAAACTGAAGAATTGTCCCAATTGTTTTATTGGTGTGAATATTGATTGTCTCTGAAAGAATTTTCTTTTTCATCACAGAGGACATGGAGCAAACATAGGATGGGAGCCATTAAGATCAATACGAAGTTCTAGACAACAGTAGCTCAATACAGAGTGCCTAAAAAGAAAACATTACATATATGTATACAAACACATATATACAGCAACATTCTTTCATTTTATGACTGCTATTTTTGCCTTAGCTCTACCTGAAATAACATATGAAAAATACAAGTCATAATGTGAATGACAGAAGTCAATGTGAAAAATTCCTCACAAATACAAGTCCATGGAATATGCAGGCAGGAGTACGCAAAAGCAAGCAACAGCTGGGGTAAAAGAGGAGAAGCCAGCAGCACTGCAATTGTTGTGTAAGAAGCTAGGGAGTCATTGACTTAGGAAATTACTGTACCATCACACTTGGTGTGATGGCTTAGCCTTTTTCATGGGAAGCTCTACGAAACCTGCACTCACAAGAAGCATTCCAACTTTGAGGTAGTTTCTAATGCTAAGAGCATGTCACTGCCCTGCTCATGTGTAACTTGGGGTGGATGTGAGTTTGAGTGCATTATGGCCTTCTTTTACTGAGTTGTTAATACAGACAGAATAGCTACTAATATAACCCTTGATGGCTATTAGAATGATATAACTAGGCTTCAGAAATTTGAAAGCTCTTCATTAACACTTTTGTTTAGTCACAGAAATACACTCTATAAGGCAGGGTGGAGAAATATTTTTCTTAATGGAAAACAAACAGGAATTTTAAGTACTTTTCTGCAAATCAACCATAAGGCTACATCTCAGTTTCATTTTTCTGTTCCCTGCAGCTCTCCATGTTACGCTGTGCTCTTGCACAGCCCACAGCCCTGCTGTGCCTTGGCCTTCCAGCCTCCTGTCTCAGAATCCAGCCAGCACACGGCACATAGCTCAGAGTCCCCATTAGCATGCTGCCTGGGGTTTTGCCACTGCACCAGGATCCTTTGCATCCCATAGCAAGCAGCCCCATACCACCACCACCACCAAACACACCAACGCTGCTGCACTTCCCCCATAATACGCAGGCTTCCCTAAGAGCTGTCCACAGCTTCTCTCTGGCATTGCTCAAGTCCTGCACAGGACACATGGGACTGGTTTGGAAGGTCATCTTTACAAATAAAATGGAAAAAAGAGACTCATGAGCAGTGTGGCTCTGTGGCACGTTAGCAATAAAAGCTCTGACTGACTCTCAAACCAATTTTATCAGTAGATACCTACTGGATTTATTTCCCCAGGTAAGTACTGCTATCTTTTTCATGCACATACAGAGTGTGGTATTATTTCAGCCCATTATTTCTTACTTAACTCATTTACCTTTGCCCAGCACATTATACAGATTTTTGCCATTTTCTATCTGTAAATTTCAGAGCAGAATGGAGACTCAAGCCAGACATAGCTGATGAATGAAACTTGTATGTCTTCCAAAATGACTGATCAGACTTAATCCATAACAATTCCAAACAGCAGAAGGTATCACTAAACTATATATTAGGTTTTTATAGTATTGCAGATGTTAACAACACCTGGAATTATGTACTCTGAATTGTGAGATAATTTCTAATTGAACAAACATCAAATATGTTTGTGATATGTTGTCCTTCTAAATCTACTATAAGAACAGTATGGACATCTGTTTGAATAAATCTCACTTTCCTTTTTCTGACCTTTTTCTACTGCTAGAGAAGTTAAGCTTGATGGTTTTTAATTCGTCTCTCAAACATGCAGCCAATTTATTAGAGAACACAAGTAAATTTGGTGTTACAAAGATTATGTTTAGTTTGCAATTTTGGTATTAATTCATTCTTACAACTAATCAGAGGGTGACATGGTTTTATTTTCTGAAGGAGCTTGATCTCTTATTAGCATATACAGTTACTTTATGAGTTGTTGCCTGAAGCTAAACTGTTGCCTTGGTAGCAAAAAACTAAATACAGATGCCCTCCAGGCCAGCAGAACTAAAACTCTTAATAGTGCTGCATCCTGTACACTTAAGTTTTGTCATTAAATATTAATACATACAGTCCAAAGCAGAAAATAACAAATGTTAATCTTTGCACTTAGGCATTTGACTTTAACATCTGCACCTCAAGAAGATTCAAGCTGCTAGCAGAAACCTTAACACAAAAACCATAATATGTGAAGAAGACATGAAAGATGAGATTAAATACAAACACAAATTAAAAGTGGAACATATATCCTGGTGCAATTTCTGAGTATTTAACATTCAAAGGAGACTAAGACACACTGTTTCCGTACCTGTGGCAAAGGATTGTCTCTGTTAGTGACCTCTGCTGTGAACACTGATTTGTGCTGTGCCATATGCCTTGATGGTGATGTACAGCTCCACCCTTTGCTATTTTGATTAGTGCAGGGTATTCAAAGACAGATACTGTTATGTTAAATAACATGTCTCATGCATCTATCTTGACTCTGGTTCTAGATGCAAAAATCTTCTCAGAGTTTTTCTCTGTGGCCTACTGAGGTCACTCAATAGCTTAGGGTGTCTCTGGGATGTCATCACTTTCCACATTACCAACATTATAACGTATCCACATACAGTAGCCCTTGGCATCAGTGTGAAATTCAAATCAGCACATGGCACAGGACATAACTCCTTTGGGGTTTTGGACATTAATCACGGATATTTCATAGTGCCATGTCACCAAAGAACCAAACTCTGTGAAGCAGTGACAGGATTTCCTAGTGTATACCCTGTATATATGGCATTGAAAGTGTTACTGAACTGCAAAGAATAAAAGCATATATTCATAAACTATCACAGCTATCCTGTTTATACTTGTGCTTCAGCTATTTTATTCCTATCTTTTTAATTTCAGTGAATTAAATAGTTGTTTTTAAGTGTGCTTAGAGAAGTATATTCATTTATGCTCAGGTCATCTTTGCTTCTTAGACCAAATACACAGTCATCCAGCTATCCAAATGTACACAAGATTTTATAGAGATCACAGCGTGACACACAATCCTGAAAGCATTCATTCAATACATAAGAAAGATTTTCATTTAATCTACTCAGGATAGGGGGAAAAGACACAATGTGCCTCTTCCATAACCTAAATTAAATTGCTTTTCATTGACTCAGGTTACTCTGGGCACTGCTTATTCTAATGCAGCCTTATTAAATTCAGGGAAGACTGCTACAGTGAAGTCTAGGGTAAACTAAACAGTGTTCAGATGCTTCACTTCAGATACGTATTTCAGATGCTGTCTTTAAAGAATGACATGTAACAGAAACAGTGCTTAACTTGCTCCAGGAACGCATCTTAAGAAGTCTTCTGCTGTCTAATTACAGTATCTCAAAAACATTCAAGATAGATAGACATTTTAAGCATAAACTACATCATGAATACTGCATATTTCCTGGCATTCCTATAAAGCCTAGTGCCCTTCAGAAACTGATGGTTCATAGGGTTGATAATGAGAAAGAGAGAGAGAGAGACCCTGTGCTTCTTGATCACTGGTGTGAATTCTGTTTAATCTGAAAGCAGGAAAGAACTGCCAGTGATGTTTATGTATTAATGTGATAACAACGCTTGGTTTATACCGTAGCAGGAAAACATCCTGATTTAAAAACCTTTCTTTACCTTTCTTGCCCCTTTATTCATGAAATCATCTCTGATGTGTCTGGATCAGCATGGCACAGAAAACATCAGACCCCCTATCATAGCTTCATCAAAACTTTCCAATGTGATCATATAGTTCACAGGGTACACAAAAGGTATAGATCTACTGACTCCAGGTCAGATTACAGACTCTTCTTTCTTCCCAGGGATACTACTGTGTGCTGGGAAGAAAACCTTTCCTTTATGAATGTCTGAAATCAAGTCACGGGATTTGCTTTAAGAACAGTGCTGGGTGCTTCTGGCATTCCCCCCTCAATATTACACTTGCTTGTAATGAAGGATTCCTCTAAAACATGTTTTTGGCAGAGCTGGTTATAAAATCCCTTTTCTTACAACTTGGCAGATGCACAGCCCAGATGTATCCCCAACAGTGGTCTGTTTCCCTGGCATATGGGTCCTTTAAAGGCATTAGGAAAGAAACATATTGGAGGGGTAAGTAAGGTGGGACTCCTCCAAGACTCTCCTCCATTTCTGCTTCTTCTTCTCTCTCCCCCCTTTCCTTTTCATGTTTGACCTGTGTTAATTTATTGAAAAAATAGTACAAATTACAAAGCAAGAATGGTTTGAATTAGACAAGGTATCACCAGGTGGTTCCAAAATCTTTGTACTGCACATCATTCTACTATTCGCTCTTCAGCCTGGTTAAAGCTTTTTTCCACTGTGTTGAACAAACACCTTCTTGTGACATCTAAGATAATGAGCCATTTTAGATCATTTATGAAACAACAATTATCTCCAGGTAAAAAGACCAAATTGTTACTGGAAGTACATGGGCTTCTCCATTTTTTGCCATCTACTTCTTTACATTCTTAGGATGCATCCAAAGTCATGTGTGGATATGTGCCATGATGTTCTCAGGTGTCCTATGATCACCCAGACCAAAGCTCAGATCAGACCAGGATTTCTATCCATTCCATATGCCATGATTTTTACTTAGTAGAAATCAAGGCATCAAGGAGTGGAGAACCTAATTGCTTGAGTCTTATCCAATATGCAGCTGGGATGTGGCTAAGTCAAATACACCAACTACATATACCTAGTCTCCAGAAGGTACAGCAAGTGATTCTTTTGAGTCTCTTTCTGTTAACCTGGTAGAGTTTTAAGTACTGAGAATGAAATTCTGATTCCACTGGTGACTATGATGAGCCTCCCATTGACTTAAGGAAGGATAGCACATTAATTTGGTAACAGCATAGTTTAGCTTAGCTTCTCACTCTTCTAAAAGTTCTTTCTGGTTCGCCTCTGATCTACAAGGAGGCCACAGTTTACACCACCCACAGCTCTGCAGTCCCCAGATCAAAATATTTTGCTTCTGTTTTCTGACATTATCTTTCTGTAGTTAAGTCTAGCAGCTGCTTGCTCAGAGAGACAGAATGGGAATAAGTGTGATAGAATATAAAACATAGCTAAGTCTATATGACAACTTTAGTGATATTTACTGCTTCTCACCTTTTCTTAATTACAGCATCAGTAGAAAGAATCATTCCTCACCTAATTTTCCTGCCCCTTCATTTGCAATATGCAACTGGTTACAAAAAACAGCTCAATAAGTAACAGTCTATGGCCCAGCATCAAGGCTGATTCCACAGGGACCTGAGATTAATATTAATGACTATTTTAAATTAATTTAGTATAGGATGGAGATTGCTGAGAACAAACTCAAGATGCTATAAGATGGGAAGCGGCGACAAATTATTTAATGATAACTTTAAAGTGCACCACAGTGAATGAATGAATGAGAGAACCAGACACAATCAATGGGGCAAAATTCAGGTATTAGCTGACATCCCAATAGGATATGGAGCATTCCAGCTTGCACTGTGGCTCTGAGTCCTCAGGTACAGTTTGTGAGAAACCAGAGGAAGTCAGGTGCATTAGGGAAGCTTCCTGGTCTTTATCTGCTGTCTACAAGTGGTTCTCGATCAGCTAGATGCTGTTATTATGTCTGTGCAAGTATCATGTGTCTAAACAGGGCATGAATTTCAGCACTAGATCATGACATATTGTTTAGTGTTAGCATGCTACCTGGCACGAATTTGGTCTGTACCTCAGACAATGCCACAGCATGGTTTAGCAGCAGGACAAGGTCCATTTTCTGTAAGTAGAAAGGACAGATTATACCAGGAGAAGATCTTAGTCATGTAGTTATAAGCTCTGACATGCTTCTGTGCCAGAGAACTGGCCATGGCATTATAATGTTAATTAGCATGAAGAGATGCAGCCCATATGTTTGTATTGTGGCACGTCTTTGGGGGAAAAGTGTATATGCAACAAATTTATCAATTTCCCCTCCTTTTAAAATAAAGTTGTTGTGTCTTGGAAGGAGGGCCAGATATTGTACAGAAATACTGGTAAACAAATTGGCTTTTGTTACTTCAGACTATACAGACAACAGCCTCACTGTATTTGTTGTAAGAGCTGTAGAAGCTAACTGGTGCATGAAGCAGTATGGATGTTCCCCCAGCCAGGAGACATCATCCCAAACATAGATGTCTTTTCATATTTAACAATTCCTTTTGAACATATATTTGTAGCTTCAACAATAATGATAGAGCAGTCTTTGCTGGATCTTGAAACAATAAATCTCTATCTCGAAGGTGTGCCATTCATGGTCATCGCTGGGCATATGTGAAGCATCACAGTGAAAAATGTGGGCAATCCCTGGTTTAACTATAAAATGGCTGGAGTTTGGCACCCATTGTGTTATCCCCAGCTGAGGACCAAACTTCCTGGCCTTCCTGCCTCACATCAACAAAGCCAGACTTCCTGTCCAAGTTCTTGACCTTCAGGTCTTTCTTCAGGCTGGATTGTTTTGCCTGGTCTCTGGAGGAGAGGTACAGTTTTATGATGAGATTACGAGTTTTTGGAGAGACTCTGGTTGCAAGATGTTCATTATTCCAGTGACAGATTTACTTCTGTAATGCATAGTATGTCTAGAACATGCAATGGGCAGGCTTTGTACGTTTCTTTTTACACTAGTATGTTTTAAAGGTGTTTTTTTCCTGTCAAATTAAGCTATGCTTTAAAAAGCGCAAATGCTTCTTGATAGGACTGCAGACATACTTGTAAGAAACTCCAAATTGTTTCCTTCGCCCACTCCCCATTTTAGATCATCTTTCACATGGGAACAGCTTCACTCCTCCTCACTCACCTCCTCCTCCAAAAAATTTCTGACATCTGTTCCTTTACCTCTCTAGCAGCCACTCTCCCCTTATCATTTGCCTTTTATTTTATGGTACCCACTTGTGCACTTCAACTCGATGCACTTTGGGGTACGAGCTGTTATGTGTGTTGCACTTCTAACCCTTTGTGAAGCATCTTAAATGTTATAGACATTTACAGCACAATATAAATGATAATATAGTTAGACTGGAAAGGCAATTCCCTAGTTAACACCTCCCGCATGTGGTGATTAAGTACTAGGCTCAAAAGCATACAGCAAACCCAGTGCAGACACATTTCTAGAAAGAGACTGCAAATTCCTACCTCCAGATGGTCTGCAGTTGGTGAATAATTACATGGATTGTTTGGTGCTTCACTAATCAATCATGACAGCAACAAGGAGAAAAAGCATGTCTGGGTAAAGGAAAATGTCCTTTGGATAAACCCCAAGTTATCATTTTGTGCATTTGATCTGCTCATCAAACATCATCTTTTTCCCCCCTTTTCTGGTCTTACACTGTTCTTAATTGTTTAAGAATAAAGCCAGAAGAAGCAGTGGGTTTTTTTTTCCTATAAAATGCAAAAGAAGGGAGGGTGAGCAGCAACAGCATGACTGAAAGCTGCATTGTATTTCACAGACTGCAAAAATAATAAATGGAAGAGGAAGGGGCAGAGAATGAAGAGAATTATTCTCCTGCATTAGGTTCTGGAATCCATGAAGCCTTCCTCAACTACTTCTGTAATACCAGCACAAAGCCTGCAATTTAGGATGTAGAAAACAATGATTAGAAGGGAGAATGTTAATCTCCAAATTTCTTTCTTGAAGCATGAAAACAGTTTGATTTCTAAAAAATAAAATTAATTATTAAGGTCAGCCTTAACTGAAGCATATAGAACAAAGTCCAAAATTATCTTGATTACATACTGATGAATTTAATTTGATTGCTCTGTGCATCAAAAGGAGGGAAACAGTACAATTAAATACATAAAAGATAGAAAGGGTGAATGGAGATAGGCAGTTTGAGGGTTTTATTTGGGGACGGAAAGGAAAAAAGGTATGATAAAGTCCAGTTACCTGCTGTTCTGAGTGCAGATATCTTCATGGTTATTTGCACTTATGTATGGTGTTTTGTAATCTAGTAGTTGCAAACAGTCCAGGAAAATGTTAGATAACCTATATTTTTTCTAAAGTAATAAGTCTTGAAGAAAAGAACTGCATGGCACTAGACACAATGAAATGTAATAAGCCTGATAAACTGTGAGGCTGCTGTTCAACATTTGGACATAAGAGAAGCCGAGAGCGGAGACACAATGTGCTGTATTTCAATCTGTCTAGATTTTCCATCAAATAAGCAAAACTAGTTTACAATTACTGTATGCATGACTCAGAAAAATACAAGTGGGCAATACAGACAGCCTGTGAAGGCAGTGAGGTAAAAAGTACAGAATAATGGATTTCAAGGATCTAAAATTACAGAAGATTTATCTGTACTAAGGCTAACCACTGTTTGTCTCTCAGTATTACTTCATTAGAGCAATGTAGCATAGTCATAACTAACCTGATCTTCTGAGGGAGGACAGTTGCCAAAAGTTGACACTGATTACATGAATACTTCCTTCTGGTACCAGCCTAAGTAATGTGGAATGAGATCTACATAAATTATGTGCAGATACTACTGGTGCTGATGTTTTAGAAGATATGCCTGGAACACTGGTTAAGCTAACAAATTATTGATCCATGAACGATGGGAAGAAAAAGAGGTGAAGAATAAGCTTTTACCTGCTTTTCTTCATTACCTTAAAATGCGTTGAAAAAGTCTTAAATTGAACATTGGCTAATGTGTAGTAAAAGATGTTCAGATGACCAAAGTCGCAATGAGTTGCATTTCTTACATTCATCTGCTATATGGTCTATTTAACTATGTGTCTTGGTCAAAGTTTTTAAGGTAGCATTTAAAGTAAGCACTGAGTGGCTCACAAGAAATGCAAGAGAATTCAAGACTGGTCAACTCCGACTGAACAGTGAAAGAAAAAGCAATGGACTTGCTTGAGAACATTTCTGCCAGAATTTTTAAAAGCCTTCTTGAGCAAATGCATTGTTGAAATGCAGACTTCAGTACAGTAACCCCCTTCTGCTACAAAGCACAGTCATTCCCTCCTTTGTAAATCTCTCGTTCTCTCTTCTTTACAGCTTAAGCACCAAGACACCAAAGTTCCTCCTACTTTTACCTTTCAATATTTCTAACAAGCGTTTTTATTCTTTTATATCTACAATATGCATAAAGCCTACACATCTCATCTCTCTTTCTGTGATCAGGATTAGTTTCCTGAGATTTGTTTCTCCAAGCCAACACTGACAAAAAATTAAGCTTTTCACATATTGAACCTTCATACTTTTCTACATGCTTTAGGATTTCTCATGCTTTTCTCTGTGAGAAGGCACAGGTGAACTGGAAATCTGCCTCCACTTCCCTTTGAATATCCTTGTGGTTGGATACAAAAATTGCCAGATAACTGAATTTACCTATTGTTTCTGCAGTTGATCACTAGGTAATGTTTCCTTGCATTCTACCTTTGGTAACTGAGTCAATATACAGGCATTTAATTCCCTCCCACATTAAGGTTCTTAATGTGGTTTTCATTCGTGGTTTTCACTAACTCCAGCATTTGCTGCCTATTATCTAGGACTGCAGCTCGCCTTGTTATCTCATCCGCACATCTGACTTGTTCCCCGAGGCGTGGGGGGTTGGGACATGCCATTCCTTTTTAGTTTGCAAATCAGAGCTTCTCTCAAAGCAAATTCTCTATACACGTTGAAAAATTCTGGGCCGCATATGTTACTGTTTCACATGCTGTCTAATGGAATGGTTGCTTGCTGCTGTGCACAGATGTTCAGAGCTCAATATTGACATCACAATGTGTTTATTGGTAGCTTGCACTTGGCAGTTTTATTCCATAACCCGTTTGGGTCAACTGACTACTCCTCCATGCCTATACCACCAACCTCTTGTGGACAGACATCACATAGATTCCTCTGCCTCTGGACAAGAAGCAATGGGCTGCTGAATATCTGACTTTTGACATTTTAAAATCCAACAATTGATCTTCTGACTTGGGGTGTTCTTTGCTTCCAATATGTTAATCCTTCAGCTTCACTTGGCTTAGTTATGATGCTATACCCATCTGTACAAATATCTTGGACATTCAATTTAGGTGTTAAATGAAGGATGAATGAGCACATAAGCAACAAAGTTCAACCAGATGCCTCTTTCATTCAACAAACCAAGACAAGTAGTCATTTCCCGTTACTACTTTAGGAGAGTTTATACATCCGACAGCAAAACTTTCACAGTTAGGTCCCCAGTTGCAAGGGTGACAGCTTTGCATTGTGTTTAATGAATGTCTCTTCAAGCTGTTGATAGAACTCATCAACTGCACCTTTGTCATCTGCTGTCGTAGGAGTGCTAATCTGCATGATCGACATATTGACTGAATTTGCTAGAAAAAGAATTTTAATCATTTTATTGCTGATTGGATTACACCCAAGCATACACTTTGATCTCCTCTTGGATATGACAAACACAATACAAGTTTATTCTAATTTTTCTGAGCTTAAGCAGCACCCCGAGTTGCTGTTCATCCCAGAATGACACCTATTATTCCACTGCAGCAATGATTCTATACTTATTTCAGATTTTTTCCAAATCTTTTGTCACAATGATGTGCTTTCCCCCCCCATTCCATGTTTTTACATTAACACTTGGTCTGCAGAAGATTGGTGGTATAAACATCAAGTATTACCTTCCCAGAACTAATACTCCATGATAATGACTCTCTAGGACCAAACATTTTATCTGAACCTCTTCTGAGCTGTAGTGTCTTGCATTCATAAACCCATAACCTTTACCTCAAACTATTTTGTTCCTTCTAAGTTTTGTATTATAGTTGGCAATTATGATTGTTTATACACAGATACTCACCCACAGTTTAAACAAATCATTACAATTTTTATTACCAGTAATTAAAGTACAACAGCAGTGTATTTCATTTCAGATGCACTTCATTCTTTTCAGAGTCTACGTGCTTGTAGTTGCAGTATCATAAAAATCAATCTGAAGTAAAAAGAAATGCAAAAATATGAATAAGGATCAGTGAAGAACTCAGAGAAACCCCTTGGCTGGATCCTATCTCAGGAAAGTTTGAGTGAAACTGCAACATTGTCAAATCTTATAGAAGTCATATTGTATAGCCATATTATTATACACTTTAGTATTTTTGTTAAATTGTGGGTTTGGGATTTTTTAATTACTCATGACAATATGGAGAAGAATCATCTAGCAAAAGGAAGTCAGGATAACCATTTCATTTAGGATCAAAAGATCTTTTAATCTGGCTTGATGAAAACTCATGTGTCCTCATTGTTTGGGAAGCCTATATAAAAGATACAGTGACCAAACACATACTGCCAGCACGAAATATGGTTCTGACCTACATAGCCCTTTGGCCATTATTTTGTTTCTAGTGTGGACAGGTATGAAATATTAGGGCTGTTGTATCTGCAGAAGCAGAGATGCCAACTGTCTCTTTGCCTATTACTATTGCAACTTGTAACTGGTATGTTCTGGTGCACCAGCAAGGAAAGGTCTTTGTCTACTCTTTACTCATGCAGATGCAGTATTCCTGACTCCAGCTGCACAAACCCAATGTGGGATGTTAGCGACACATTACCCTGGCCTTTTGAATAAATGTTACTTTCTGCCCAAGGGAGATGCATACACTAGGAAAGTAAGCAATAATACAGAATCTTGACCAAAGTAAATAAGCTCATTCGGGTGTTTTAAGCCATTCCTAAGAACGCAAGGATGATTTAGCTGTAATGGTAGCAGGAGTTGGTGCAGAACCTGTGGTTCCTGTTTTTGCCACACAGTTCTGGTGCAACTTTGAGCAGTGACAGCATTACAGAGCTTAGGCTAGGAAAGAGCTCATGAGGTTATTAAGTCCATCTATCTGACCTGAGGCAGGATCAGCTGCACCTCTGCTGAGGTTTGTCTAACTGCTCTTAAAAAACATTCAGTGACTGGGGCTCTAAAACCTCTAGGCAGTCTGTCTCTGTGATTAATTCATTCTTATCTCTAGAAAGGTTGATTTTTTTCTCCTGATGTCTAGCTTAAACCTCATTTACAACAATTTAAGCCTGTTACTTGTGTCTTATTCACTAGGGTCTCAAAAATATTTTCCTTCTTTTGCAGCAAGTTACTAAGCATTTGAAGCATGCCAGTGAGTCTTCACTCTTCTCAAATCTAAGCAGTACGTAAACGGTTTAGGTGTGTAAGCTCGTGCTTCAGAAACTACTTAGCTGGGTGATATACCGCACGTATCCCTTTGCCAAAGGGAGAGTTCTGCCCTACAAAGCCATTGTTAATATCAGACATTGTACTTCTAGGAACAGGACTGTTGCAATTGCCAACTTCCACCAACAGTCTTTTCGGTAGTCTTTTCATTAGCAGCTTCAGCTAGAACACAATAGTTTTGTATTTAAAAGTCAGTCAACTCAGCTGTTTACCACTGATATGTAACTGGGACAAATGGCCAAGTGCCAAAAGGACTACTTAAATGTGAGATTATGCTTATAAGATTTACCAAAGCAAGAAAGTTCCAGAAGAAACATCCAGAGACTCCTAAGTACCAATTTGTGGCATCCCTTCAGGAAATCTGCATATTGAAGTATTTTAAGAAACACTAAGATATTGTTAGGGCAGAAAGTTTAGAACAAGGCTTTGCTGTATTCAGGTGGGCTGGAGAATAAGAAAACTGAAACGTGCTAACTGCTTTCTAAATACTGACAAAAGAGATTTAATATAATGGATTTTTCCAGTTAACAATTCTTACACAGATTTTACATTCACCCAGTCTCCAAATTTCAATGAGATCTGTACAGAAGGAATAAGGATTTTCATGTACGATTGATTTTTGCCACATGAAACAAACTTTGTGTCAGGAGGACATCAAATGTTAAGAGAAAAGATGGGTCCAATGTAAAACGGTAAACAGAAGCTGTTACCCAGAAGGCTGCCTAATAACTCAGAGGAATTGTGTACCTCAGTGCTTTCTGTGAGTAAGGATCCTACTCTCGACCTCCAGGGACAAGTGTTCTTTCAAGAAGAGAATTCTGAATAAGAAATGTATTCAAGTAGAAGTCAAGGGAGGAGCGCAAGAGGGAAATGATTCATTACCATAACTGAAGTAGAAGAATAATCCATTCATATGCAAGGTCATCTGTTGTTCTATGTCATTGTGCTAATGAATCACCGTTTGTTTATACACTGGGAGTAGTACCTTACCAGTGCGAAGAGGAAACAGAGACTATTTGCAGCAGGGATTATGCAAGTAATTTTAGTGAAAACTTCAAATTCCAAAACACCTGGCTGAAGAAAGGGCTGTATTCATACCTAAACCTGCAGAGACTTCCCCACTTCTTTGGGCTGTGTGAGATTTAAACATACTTGTCTTAGTGCCAGATCTGTGGCCACCTGATCTGAAGCAGAATCTGACAGTGTAGACACTGATGTATTACAAAGTGCCAAAAGTACAAACTAGGGAGCACAATGTTTGTGCTTCTCCTGCAGCTGGGCTGTTCATTAGTGGTTTAGAGGAGAAGAGAAACAGAAAGGTTGTGACAGGGAATAACTTTACTGCCAATATGACTAATTTATGTTTTAATTTTCCATCTAAAGGTCTTAAGAAATAGGTTACCTCAACTACGAACCATTTATTCCAATAAGTCTTAATTTGGTTATTTAGGAATTTTTCAGTATGCTCAAATGTTGCCAAAGAATCTGACCAGAGAGAATCTCTTAGTTTAAATTACTGAAGAGGTAATCAAGCTGTAATCTCTTGATTTGACTAGACCCCTTCGAGGGATTGCTTTCTGAAGAGGATTGTTTTGTGAGCTGTTTTGTGGATAAGAAAACCCAAAGGTCATATGAAGTCCTATGATATGACTAAACAAGTGCTGAATTCTAGTCAAAGTCTAAGTGACATAAGAAAAATAAAGAAGGTTTAGGAATATTTTTTCTGATAAAAATAATTTTTCCCCCCACCTTGGTAGATTTCTCAAAATTTTAATTTTTCCCCCCCCTTGATTCACAGGGTCTAAGAATTCCTCATGGCCAAATTCTGAAGTCTGAATGCAGTTCTTTGAGCTGAGAACATTCTTGAGTATCACTATGGAATTGGGACATTAGCTGTCTTGGATGAACTGGTTGCAGTTTTCAGTCATAATCATCACAGGCCAGATTTTGTAAGGCTTCCCCAACTGAGAGCTCTTGCATTATATGCCCAACTGGGTTAGAACAACATAAGTAAAGGTGGCAGAATTTCAATCTTTGCTTTAGGAACCCATTTTCAATCATGGTCAGTGTACCTGGAAATCCTTTGCCTGAAAGGATACAATGGCACCCTTTAGGGGCTTGACATTCATGAGATTCTCAGATTCTTGCAGCATTTAAAGACACAAAAAATTTGTATGATTTAAATACATTTTCTGAGGCTTTGGAAAAGTCTTCTTTACCAACCTGATCTTTAAAGCACAAAGTAATTCCACCCCCAAACATAAATCGTAGAAACTCCAAATATTGGAAAGATTAATAATGACACATTTGCAGAAGAATTACAATTAATGGCATTGCAAAACGCCTTATTTTTCCTACTGTGTCACAGGAGTCCACTAAATGGATGCTTATCCTAACCATATCTGAAAGACTATAAAACAGAACCAGCAAAAACAGGAGACTGGACCCGCACAGTGCCTTTCATGTGCTTCTCCTTAATTACTGTTAAAATACCATGTGATGGATGAGGATTATGTGCAGAGCGTAGTTTGGTTTTTAACAATTGTTCTGAACCCTGCAGGGGGTCAATTACAAGCTTCATGCAGCACAACCACCGGCCTCCCACTGTATTTTGCTTCCTAACATGCAGAAGTAATGCAACATTCAACAGAACATTCCTTCAGATCTCTACTGATTTTCAGAGAAAAAAAAACCACCTAGGAAACAACTTATGTACAGATTCTCATGCCCTTGTGAAAACTGAACAAGACAGGTGGCACTGCAGTGCTTCAACTTTTAATGCCAGCTCTATGAACAATGGGCAAATAACTACTCTAGAATTAATAGAGAAGAGACAGGAATGAGATGGATACTTCATTTGCTGTTCTGCAGGGCTATTTACCTCTGGCACCTGTCCATGCCTGATGCATGCTCCACAGCCCTTCAGATCCACTAGTTGTTACAAGGGATCAAGCTAATGTTGTTGCCCAGCTTTCCATGTGAGCTGTAGGCCCTAGACTTGCTTCATTATTCCTTCCTCTAAATCTCTGAGAGCACTCCCAGGCTCCTTGTGATCAAGTCAAACATCCTGCTATAGAAAAAAAAAAAAAAAAAAAAAAAAGAATGGAATATATTGTACACAATTAAAGACACAAAAGAGCCAACCAACAACAACTCAAAATGGCACCCAGGACTGATACCCAGGGAAACAACTATAGTTCTTCTTATGAAAAAAAAAAAAATAAATGATAGAGTATGGTTTAAGGAATGGTAGGAATAGAGATAATGAAGGAGCTAAAACAGATGGAAAACATATTAATATTACCTTTGGGGGAGAAACCGAACAGAATTTTTAATAGTTCCACAGTAGGCAAATGATCGAATTATTACTACTAGACNCATTTAATAATAATAATAATAATAATAATAATAATAATAATAATAATAATAATAATAATAATAATAATAAAAAAAAATATCCCCCCCCGAAATTGTAGAGGAAGTTATTTGCTATGCACTCCACAAATAGAAGACAAATGGTTGTGATTGTTGGTTAAGGATTTGATGCTTAAATTTATTAACTACAAAATTACTTACCTAACTTCACCTAAGTTTAAACATCCGCTTTACTTTCTTAAAGCTGTGGACTAATAACTTTTGTAAATAACTCAAAGAAGCTTTGCCTTCCTTTCCTTGTGTTTGTTCTTTCACTGTTAGACTGTCTATCCTAGAATATGATTGTAAAAATAAACTCATAATGTAAAGGAAGAAATCCACTATAATAACCAGATTCATGGAAAGATGGGGAAGAAAAGACAGTACAAGACAAATTATCTTATCTGGATAAAAAAAAAATCTGAGTTGTTGATAAAGATTTGGAACAACTTGGCTAAACTCTATGGGACTAATATGTCAGCTATGCAGAAAACCATCAGAAACTTTAAAAGGAAGAACAGGTTATGCCCAAGTGTTAATATTCTATAGAGCAGAAGAAGTCTTCCCCTCCTTGCAGAAATTCCAAGGGATTATTGAAAAACTCAATTATTTAGTCTTCTGCTTCTTTCCAGGATCTACTTAATCATAAATATATTAAGTTCTAACATCAGCATGGCTTGGGCTAGCCACAAAAAATAAGCCACAGTTTATGTCTTGAATACTAGAAGACATCACTAAATTCTGTAGCTAGACTTGAACCTTATCTTTTCACATTAGCTAGCCACTATATTGCATGTGTCACACACACTAAAGTAGTTCATTAAATAAGTCAATCAAATGAGGTAATCAAAAAAGGTAAATAAGATTAAGAAAAATATGGGGACTGTTTTCCCACGAGTCTCCCTGAACCCACACAGAAGCTGATGGAGAAGGCTGGATCTCTTTTGGGGTAGAACAATTCCATAATCTTCCTCTCAGGCCAAAGAGAAAGTTAGAAAATTAAGTCTATGCTAATAAATTCAGCAGTGCCAGAGTATGTTTTCAAGCTTGGCACTCTCTCATCTTTATATGTGAATTACTAAAACTGTCCCTGGCACAGATTAGTCCTGTACCAACTTGTGCTCTTTTAAGCATCTTCAGGGTTGTTTAAAGTGCTAACACAGCCCCAGAACCATACCTGGTAGCAATTTAGGCAGAATGCCAAGTACAGATATGGCCTATACAGGGCATATGCACAAGTATGCACTTTATAGCTCTCGAGAGTACAGACAGAAGCAGCTAGGAAATCATATAGAAAGATTAGGGCACCATAACATAAAATGGCCATCCCATCATATATTGGGACACAGACACTTAAGTATTAATCATAGAGGTGTTAATTTTTCTTGGCCATTCTTGCAGAACACCATGGGCATACATAATATCCATTCCAGGCAAAGTTGTTCCACCTTTCCTTGACTTCTGGGATGTAAGGCAGTTATTGGGACATGCATGCAAGTTTTATAAAAGACTGTGCCAGAATTCACTGAACAAAACTCTACCATTAAGTGTCTTAGAGTAACACACTTCTGAAAGTCACTGAACTGCAAGATAATAATGTTTAGTAGGCCAGTGAAGCATAAATACACGCATTGTCAAAATTAGTTTCTTTTAAATGGGACAAATATATATGTAATTCTTATAAAGAACTCACCTACTGATTTGGAGAAATAGATCTGTTCACATGTAACTTGGTTGAAAGGGATTATCTTGAATTTCAGTCTATTACAGAGTAATTCTCTTAAAGAGCTGAACTCATTTTTCCCCTTACTAGGGATGTTAATCAGTTCCTTGATGTGATATTAGTTCCATTTAACCTGAAAGGAGATGGATTCAGTCATGCATACATGACTAACTCTGTTAAAACATCAACAACAGAACAGAAAATCTACCATCTAGATTTTAACTGGACTACACAACTAACAAAGGACATGCTTTGAGATTCAGAGCCCTAAAATGTCAATAATCACATTACATCTATGACAAACAAAATACAGTAGGTGCTAAGGATGACACTCTAATGTGTGCTTAATTGAAAGGGAAAAAAAAAAAAAAAAAGAATGTACACAACTTGGCCTATATTGTAAAGGTTTTAGAATCATAAAATCATAGAATGGTTCAGGTTGGAAGGGACCTTGAAGATCATCGAGTTCCAACGCCCCCTGCCATGGACAGGGACACCTCCCACTAGACCAGGTTGCTCAAAGCCCCATCCAGCCTGACCTTAAACATCTCCAGGGATGGGGCATCCACAACTTCTCTGGGCAACCTGTTCCAGTACCTCACCACCCTCACAGCAAAGAATTTCTTTCTACTATCTAATCTAATCTCCCCTCTTCCAATGTAAAACCATTACCCCTTGTTCTGTCGTTATACTCCCTGAAAAAGAGTCCCTCTCCAGCTCTCCTGTAGACTCCCTTCAGATACTGGAAGGTCGCTCTAAGGTCTCCCCAGAGTCTTCTCTTCCCAGGCTTACCCCCAGCTCTCTCAGCCTCTCCTCATAGGAGAGAGGCTCCATTTCTTAGATCGTCTTTGTGACCCTCCACTGGACCTGTTCCAACAGGTCCATGTCCTTCCTGTGCTGAGGACTCCAAAGCTGGACACAGTACTCCAAGTGGGGTCTTATCACCTCCCGCGACCTGCTGGCCACACTACTTTTGATGCAGGCCAGGATGTGGTTCGCTTTCTGGGCTGTCAGTGCACACTGCTGGCTCATGTTGAGCTTCTCATCTACCATCATTCCCAAGTCCTCCTCCTCGAGGCTGGTCTCCTGCCATTCACTGCCCAACCTGTATATGTGCTTGGGATTGCTCTGTACTTATCTTGGTTGAACTTCATGAGATTTGCACAAGCCCACCTATCAAGCCTGTCCAGGTCCCTCTGGATGGTATCCCTTATCTCCAGTGTGTCAACCATACCACACAGCGTGGTGTCATCAGCAAACTTGCTGAGGGTGTATTCTATCCCCTTGTCCATGTCTCCACAAAAATATTAAACAGCACCGGTCCCAGTACCGAGCCCTGAGGAACACTGCTCATCACTGGCCGCCACTTCAACACTGAGCCATTGATCACAACCCTTTGAGTGTAGCATCAAGCCAGTTCCTGATCCAACAAGTGGTCCATCTGTTAAATCCATGACTTCCCAATTTTGATGCCAGTGTCAAATGCTTTCCATAAGTCAAGGTAGATGAAGTCTGTTGACCTGCCCTTTTCTACCGAGTCTGTGGCAATATCATAAAAGGCCACCAAATTTGTCAGGCATGACTTGCCCTTGGTGAAGCCATGTTGGCTATCACCAATCACCTCCTTAATTTACATATGACATAGCAGAGATTACAGGAGGATCTGTTCCATGATCTTGCCAGGCACAGATCTGGCCACAAGAACTGGCCTGTAGTTCCCTGGTTCTTCCTTTTTTCCCCTTTTTGAATATTGGGGTTATGTTTCCCATTTTCCAGTCAGCGGGAACTTTGCCAGGTTGCCATGATTTCTCAAAAACAATGGAAAGAGGTTTAGCAACTTCATCCGTCAGCTCCCTCAGGATCTGTCAATGGATTTCATCAGGTCCCATGGACTTACGCACTTTCAGGTTCCTTAGATGGTCTTGAACATGATCTTCTCCTACAGTGGGCAGTTCTTCATTGTTTTTGCTTTCTGTGACTTGGACAGTATGGTTACAGCCCTTGCCAGTGAAGACCAAAGCAAAAATGTCTTTCAGTAATTCAGCCTTTTCCATATCCTCGGTGACCAGGTTTCCTGTTTCCTTCTGGAGGGGGCCCACTCTTCCTTATCCTTGCCTTTATCCCTGACATATTTATAAAAGTTTTTCCTGTTGTCCTTGATGTCCCTGTCCAAATTGAATTCTGTCTGTGCTTTAGCTTGCCTAATCTGGTTCCTGGCCACTTGGACAGTTTCTCTATATCCCACCCAGTCTACCTGTGCTTGCTTCCACCCTCTGTAGGCCTCCATTTTCATTTTGAGCTTATCCAGGAGCTCCTTGCTTATCCATACAGGCCTCATGGATTTTTTGTCTGACTTCCTCTTTGTTGGGATGCATTTTTCCTGAGCTTGGAGGATGTGACCCCTGAATAACACTAACCAGCTTCCGTGGGCCCCTTACCCCTCCAGTACTTTTTCCCATGGTACCCTGCTTATCAGTTCCCTCAAAAATTCAAAGTGTGCTCTCCTGGCTTTTCAGAGATACAGCTGTCTATTCCAAGCAAATCAAATCACATTTAATCAACAGAACTTTATATAATCAGAGCTGTGAACATTTCGCAAATTTACAGATGTTAATTTTACCAGGTGTTTTACTCCTTGGTATAGATTTACACTTTGGAATTAGACCTCTGTCTTGTCAAAGCCTTTCAATTGCTTTTACACAAGGGAGACTATGAGAAGGGGTTAACTGTGTGCTGATGTGCTAAAGATTCAGAGGGCACCTCTGACTTCACTGACAGATTGAATACAGCTAATACCACTAGGCACTAGTGAACTCAATCCCTCCACTTCTTTCTGACCCTGCTGTCTTCTTGATTATGCAGGGCAGAAAAATTTTTTCAGATGAAGCAGAACAGAGTGCATTTCTCATAGAGGTCCAGTACTTCCCATGTACTTTTAGTTTATATGCACTAGGTGGGAAGAAGTTCAGAAATTATCATCTACAGAGTGTCAAACTATCTTTGAGAAGAAAGATCTTGCCACCTCTTATTCTAACAGTAAATCAATGAGTGGAAAGGCCATTGGTACTTCCAAACAGCCAGCTTTCCCCAGCAGCTCTGCAAATACAATTTGTTGCTGCTAACTCTAAAACAAACAAATAAACCACCAAAACCCCCACCATATTTGGGAGTGGGAGGGCACCAGAAAAAGATATTATCCAAAATAAACGACAACCAATTTTGTGTTCATCTACTCGGTTGATTTAGTCACGTTTCCCAATCATTAGAGTGAGATTTGAGGATCAATATAAAGATATCTTTAGCCATGTTAAGTGCTTTAGGATGTCCACTCCCCTTGCCTGTAGCCTGTCATTTCAGAAGGGTACAGAGCCCTTGTAGGATTTGTGACATAATTGTCATCCACCCAAATGTATAAAACAGCATTGGATGGCTTGGTTTAAATATTTGTATATAGATGAATTATATAAACTTTGAGGTATTTGAAGTGGTTTTCTGAATTCGTTACAATTCAGACCAAATTAGGTGGATCACGCAGGCACTCGTCCATTTATCAGTGATAAATAGGTTGCTGAACTAGACTGTTTTCCCCAAGAATTTTTTCCTCTCTCTTCATTACAGCTCATTATTACAAGAATGTTGTCACAGAGGCCAAACATTTCTCCTGAAGGCAGTACAGAAGGTTATCAGATCTATTGCAGAACATGCCCTGATACACTCACCCACACGCTTTACTTAATCAATGAGATTTTCCTTCTTCATGTCATGGCTAGAGGGAGCTTGGAACACCCTGGACACAGAGTTAGGTTTTTTGTTTTGGTTTAGGCCTTGGACTTTGTTTGGTTTTTGTTTGGTTGGTTTTTTTGTTTGTTTTTTTTTTTTTTTTTTTTTTTTTGTTTGGGTTGGTTTTGGGTTTTTTGGTTGTTTTTTTAAAAAGATCAATAGTAAGATTGTAGACTTCATTGTCTTCAGGTACACTGGAAACCAGAACCACAAATCAACATACCAGGAAATCTGCTAAATGATAAATAATCTATTTTCTAGATGTGGCTTGAGTTACTGAGGTTTCAATGTTTAATTGCTATGATTGTATAATCATATAACTAAAATCAATGCCCATACCTAGAAATTAAAAATATATTGATTGGAACTGTGTTTGAAAGATCAATCTTAACAGATTAAAGATAGTTTTATTTGCTATTACTAATAGGTCCCTACTAAATCTGTGTATCCAAAGTCACAAATTTTGAAAACATAGCCCCTCACCTGATTAGTCAAGCAGCACAACAAACCTGCAATCTGTTTGCAATAGCCTACCCTCAGTCAATTTACAATTACAAAGTGAGTAGTTCATTTCATTCTAGTTTAACACTTTAATCTAGAAGTACACCAAATCTTCTAAGCTAGAGAATTCTGCCTGAGCTATCAAATCAGTAGCTAAGATGAATAAAACTAATAGTGCATAACACATCCCTTTTTTAAATAATCCTAAACTCTCTTTCTCTTTAGTTGAAGAGATATTTCAGCCTGGAGAAGAGAAGGCTCTGGGGAGACCTTATAGCAACGTGCTAGTATCTGAAGGGAGTCTACAGGAGAGCTGGTGAGAGACTCTTTGTCAGGAAGTGTAGTGATAGGACAAGGGGTAATGGTTTTAAACTAGAAGAGGGGAGATTTAGATTGGATATTAGGAAAAAACTCTTTCCTGTGAGGGTGGTGAGACACTGGAACAGGTTGCCCAGAGAAGTTGTGGATGCCCCATCCCTGGAGATGTTTAAGGTCAGGCTGGATGGGGCTTTGAGCAACCTGGTCTAGTGGGAGATGTCCCTGTCCATGGCAGGGGGCTTGGAACTCGATGATCTTCAACGTCCCTTCCAACTCTAACCATTCTATGATTCTATGAAATATTTCACTGTACAATCATGTGTGCCCCAAATAATTAAAAATGCAAATGCTTTAGGATTTCTGTCTCTTAGAGTATGACAGTGCTTTAAACTTTGACCATGACTCTTGATGCGTGTTACTGGGCCCTTTTGGGCACCAAGAGCTGTGTTCTCTGAGATCTAATGGAAATGGAAAACTAGTCCTTCTTGGATCACACTCATTGGCTCAGGCAGTCAGCTTGCACCAGCCTGAGCTGAACTAGAATCACTGCTTTCAACAGGACTTTTGGGTTTGCCTCCTGAATTCCCACAGCTGCTGATGGCAAGAGGACCCACACTGGAGATCACTAGGCTAGGTATCCGTTTCTTACCAGTTATACCATTTGGTTACATGCTGAAAATACTGAAGCAAAAGAACAAGCTGAAACCTTTTTCTGGAGGCACAGTTGCTGGGGAAACCATCTTCTCTCTGTATTCAGTACTTCAATAACCCTTTAGCTCCAATAAAACAAACAAACAAACAAACCATGGTCAGTTTGCCTAGAAGCATGAATAGAGTTAATGCTATCTTTTTTTTTTTTTTGGTCTTGCACCTCTAAGGAAACTACCTTTCCTTTTAAGGTTGTACTAACTTATATGCTTATTTTCTGTCATTGCATCCCCACACATTTTTTAACATAGATGTTCAACAAATATATGCCATACATTCATATTAGTTTGCTTCAGAAAGGGTAAACTGTGGAATTTGTTTTAGACTTTACAACAGACAGCCTATGTACTTGTAAAAGCTGGGGAAGTGAGTGAGGAAGTAGAAGCAGCAGAAGGAACTTTACAGATGGAAATGGAAATGGCCTCCCTAAGAAACCTCTAGCAGCCTGATTGTCCCTGTCTTAGGGGTCTGCTTTTTACTGTTGGTCTTAGCAACTCTGGAGATATTCTCATTTAAGAAACACTAACATTTCCTCTAGGCTCAGCCAGTCTCAATTGCTTTAAATTGCAGTGAACAAGGTAAGTTAGGTTCAAGCCTGCAAGAAACTGTCACAGCTTTGACAATTTTTCAGAGGTCCACATGCTTATGTCTGTAAGGCTGTTTGGCCCCACTGAATCCTCAGCAAGATTATGGCTCTGCTTTGCATCTCCCTACTTCATGAGCTTAACTGTATCTTCATACGAATCTAAATTTCACCCACATCGCCATATTTATTTGAAATTATTTCTTATTCTTCAAAACTGCATGAGCACTAGTGTGTTTGTTTACAATGGCTAGTTTTTGGGTTCTTAAAAGCCACAGAACATAAGAAAAAATGTCATCCTAATATTGCAAATTTTGAGTAACCTCAATCAGCAAACATCATAACCTCAGAGCAGGATGTATTTATAAACTTATAGTAGTTAATTAAGTATTTCATAAACATGATTAAATATTTTTGTCCTGATCTTGCAAACTGAAATTATTGATCAGCTTAAATGCTTGTGAATTACTCTGTTAGATTTAAAACCAATACTTCTTTACTTTTATAATTGTTAGCAGTTGGGCTATTATTTCATGCCCACCCTTGAACTTAACTTTTGGAAGTTATTTTGGAAAAAAAAAGCACACCAAAAATGCATCCCAAATACAAATATCAATAACAAGAGGAGTGCAAGCTAAATAATTTGATTTGCAATCATTACAGACCGGAGCTACCTGCTACTTGTTTTAACTACAAAGCATTATCCCGAATGACCATCAGTCATACAACTTGAGATGAAGCTCATATTTCCTGATATCTAAAACAGACATAAATGACCAAATTGTATACTGCATTTGTCAATTAAAACAGTTGCAGAATTCCAGCAGGACTACTTTGTGAAGTTTATTATAATACAAGTTGTTTTGCGGTCTAATAATGAATGGTAAATTGCTATATAATTTTAAGGTTTACAGAAAGGATGCTTTTTCATTTTTCCCTTTTAATAACAGAACATGAAAAAGTTCTTCCTAGTTCAATTTAGTCTGTCTTATTTCATTTCTTTCCTCTCTTTTTGTGAAACATTAACCAAGTCACTTCGAGTTATATACAAGGAACTATTCCTTTCTGTTCTTTCCAGGATGAAATTGTACTTTGCACACTAGTGTCTGCCATTATCCAACAGTTTGTATGTAGGACTACTGCAGTGCATGGAAAGAATACAGCTACAAGAGCTAATAGGCTGCCTGCTAGCCCGCTGTCTCTTCACATTTTGCATGTACTGCTCTGAGGGCTCAGTGCCTTCAGCCATTCCGGAGCTGCCCAGCTGCGCAAAAAACAAAGCACATTTAGTGTGTTTGGAACAAATTAATATTGCCAATCTCATTGCGCCTAACAGAGCAAGACAACAAGGGGAACAAGGCCTAGCCAGACTGCAGTTGCAAATACCTTCACAAACTTGGAAACAGAATGACTAATTTTGACCAAAGAATTATCCTGAATGGATAACTGTAACAAATGTGATCATTCTCCTATAACATGGGCCCTTCATAATCTTTCTGTGTATCTCAGAGTCTTTTCTTTGTATAACTGCTTGGGAAATAGTAGGAACACCTTCATGCCAGCCATGAGGAGTGCAGACTCCCACTTCACGTCTCCGATACTTCATCTAGCAGGAAAATGGCATCTCTCTGCAACCTTCTGTACAATGCACCTTCCAGTTTGCATCATCACCTCTTCAACATAGCTAGACACAAAACTCTTTCCCAGGGCCTGGGTTACTGAGAGAAAAACCACTAAAGCCTTCCAAACATTTGGGCTAATGAAAACATCTCATTCCTTGCTTCAAAACATTTCCAGCACGAGCCCAGAGAGAGGATCCCATGGTCAATCCCACACCAGCCAAAGAAGAGTTAAGAAAAGGCTGCCACTGCAAAACAACACTTACATATCAAGACTTACAAACCCTTTCCTCGCATGCCAGAGGCCGCAGCATTACTAGCTGGTGATACTCCCCTCTACTGCTCCCAGACTCATGAGGGGGTTGAACATATCCAGGAAGGCATCCTTCATATAGAAAGGCATCTTTTTCTTGCTAGCTCATGCTGCTGCCTCTTGCATAAGCTGTGAGCAGCTTTGCAGATTTATACATCAACCTGAGGTGTTGTTAGATCTTTGTTTTTTTTTCTTCATTAGAAAACTGGTTTATACTGCTTTAGAAACTCTGTTTTGTACTTACTTTATCATTTGTCCTCTGGAGCAAAGTGTCTGCTCCCTCTGGAATTATTCCCTTTATGTAATTTATTTGGCCTGCAAGGTGAACATGCTCCACAGACTACCCCTTGCAGGCTAACACAGCTTTGCTATTTTGTCAAAAAGCCACACCATTGTACCTTGTTTTGGTTTTCTCTCCTGATCTGAGGCTCCTCTAAGTCTTTTCTTAATCCCTTTAAGTACTCTTGCTAAATTACTCGTGCTAATCAAGTGATCTAATTGCTGACAGAGAATGAGGTGGTCTCCAGGCTAGTTTACCAAATGCTGATGTTGCACATATACTAAAACTTCTTACTGGGAGCCAAGATGTCTGATGACAGGTGGTAACTCCTCCAGGATCTGCTCTCATGCGACCTGCTGAGTTGTTTTCCTGGCTTGTTCATTTATTTCCTAAAGAAAGAAATAAGATCCTTCATAACTTTTGCTTGTTAAGCCTGTCTCATGCACTCTCTGTGGCTTTGGCCAGGAACCATGTGGTTGGAGGATTTATGTGAAGTGAAAAGGTTGGGATTCTTGTAAGAAATCCACATGATCCATCAGCTGTGATTTATTGGTCCCTACAATGACCTAAAAATATGTTGAATGGCTATATTCTTTCAGTCAGTGCTTAGCGTTTGAAAACAACACTTTTCCAGATAATGCAGGAATGCCTTCACATCAATGCAGCGGGGAAAAGGATTTTCAATAATGATTATTAATTCCTGTAAAAAGTGTACTGTAAGGCTATTATGATGAGTCTTGACAAAGTATTGTCTGCCTGATACTTTGCTCAAATTTTTAGGCTTTTATTGGCATTACTGCAAGTCCATTGCTTAAAACAATACACTCCTATGGCCCATCATTCATAAAAATAAGCTGCCTACTGTGAGCATAGGGTTGTTATAATCAGAGAGCTTTTATGTTATGTTCCCTTACAACTACCTGGATATTTACTGTCCCTGCCGCCATGTCCAAGTGTTTGCCAGGCAGTAGGCCAGGTCTCTTTCAGGATGGAAGGAGAGGTTAAACATCACAGAAAGACAAAGGAGAAAAAAACGTTATATACCAAAAGAAAGACATACAGTTGTCTAAGGTGCATGAGCAGAATTTAGGAGGATGAGGCCAAAACCAACACCCCTGAAACCGAGCTGCCTGTCAACAAGCTCCACAGCTTTTGACCTTTCAGTGCTGCCAGTGCCAAAAGCTCTCTTCTAAGAATATGCCAAAGCCTGTCATCACTGCACAGTACATACTTCTTCAACCTTCTCTTCCACCTTTGTCTCATTGTGCTTTGGAAATCTAGTGATTGTCTCCTGCATTCTTAAACATGCCTGATAATGCTTATCAGATGTTGTCTTTCTCCTGAGTGCCCTGACCACCACGCTATTGACAGCTTCTGGCACTTGTGTGGTAAAGCGCTTTGTGCATTCTGCCATATCTTCAAAATACAGGGAGAGAAGGAGGATACAGAACAAACACGATCCTGCAGCGGCTCAGACCTGGTTCCTGCTCAAACGACCAATTCTGCAGTTTTGTATTAAACATTCATCAACTAATATGGAATTCTCGTAGAGGAACTAGAGCCCAGGTTTGCCTCTCATTTCCCTATAATAAACGGTGCTCTACCTATTAGGGGGCACCTTTTCCTTCCTGTCATACATTGTTAATTCAGGGAAAGATGAAATCCTGGATATAGCAGAGGGCAGAGCAAACAAACAGTAAACTGCTCTGACAGCAATTATTTTTGGTAAATCATGTAAGTCTGGAGCTTCCACACAGCAGCTCAGTCCCTCCTCAGAAATACCCTCAACATGCATATATCATGCCACTACAGAGTGGCATGATATATGCGAAATGCTTCTCCCCATGCCAATTACAATGACCAACTGATGCTGTTACATTACTGGGAAAATACTATTGGACCAGAACAACAGAGCATTTATATCCCTTTCTCATATTCTCGTATCCCAAACAGCACACATTCCTAATCAGTCAGAGCATTAGAGTCAGGAAAATAACCTTTCACAACACAGCATAAAACACAAAATCTAATGTACTAATAAAAATATATTAACTTACATTTTTTCGTGCTCTTCTGTTAATAAAATCCACACAAAAATGTGCTTATCTATTTCAGCTCCAGCACAGCTGCTAAATTCATGCAGTAATGCAAGTGCTCTGGCTTCTAGTGCATAGCATGGACTTTTCAAAAGATCAAAGCAATTAAAAAAGAAATGAGTGTATGGAACTAACTTCAAAACTGTCTCAGTTCTCCCGCTGTTACTGATGTTTTTGATGTGATTGCCCTGCTTTCTTCTTTCTACATCTCTCTTCATGGACTGAAGAGTTATGGCCACACACAGGGTTTCCTTAAGAAAGGTTTCTACCTAGTATAGATAAGAGGAGAGTTTTCTTTCTGTATAAACTGTACACAGGTTTTTTAATCTCCACTGAGAATTAATTTTGTACTTTATTATCAAAGACGACATGCTCACTCTACCTGGAGTCTGATTTGAATTTGATTTGTACTGCAAGGGCAGTGAAGTCAGTTACTCTACTTAGCTGAGCTGGAGCTAACAGCATTCATTCTCATAAACAGTATGAATTTGATACAATCCTTCAAAGAGATCTCTTTCTTTCTGCTAACCTGTGGAAGAGACTTTAAAATTTACTGAAAATGTTCACATTTTAATTGATTAAGATCCGTGGACCACACTGATTCCTATAGTTTGGCTGTAGCAAACCAGCTTATTTTTCTATGAGATGAGATATTGTGGACCTAGGAGCTACAAACAGAACTATAGGTGCTCCCTAGCTGAACAAAATTCTGGAGTTTGTAGCCAGTTTCTTTGAACATTTTGAATAGTAAAGTAAATACATTATATTTTACTTTTCCCAAAAGACTTTTAAATGCCAAGAGATCTGTTGTGAAAATGTAAATCTCACTGAGGAAGTTCAGGGTCTATCCAGAAGTTGCTGAAATTGGTGGAAGTCACCTCAATGATTTTGACATGCAGATCAGACTTCATGTGGGTATTAGAACATGATGAATGTAACAGACGATGATTCTTTGCACACAGCATTGTTGACTCCTTTGTTTGAAGGAAAGGAGGAAATATTTTTTTTTTCCTTTATTTTTAACACAGCTGGACATACTGGAGCCTTATTGGCTTCATAGTGTCATCTTTTTCAAAATAGTCAAGGAACCAACCAGAGACCTTTTAATATGCTTGGAAATAAAAATTTCTCAGCCAAGATACTTTAAAATGTTTGGCATTGTTCATTTCTTATCCATGTGCACCAAAGTGTTATTTCCCATGCTTAAATACAAATCAGGAGTTTTAAAAAAAGCATAGTTCTAGGTCTGTCTTTCCCAAGTAGGAAATTAAAAAAAAAGATCTGCACGTGATCCACACAGCTGCTGTGCAGAGGAAAGGACAAAAGCTCAAATCTGTTGATATGAAATGTGACTAAACTCACTAAACTTTCCAGCTTTGCAAGGCATAATAGTAAATGTCAAAATTTAATTGTCTCTGCTTAATTCAAAATACAGTTTAGGAATTAAGTGGGATTCTCATAAAACAAATCTAGACACATCCTAGAAACACTACAGGATTTACGGAGTCGTTTAGATGAAGTGTTGTGGGACATGGTCTAGGGGAGAACTTTGTAGAGTGGGGCTGATGGTTGGACTTGGTGATCCCAAGGGTCTTTTCCACCTGAATGATTCTATGATTCCACACAGACTCAAAGAAAATGCTATATATATCCTGACAGTCTTGTTTCCCTAGGATTTGTTTTAAAGAGTATTTCATAAAACCTCAGGATTGCTCAGTCTGTTTTACTCTCATTTGATTAACCACATTCAGAATTTCGGCATCCTTTCACCAATGAACTCCTTGAAGTTGTATCAGTGTACACCAAGGCAAAATGTGCTTTCAGATCACTCATATGATACAAGGTCACAAATTAAGAGTTACATGCCCTACACTAGACTACTGCAAAAAGAGGAAATTGGCACCTTTTTTTTTTTTTTTCTTTTTCTAGATGACAAAGAGAAGGGAAATACAGTTGCAATGGCAAAGGTAGCTAAGTTGTCATCACACTTACAAGAGTGCAGGCATGCACCATCCACTGCACTGTAAACTTGTAGGCTTAGGGCTGCTGATCCTGGGTGGCAGGTCACCACTGGGGTGAATTCCATCAGACATAGGCAAAAAACAGAGCAGTGTCTGAGTGCAGTTGCTCACTAACAATGGCCTTCAGTCTGTTCCCCTCATCTCCCTCCCAATGCAGGCTGAGTATCCCTTCCCAACAGCGCACTACTGCAGACTTCCTTCCATTTGCTTACAGCAAAGGCAACAAGTCATGCGCTTAGTAGGACACTAGAGTAACATCATCAGTTTTATAGAATTTTTTTTTTTTTTAAAAAGCAACTACAAACTACCTCTGACTAGGTTAAATTGCTTTTCTTGGACCTTGAACTCCTGGCATTTCTTTGAAGTAAGATGTACTTCTTGCTGTTAAGACTGAATTTCTCTTCTGTTACAATTGCCAATACAACATTTATAGTTATTAAGAAAGCATCCATTGATACAATCCAATATGGTACAGGGTCTGAAACATTGCTGTCTTTTATGCTACTACATATAAAGAGTGAAAGTAAATTACAGTAAGTAAAAATAACAACCTATTTTGTAATTCTAAAAACATGAAAGGAGGTGATCCTTTATCTTTTCAGTTCTGAATGTAAGGTAAGAGTGAGCACAATTTACCTCCGATGAATACTATGGCTACCACTGATGTTAGTAGACACTGGATTAGCCTAAAAAAGTAACAAAAGAAGCAGTTCATAGTTCACGTTCAGTCCTTAACTTTTGCTGTTATAACTTACTTAACACAAGATGCAAATAGCAAAATTTAGAAAACAACGTGTACCAGATGCTCTGAGATCTTTAACCTGGTAAATGGTCAAAACTGCCACACTCTGCTTTAGAGCATGTCTTATCTGTTCAGCAAACTGTGAACAAGGGAGGGATTATCCTGGTTCCAACTCATACCCCATCCCAAGTAGGAAATTAAAAAAAAAGGTCTGCACGTGATCCACACAGTTGCTGTGCAGAGGAAAGGACAAAAGCTCAAATCTGTTGATATGAAGTGTAAGTGATTAAACTCACTAAACTTTCCAGATTTGCAAGGCATAATAGTAAATGTCAAAGAAGCACAAGTAATGTTTGGAAAGACGAAACTGTGGAACAGTGACGAGATGGTTGTTTCCTTTTCAGTGCTGATATCAGTGCCTGATGATGATAAAGACTGCTAAAATGAACTTGCCTGGTCTTGCAATGTTTGAAAAGAAGAAAGCATGCTTGGTTTGCTGGTTAACAAATAATATACCAAAATATTTTAAAATTAAATTAGAGTTTTCCCTTAGAAGACTGTTAGAATATCACAACTAATTTAAATTTATATATTTATATTTAATGCTTCATTTTATTATTTTTCTATCCTTATATAAATCTAGACCATTAATGATAAGCCACTTAAATAAAAAGTCAAATATAAGAACTAATCTCTCTGTCAAATTCCTATGTTCTACCTCCCAATTACTGAAAATATTTCTCGACTGGCAAGTGGTAGATGGCCACCAGAGGGAGCCTGCACAACTTCAAAAATTGCAGAAAGTCAGTAAGATTGACAAAAGATAAAATGACTATGTCATAAGGAGACTGAAGAGGTAAGTGAAGTCTTTATTAGGTTTCACAGAAACGTTTCATTTAGAGCCTGGGCTTCATGTGACATTATTTCCTTGCTTCAGTGGGGAAAAGATAGGAAGCTACTCAAAGTGAATGATGACATTGAAAATAGTTGCAGAAATCATATAAGAAAGGGGACAATAAACAGCTAACTACTTCAGCTTTATATAAAACAAGTAAAATATGTAAAGAATAGCTTATGACATCCTACTCCCATTTCTGGTCTGGCTGTTTAGAGCCTAATCAGCCTTCAGTCAAAGTCATTTCAGTAAAGGAATTCTCCCATTTCGTATTGGCACTAGTATGGACAATACGGGTATAATGAATAAGAAACAGAGCAACAGACTTTCTGTTCTTGGACTTTTCCAAGTATTTGATGGTACTTTAACAAATTTCTTTATGAACGAGAAAAAACACTTCTGATTATTAAAAAAAAAAAACAACCACCCTACAAACACCATCACCACCACAACAAAAGAGCCTTGAGAATGACCTTACAACTTTCACCATCCACTGGTCAGATTTGTTTCTCTGAAGAAAAGATACCTTATATTTATAGTCACAGCATTTTAAGCGCAATCAGTGATTTCTTCTCAAGAAACCCTGCGAAATGCTGAGCTGATATTCATCAAAGTGGTAAGATTTATGGAACATTCTTTCAGAACAAATTAGTAATTTCCTGTGATGATCTTATTGGAAAAAATATCAAAGGAACATCTCTAATAATATTGATGTTGTTATGGTGGTAAATATGTATTTTTCTGCAGGACATGGGAAAGAAGAAACATTAAAAGGGAAGTGAGGGGAAGGGGACAAGAGATGAAGGATGGAAGGGAAATGAAAGCAAAGGGCAGGATGTTCACTCTAATCAAACTGACCAGAAGCAATGCATGAAAAACAGAATGGACAGCATGTATGTGAGATGCCTGCATCTTGAACTCAATCTATTACACCACATCCACCAGTGGAACTGGTGGCTTCTGACACCTCACCAGAGAGGCCTGCTAGCATCTTGAATTGCAGTTTCAGTGCCAATATGACTGTTGTTGCTGACAGCAACAGATACAATATGAATAGATAGCCACATACTCCCTCTCTGTTTGTAACAGAGGACAATAAAGCTCATTAGAGGCCCACATCCAGGCCATGATTTCTGCTCAGTCCAGTAACTGTTGGATGTGTGGCAGGAGTCAAAAGATGTATCTTGGGCCTGACAATAAGTGGCAACAAAAGTACTGGGGTATCCTACTGTCATGTGTCTTTACTCACACCTTTGCCTCCAGCTACTGGTAGGCTACCATAAAATTGTGCTTGTTTACACTATTTTTGTAAGTCCTCAAGTCTATTATATATCTTTCCCAATGTCATCCCACACTATAAATGTCTCAGGTAATTGGAAAAATTGCCACAGGTCAGAAAAAATTGAAAGGTTTGATTTCTCATTTCTACACTTTTGAAGCAATAGCCACTATGATTGGGCCAGTTTGCCCAGTTAGGAGTTTCAGGCTGTTGGCAAACTATAATTTCAAGGATATTTCTTCCATTTCTCACCACCTACAACAGCATATATTGGCAGAAAGAGCAGTATAGAGAGCTAAGAACCTTCTATTAAAAAAAAAAAAAAAAGTTCCAATATTACCTTATCCTAACTACAGGACATCCCTTGTACAGTGACCAGAACAGCCTCAGTTTAATTGCTTCTGTGACTTTGCCAATTTGCTGTGGCACAGGAACATCTCAAAGTATTTGTTGGTTTTTTTTTTTTCTTCTGGGTCAAGTACTGCAGTCAGTCAAGTCCACAAGAATCTCAGTTTTAACTTTAAAACAAATTGAAGCTTCTGCATAGCACAATTCTGACTTATCTCTAAGAGCATCCAGGTTTAGAAAATAATTACAAAGAACCGAACAATTCCTGTGTATTTTTAGTTTCATGTGATTCTTTGGGGCAAGACGCATGCTGTGGGTTTCCTCTCTGCCTGTTAGATTTTCTGATGATTTTCAGTTTTCATTGTCGTTGGTGGTGATGCAGGACTGATGCAGCACTGACAGCCACATGGACCATATTTTACCCAAAGCAATCCAGGGTTGGGAGCCTTGGAGGGGTGACAAACACCACACAGAGGATTTCTTAAACTTTTTCCTTCTGACTGGTGGACATTTCAAGTGGCCAAGTTACAAATGGAAGAAAAGCACTCAAAAACTTTACAGAATGCAAGTACAGGCTTTGCACTGAGCGTTTCAGTCGTTGCATTGGAAGACTTCACATTGTTCAGATCAAACAAAAGATTTGACTCAGAGAAGTCAGCAGTATCTTCAGCTCCTACTTTCCTAATCCAAGTAACAAAAGTACTCAGAAGGTATTAAAGGACATATTTTAAGGGCCCTAAATCACCTGACTACAAGCCTGTGCATTTGGGATCTGATATCATGGGCACTTTGCAGTGAGGCATATACCAGATGCTTCTTTCCACATTTAGTATGTTTTACAGGGTCTGTTTGTTCTTTCCCCTGCACTAAGACAGGCATTGAAATGCTGTGTTACAGTGTCTCATATAACATACAGCATAAGAGATGTTCTGTACTCACCTGCCTTGCTACATCCACACAAGCCACTTACATAAAAAGCAGCATTTTTCAAATAGAAAAAAAACAGCAAATTTAAACTTATTAACTTGGAGCTTAAATTTAATATTCTTTGTTATCTGCAATGTTGAAATAATCAGATTATCTCCTGAGGCCTGCAGTAGTTTCACATTAGAAATCATACTGATAGTTGGGGCTCAGGTTAGGCTTTCTAATTCTTCATGTTAGTGGTAAACTCTTCAAGTTTAGATCCTTCACAATAATGATAAGTATTTCAGTGTTCTTCTGTTTTGATATCAAATTGTATTTGCAGGTATTTTTATTATTTACACAAGAATGTCCTACTGAGATACAATGTTTTGTTTATAGGAACATCTGCTGGGTTCCATTACAACATACTAGTAATGGGAACATGTATTAAAGTAGTTCAAAAATATAGGAGGTTTTCCCTACATTTTAATTGGAATGGCAAGTGGAGAGAGTAGAGATAATATAGTCTTCACTGAATAAGGAGGTAATTCAGCAAAGGAGATGCATGTGTGCGCTTCATAAAGGTATCACTTTCCCTTCCAAATATAGTGTCAGCTTTGGATGTAGGAAGGAGTGTTATGTGTATTCATTTAAGAATATGGCCAATATTTACAGCACTCATGTATTCTCATTTTTAGATCTCTACTGCTTAACCCAAAATTATTTTCCTCCTCAATTTTTAGAGAATAAACAGGTGGCACATTAAATCAGTATGTGTAACCAAAAATCCTGTATGCGTATACGTACACCACATCTATGCAGTATCCACATATATATATAAATCTATGTACAAGGTGTTGACATTTTACATTTACAACAAACAATATAAATATGCAAAACTTCTTAGAAGGGGTCAATTTATAACCTAATGTATGTTAATTCTGAACTGCCCTGATCTTATTTGATCAAAGATGTAGGAGGGAAACAATCTGTTACAAGTATCTACAATACTTTCAAGGTATTGTTCAAACATGTGCAGCCCAGATATGAAATCGGTACTGTGTGTGGTGTGAGATGGGTTTAGCTGGCAAGAAATGCACCAGATCACTCATGAACAGTATAGCAATTAAAGCATAACAAATGACTGCCACTAAAACCATTATTCTGCCATCACCATTTATTCCACGTGGTTGTTTCAGAAATATTTTAAAGAACTTTTCGTACAAATATAAATATCATATACATATAAATATGTATGTGTGTGTGTTTATAAGCATTTGTAATACATATATATACATAAGTTTTTATATTTTGACATTAAATTTTGCATCCTTCTGCGTTTAGAGCCAGCTACAGGACTAAATGACTGATCTAATATCGACTAACACTGACAAGAATCTTTCCACTGTTTTCAGTGGACTTGGTTAACTACATTGGTTTCAAAAGGAGAGAAAAGGATTAATCAGTAAAGCACACCAAACTTCCAGAAAGACCAGTTGTCTGTCATACAAGTGTATGTTATTGGTTTTAGGTGTATTATTGTCTTTCTTTTTAAGTTAAGCTAAGCTAAATCTTTTGTTTCTAGTTGCTAGTCAAACTCTAGGAAACAGATATAGCACCCTAGCTTCCACTTAGGCTGTCAGCTGCAACAATAATTATTATTCTTTCTCTTAAAGCAGCAGTAGCCACAGCCAGAGACACAAAAAAAAAAACCCAAAAACAAACAAAAACCCCCATATCACTAAATGGCTTCTCAGTGTGGACCAAAAATCTAATTTTGGTGATAAAAAACAGGCTCTAGCTTTGAGGATTTCAAATACACAATATAGTATACTGTTGCTGCCATTCATATCTCATCTTTTCTGTTCTGCGCATTACAGGTGAAAGGGCTCAGAGGAAGAATTATTTGTTTTCTACACCGTCAAAGTTGGCAACTAACTGTCTTCACTTGTAGCTTTTATTGCATTTATTGCTTGGCGTCCAATAATCCCTATGAGCCATGGAGTTTTACATCTCTGAGCCATTTCACACAGCCCACACACCACTTGGCATCCTGCTGCCACAATAGTTACTTCCAAAAACTGCTTTGAATCAGTGTATTTAAAAGGTGAGCCCCACAGAACCACACTGTACTTACAGAAAGCACAGCACAATTTATTCCAAAGCATGGGAAGATGACAGGTAAGTCAGCACTGCCTGAATCCTTTGATTTTGTATTGGCACATGAACCATAAAACTTTGCACGGGACTAAAAATTGCATAGACTGTTTGCTTACAGGATACTGAAGTAGGTGGGTGAGAAATATAGCTCGAAGACTCTAACTTGCAAGAGCACATGTATGTATTCCTGCATATATGAACTGATGGAAGAAGGTATGATGTAATACTGGTAAGGGAGAAAAGTTAACTTCTGTTCTCCCCTCAAGCACAGAGAAGCAGGAAAGAAAGGCAGTGTCATTCTGTATTTGACATTTTGTACATCCAGTCCAGAGCGTTGTCCCTGTGAGTAGCTAGCATCAGAACTGTGAAATATAGATGACAGACACCTTCTATCATTTACATCTAATGTCTTGTCCTAAACTCAGTATTTGAGATTCAATCTCACTTCTGAATTTTTTCTAAGTATGGAAATGTCCAAAATGTCTCCATCAGCCTTCAGATCTGCATAATTTTTGACCTTGATACCACTCTGTTTTGCTAGAAGCTGCATGAGAGGTATTTAAGGAGAGTCACTTTTGGTGAACTATGACTCAGGGGTGCTGCTGAACAGGTTTGGCTATGTGGGCTTCCCAGAGCCTGGAAATAGAAAATGATCAGTGGTTTCCTTTTCCCTACAATGCCACATCTTTTCTCATTTTGGCGTAGCCCATACCATGCCCTCTGCCTTGGTTCATCAGAGCTTGCTCTGACTCTGCACACTGCAATACATGTAACAGGCCATGAACTAGCAGTTCCTACAAAAGGCATGGGAGGGAGGCAGCAGTAAAGAAGGTGATGCAGAGGGGAGGAGCATCTGAGGGAGTTGTGGTCTGTGGAGGCCTTGGAAATCACGATTTTTTTGGCTAGTTAGGGCCCTTCTTTTGTCAACTGCTGCAAAGCAGCCAAGTGTGGGTACATTTCAGGTCAAAGTTAGAAGTCAGTTGGAGTAGTGTTACAGGGTGATTACATTGCTCTGACTGTGCTGATTGCATGGGCAGACTACCATCAGCATGAACCACAAGAGCAACTGCTGAATCAGCTCCTTTCTGAAGCTTTCCTTCAGGAAAATGAAGCTAGGCAACTTATAAATCCCAGCACCTACCCCTCTACAGTCCAACAGAATCATCCCCCTGACAAAATCTTCCTTCCATTTTCATTTATTCTGCAAGGAAATGCAGGAAGATTACTCATCAGAAAACAACCCATTCAAATATTCACGAGGTCTGTTTGTTAGGTGGACTCCATATGCAGGATGCCTGCATAAAACAAGGAGCTCAGTAAAGCTACTTCCAAGCACAAGAGTGCTAGATGATGGGGGAAAAGATATTTGTTTGGATTATCAGCAGATGACACCTATTTTACCTTCTCATCACTAAAAGAAAATAAATGGTTGTTACTCTCACTAAGATGAGTTTCCCTCAGTGAAATCCTTAAAGACATCAATTTTTATTTCAATGTATCATGTATGCACTTCAGAGAGTTGAGTTGTGATATGGTATTTCTCCTAGAGTCTTTGGAAAGGAAACTTAAGGAAACTGTGACACGATCTGGTTTATGAGATAATAAACACCTCAGATCTGTACAGATGTAGGAGTCTTTTGAAGGAGGTCCATTCCTCAAGGAATGATTTCTGTCTTGCCAGTGCAGGAGCTACAGGACATGTAATGCTCTCATTCTAGTCTGGGTTTTGTAGCTTGCATTTATCTTCATTTGTATTGTCAGACCTTTGCATGAGATTCATAGCTTTTCTGCATAACTGAATGAACAATTCTGCCAGCAAAAATGAAAAACTACAAAAACATGTATTACTGTAGAAGTTACAACTGATTCACAGAATGTAAACAAACACGCAACCATCTGTAGGTCTCCATGTAAAGCTAGTAAAAAAAAATGTTAAGTGCAGATTCAGGCATATTCTGATTGCTATTAAATTTGGGATTGTAGATGTGCCAACCATTTGCTTTTACCTTGTTTTGCCCTACCAAATGAATTCAAGGCTATCTGTCAATTATACCACATCCTCTTCAGATTACAAGAAATAAGCAATGTACATTCCCTGTGTACATTCTTCAGTATTAATCTAGAGTCACTAACCAACATCTCAGCCATCTATGACAGGCTGTTTTCATTTTAGCATAAAAGGAATTAATGCTGACTGTGGCTTGCTGGGATTACGTGCTTTGTTATATATCTCTTCGATTTTACTTTAGAAGCTCGGCCATCAAGAATATCAGGCAATTTTGATTGTCTTCATCATTTGCCCTCTAAACCTGTAAGTGAGAAAGAATCTAACAGGCAAATCGAGCACCCATCAAACAATATTAATATCTATTGTAAAGAAAGGGGATGGTAAGAGGGAGTGAGACACAGCAAGAGAGATCTCCTAGAGCACACTGTGCCATTTGGGAAATTACATAATCTAGGCAAAGCATGACACAAATATTTCTCCTTTTTTTTGTTTGTGTTAGAAGGAAAATATAACATCAGCTTCATTCTTGTTCACGCCTCCTCTTCATAAAGCAAAAATACAGTGCTGTCCACTGTAATAGGAGAAGATTCTGGACATTTTTTATATTGAAATGTTACCCATAAACAACAAAAAGGCAGCATGTTATTGCATTCTGCAATATCTGCCTGGGTTATATAGTCCCCAACACCATAATATGTTCTCCAGTGGCCTAGATATCAGGGTGTAACTTGGATGTAGATGAAGATCTTTAGTTTTTAATTAATAATACATAGTGCAGGATCTGAAAGGCTATTTATAATTTATGTATCAGTGTCTCAAAAGCAGTCATTCATACATTATATATTCAGACAGAAAATTATCTTGCTTTTATTTTCCAATAAAAACTATATTAAGATGTTACTATGTACCCGCCAAAATAGATCAGTGCTACCCAGAGCTTCATAGCCAGGTTCCACTGGATTCTGTTTGCTACAAGGGGCCGAATGTGCAAAATGTGCAGCACTACTGACTGAGCATCTCTCCCTCTCTTCTGATGGGCTTTTGAAAACAATCAGGCCATTTCTTGGGTATCTGCTAATATATCCACAGAGAGACAGATATATATATATATATAATATTTTTTTTTAAAGGTAGTTTATAAAAAGGGAAAGAAATGATTTAATAATAAGGGATTTCAAAACTGGATGTAAGAAAAACTGATTATATACCAGAAGGCTCCTATAAAATAGAGGAAGAAAAAAGTAATTTTTGACATACAAGTTTATGCAAAGCTATTGCATATAAAGTATGTTTAATATTAACAGTCGTTCTCATCATGCTGTCCTATTTTCCAAGCACCCACCTACTTATGGGCACTTTAAAAAGTAAAAATTAAAAAAAAATGCATACTGTGTATGCCAAACATGCAACTCTTAAAAGCTGCTTTCAATGCTAGATTTTCTCCCCCTCTCTATCAAGCTGCAAAGCCTAAAATAAGGATTTGCTACACGGTGCAAAGAAAGTCAGTCTCTGTTACACCCTAGTCTTTGTCATGCCACTTTTATGTGTAAAACAATGTAGACCAGATGCCAGCAGGATCAACCAAGCCTTCCCTCCTGCCTCAGGTGCTGAGGAGGTCCTTTCTGGGTGGCTGAGTCCCAGCCATCTGACAGACTGACTGAACTCGCTCACTCCAGGACAGAGGGAAATGAGTCACACCTGCCCTTACCTGGCTGCAGCTCCACCGCAGCAGATGTGCGACCAACCAGTGTATGAGTTGAGCTTTTTGCAAATTTGCCCCTCTTCCATGTTCTACAATCCTAAAGAACTGTCCGCTCTTTTTTTTCTCCTACCGTGCTGAAATAATCCTCTCAACAGAGATTTGGTGCAACAGAGATATGAAATACTTCCCAATCTCAAAAGGGCAAGGCAATTATAAACTAATTAATATTTGTGATGCATCTGGGTGTAAGATGATTTGTATGTAGTGGAACAATGAGGTAGGAGATCCGATTTCACAAGACAACTTTCAGCAAAGTGAGAAAAGGAGTATCAACCCACATAGAAAGAAGGTATATAAAATTACCATTTTTTTAATCTGGATCTAAATTTGCCATCTGAATTTTATTCCCTCGGTATAATAATTTTTTTGAGAAAAAAAAACAAAAAAAAAATTCAACATGACCTACAAGCAAACAATCTAGAAGGGAAATGTAATTCCTTGAGATTCATACACTTTCCTCTGTAAGGGAGCCAAGCATTAAGCTGCTCCTGTGGATATGTCTGGGAGAAAAGACTGGTCATAAATATTTTGGGTTAAGCCTAATTCACCTTCTCTACCTAGCACAACACAAAACCAGTCTGTGCAGCATGTACAACTAAAATTATCACCTCTCAGAATTGAAATTTGGGGATGGAAGGGATTTTGAGAGACATTATTAGTAGTAGACCGAGGTGTTATCAAACAGAACATTTAACTTGGTTAGTCTAAAATCATAGAGTATTTTTCTTTCACGATTTACAGGTCAATAACTAGGATTACCAAATAGCTCTTGGTAGTTATTTTGAAGATTACAGTAATTACACTTCAACAAATTTCTTCATAATCATCTTCTTCTTGGTATAATAAAACTTCAGCATATTACAGTGTATGAATTAGCAGGTAGTTACCACACATATATGAAATATAGCCATCCAAATCCACCTCGTTTGAGTTTTGGACTATTATTTCTTAATCTTGCAAACTCTCCATTCCAGTGGTGAATAGCTTCTAATTTCTTCTTTTATTTCTGCTGCTAATCTTTTTTTTCTGTTCTGTAAATTTACATTACCAGGTATTTTAAATAATCATCTCTTACGTTCTCATCCTCATGGGACTCTAATGACAGTTTTTGCATGATTATCTATGCTACGAAGTTGTGTCTCTCTGATATAAAATCAGTAAGAGGAAAAAGATACTGAGAACAAAACCAGATCTACTTTATCACATTTATCAGCAGTTCTAAAAAATGCCTTGCAAAACCTCAAACTGAGGCAAATATAGAAAATAACTGTATCCTTGGAAGTAGTTAACTGCAGGCACATAGCAATGCAATGTATGCTGGAATTGCTTCTGCAACAGAAACTGTTAGATTTTCTAATTACCTGAAAAGTAAAATATTAGCAAATTAGACTATAATTTTAGCAAAAACCTCTTAGGTCACATGTTCTATTTAATCTGTTCTGACAGGACTGAGCTGTTAAATTTGAAGTGTTTTGTACAACCTGGTTTTGAGTAACTCCAATTAAAAAGTGAAAAAGATCATTCCAGTGAAAGGTTCTTTATAATTAATTTGCTACCTGATAAGTGGTCTTTGAAAACTACCACAAAGTACTTAAACTTCACGTTATCAGAAAATACTCCTCAATAGACCTGTTATTGGTTTCTTCATACTGCCTGAGTTGTATCTGAAAATTATTTCCTTATTTGAAGAATACTGATTATAGTCTGGACAAAATTAATTCTATGGTCAATGGTCAAAGGTATGAGCATTACTAAATGAACAGGATTAAGCTGCAAATCAACACGGTTTTAATAAACCATTACAGTACAATAATTATGTTCTGAAAAATTACAAATAGTCCTCAGCAAATCAGATGTCAGAACTGCTACATGGGTACTGAGAAGAAAATGTTGTCATCTTAGTCTCTCAGGCATATACAGTCAATAAGAAGTGGGTGTTGACAATTGGTTGGGAACAATACATCACCTCTGCTCTGGCTTCATTTTTGGATATCTCTGTTTGAAATCCCAAATGAGTCAACAGCCTCACTGTTTTTAAATCTCCGTATGTTGTTATGATACCGTTAAGTTGTCTTAAACTAGTCCGTCCTGTTTGCAACACATACACTTGCTATTTTTCCAAAAAGCAATTCAAGTGTCCTCTTCCTTTATCTTTCAGATCACTCTTAGCAATTGATTTCAAAGAGATGTCAAACCTTACTCCTGTGCGGTTCCAGCAGTCACTGCTTTGCTAGACATACTGGCAAGTATTTTACTAAGTTGAAAAGAACATACAATATGATATAAAGGAAGAAGGAATGATACACAGGAAGATGTGAGCACAGATTATCAGGAGAGTGAAGAGGGAATAAGTCTGACTTGCATCAGCCAAGATTACAGCCCAAAGGCTAAGTAATCTAGGTGAAACAAATTCAGTGTGTTTACATCCAAGTGAGGCTTCCAGTGATGAGAAGAAACCCAGTGCTCTGCTACTGGGGGTCTCGAGCAACTATTTATTGTCTTTCTGGTCACTCCTGTTTTTTGGAAGACAAACCAGCAGTTCATTTATGACCCAGCTTTACTTATAATCCAAAGACCACTTAATTGTCTATTTAATGAATTTGAGTCCAAATCAATCACATTTAATTTTTTCTAAGAACATTCTTTGGGTGCTGCATCAAGTGATTTATTAATGGTGCAGTCCTTCAACACAAATTTTCAAATAAAGGTATAAAACAACCGTGATGGCAGGCATTAAAAATCTGTATTTACCAACAATTACCATAAGACATAGGCAAGACATATCAGGTATTACCTTCCTAAGTGTGTAAGAACAGCTTGTTATAAAGCATTATATTGTGGCATTGCCATTCTTATGCTGTAAATGCATAATCACAACATGATTAATTTTGCTGAATACCACTGAAGGCTTAAACATCACCCAATTTGTAGATTCTTGTTAAGCAAATCTTCAGAATTAATGTGACCTGTATATGCATACCAAAATTTAAATCACAATAACAGGTAATTCTACATAAATTATATTCCATAGATGGGGGGACAGGAGAGGTTTCATTCCTGCTCCCCGTTATACTGTAAAAATTCTTCTTTTAAAATCCACACAGATGCATAATGTATCTGAAGTTTCTTCAAAACTATATAAAACCCTGTTGTGATCACCAAGGATGCTATGGGAGGAAACAGATTTGTTTTATATATAAGAATGCAAAAATTTAAAGAATGACACAAATTAGTTTCATGACATGCAGTGCTTTTGTGTTCCAGGCTACCTCTCTTATATTCTCTTATATTTCATTACTGTCATTAAGCAATTTAATCTTAATGGTACTGGAGAAAGAAGGCATTAGATTTCTCTCAGTTGACCCATTTTTTCCTTAACTGACAGTGTTACTGTGTACAGCAATATTTTCTTTCGGACTCAAGTTCCCTTCTAGATCTCCTTTACTATTATTTCAGCAGTAACTTTTTGTTACGTAACAAAAGGAAGGCCTGAATGACTATTTTCTTGCTTCCTTGAAAGCTATCATACAAGCTGAGTAACACTATTAATTCTTTGATAACTCTTCATAAGATTTAACCAATACTTAGAAATACATTATGTCCTTAGTTTCTCCTTATTTCCACTAGACAAGAAGAGTGAACACTCAGCTAATTCCATGTTAATACCTACAGTAGTATCTGATACTGAAACAAAGTATCTGTGTGCATGGTCAGATAAACTAACACGATTACAGCGTGAATTCAAAAAACCCATAAACATGCAAACCCCTGCTAAAATGCAAAGCCAAATAGTATCATCATCCCAACTGCTCATATTAGTGGTTATAGCAATATTAGCTGTATTGTAGTATAACCTAGCAATATTATCAGTGGATTTTATAATGACAGGTGCAAGTAAAATTAAGTTAATGATGAACTGTGAATTAAACTTTCAAGACCACCTCAAGTTCTTTAACAGACAAAAGTTCTTCAGACCTTTGCAGAACTGCAGGAAACAAACACGTAACTATGCAGGAAATAATACTGGCAATGTATTGAATATTAATCATACCCAAAAAAGAATTTCAACAATAGCAGTACATTCACAAAGGGAAAACCAAAAACAGTATAAGCAAGAAGTTAGTTTTGAGAACACCAGTGAGAAACTGAAGTAAAAAGCATTACAGAAGTATAGAATTATCCCAAAATTAGTACTATGTATCTAAGATGTTTGGAGGTAAACTTACCCTTGAAGTAAATTTAGTAAAATCAAACCTTGAAATTCATATTGAGGACACCCAGGCAACTTGAACAGAACACTGACGTCATTCCCAAGACATTTTTTTCATGCTTTAACATGGATTTTTTGTTTGTTTTCTCTCTAATACAGCAGCGCTTCATGACAAGCACTGAAGTTGCTTAATAATTTAACTAGTTTTTCCTTGCCTAGAAACAGTGAATATTCTTACACCTCCAACAAGAATTATAAATTCCTTGATTTTGTGATTTATACAAAGTGCAGTCATTAGGAGGCTGAAGAATGGGGGAAACCTAATTCTTCTGCTGAGCTTGTAGAGAAGATCTCCACGTGAGAGACTTCACAGCAAATTTAATTTGTCAGCAGGGGTCTTGGCTGGAAATGGCATTGTCAGTAATATCTAGTCATGTGCAGAAATTACACCTCACCAGAGAAAACCTTCATGACTGCTTTGGCAGGGGGGTTGGAACAGACGATCTCCAGAGGTCCCTTCCAACCCCATATCATTCTGTGATTCTGTGACTGGGCTGGTAGAGGAGGAAGCATAAATTGATGGCAATAATCTTGCAGTAAGAAAACTCAGCTGCTTTGCTCTTAGAAATGAGGCTGCTGGCTATAGTCCTTGGTATACCTAATACTGTCTTGAGTTGCAAATAGTCACAGATGAGCACCATGCCCACCATTACCCCTCTTCTGATTGCTGTCCTGCACAGACCAGTGTCACTGTCTCAAAAGTTGTGATGGCAGCACCATAGCTCACAAAAACTCAGCCTTCAAGCAAAAACTAGTTCAGCTCAGTAACAAAGGCTCAACCAGGCTCAACTAAAAGCACAGACCCAACACATTGAGCCTAATTGTCATCAGGTAGGGGTTAAAGTGCACATACCATGACACATTATCTGCATTACACCAAGAAGCCCTTCCTAAAACTTCCACCATCCTCACCAAGGTTTATCCTCCCTTAAATTGCAATCTAACAACTCCTGTATTACATTTCATCTCCATCTTCTTGGCAAACAGTCCTAGATAGCATGCTTCCAGCCTTATTCAGATCACCCTACGCCTAGCACTATGCTTCCTTCTCCCCCCAAGCTGAGGACACACATTTTGCCCGTACCATTGCAAGCCTTTGTGCTTGCTATGTGCATTGACCAACACTGCAGCAAGGGCTCCATGTGGAGCACAGCTTCTTTTACCATTCCACAACTAATAGAAGCCTGCCTAAGGAGAACAAATCTTATCCTTCCTCTTAGGACTCATTTCCACAGTGCTAGCCTACTTTTCCTTCCTCTCAAAATGTAATTAATTGGCCTATCATAATTCTATTTTGTCCCTTATCCTAACACCCAGGAAAATCTCCTAAGCTTGTTTAGGCTTACTGGAATGACATGTTTCCAAGTTCCACTCTAGTTATGTTATTTTTAAATGCATTTATAAGTAATTTTTTTTTTTCGTTTTATGAGCTTTTATTTCCACAGTGAAGATTGTCACAGTTCAGACTGCTTAATCATCCCAACCATATCCAACCACATTATCTAACCCGTCTTTTAAGAAGCAGCAATCATTATTGCCTTGGCAAAATAGTCTGATACAATATTACTAAATGTTTTATCTTTGACATATTGCTTCTTCCATTACAAGCTACTTCATGTTCATCCAGCTCATGACTCAAGAGCTATTGTCTCTCTAGTGCCATGTCCTGCGTCCAAAAATACAGTATTGGAACAAGGTACTGCCTAGATTCCTGTCACTTCAACAAATGATACCTGAAAGTAAAAATGAACAGAAAGGAACAATGGGAGCTATCCCAGGCTCATCCTAGTGCATATGTAAGCTGACGTGATCTGATCTAGTCTGTTTTTTCCCTGTGTACATGTAGCCAGAGGTTTCCTCTGTGTGGTAGGTCAGGACAAGCCAGAAAATCATCAAAACCATCCACTCATTAGCAAAAGCATTCTGAAAAAAAAAACACCCCAAGAAACATACCAAATGAAAAACAAGTATCTACCTGTGTAATTACAGAAACAGGAACAGTTCACAATGGTTCAGTTTTTCACAAATTTCAGTTGGACATGGTCCCTGCAGCATGAAAGGGCTTTACAGAAGTAGTTCTCTGACTGAAGTCCAGCCTCCTGCAGATTTGTGGTTTGTGGCTGACTAGAAGCTGTGAAGGTTTTGTTCCACTGAGGCATCTATAAAAGCTGCCTCTATGTGGATTTTCCTTTCTCAAATACTGCTTGAATTCACTCTGCTGCCTTTCCTGCCTTCAGTTCCGGCAGAAATGAGCAGTTGTTTCCTCTATTACTGATACTTAGCAACTTCACCTTTGAGATCTTTCAAACCTTTAGCAAATTTCTCTAAAACCAGCCACAAGACATTAAAGGTCTGGTAGGGAAGGGGAACACAGAAGTTCAAACAGGCGGGAAGCACACACCCATGCATGAAGTGAAGTCAGACAAGGTCTGCTTTCTTTGGAAACCAACAGTTTTTTCTTCCAGAAGGTACTTTCAGTTTTCTGTAATCCTGTTCTAAGGGGTAACTCTGGCTCTCCGTGATGTGTCTGACCTCTATTTTGAACTTGAAAGATGCTACCTTGATTAATGGCTCCTGACTAAATCTGAGGGTCAGCACCGCAGTGAGCTGAAGTGTTTGCAATCTCTCTGTTTCATTTGTCTCGTTTGCTCAGGTTTTGGGCTTTCCTCTGTATCATGTCAAAAAGTAAATACACGGTGTAACATCATGGAGCAGTTAGATCATGCCTCACCAGAACACTTTCATGGCGAGGCACTGGAACTGTGATGCTATGACAGAGGTCTCTGTGGGATAACTCCCCAGGTGCCCTCCATCCTCGGCAGCCTTCCCACGCAAGGCAGCCGGTCCCTGGGATGTCCTGAGCCGCCTCCTGCGGCCTCCCCTTCCAACCCAAAGCTGCAGAGCTGGAAAGGCTCCACTCCTTGCTCATCTTCTCTCCGCAGCCCGCCAACTCCGACGGTCAAGGGCTTCTACCGCCTCTAACAGGGGGAGAAGGGAAGACGGAGAGCGGGGGTTCAGCGGGGTCTCCCTTCACCCTTCTGCCTCAGAGCCGGGCGCCGACGCTTCCCGCCGTGGGGGGAGCGTGTGTGACAAGGCAGAGCCGGAGCGGGCGGTGAAGCCCCACGGCCGGGAGGAGCCGAGGGCGGCCCCAGGCTTCCGCCTCGGCGGCGACCTCAGCGGCCCGAGGGAGAGCGCTCTGTAGCCCGAGGAAGGGCAGCAGCGCCGGGGCCATGCGGCCGGCAGGTTGGTGAGGGGCGGCGCAGGGGCGCGGGCGGGCTGCCGGGGCCGCGCCCTCCAGGGTGGGCGGGGGTG